>JAZEWU010000031.1:4017890-4028887 GCA_036362915.1 Geotria australis | reverse complement strand
TACGGCGGGCATTGGTCGGCCTCGCTGAAGTCTAGTTAACCGAGGAGCCCGGCTGAAAAGTCCGAATTGTCCCACCTCCGTCCGTAGTGCCGGTCGAGGATGTGCGAGTCTTCCTGCTGGGGTCGCCGGCCTTCTCCGCTCACCTGCGCGTCACCAACGTCACCGCGACGGCCGGCGCTGGGGACGCACCGGCCTCTGCTGTGCAGGTAGTAAATCCGTCCATCCATTCATTTTCAGAAACCGCTTAATCCTGTACAGGGTCGTGGTTGCAGGTAGTAATAATAATAATAGTAATAATAATAGCGATTTATAGAGCGGCTTTCACCCGAGGGTCACAAAGCGCCGCACAAGGGCCGCGGAGAGAGCGGCATTTCAACAACGACAGAGAACGGAAAATCAGCAATTTTTATTTTTCCGCGTGGGTTTCCACCGGGTACTCCGGCGCAGCGGTAACATCCGCGCCTCACAGAAAAAAAAAAATCCTGCCCGAGGCGGTTCGATTCCCGCCTTGGGGGGGTGCCTTATTATTACTCACAGGCTGCGCCTCTTGCCCTGCTCCGTCCCGCGCTGCCCTCTCGCTGCCCTCTCGCTGCCCCTAACCCGCTGCCCCCCCAATCTTCCCCGCCAGGTGATGGTGTTCCCTGGACTGTGGTTTGCGTCGAGCGGTGTGGTGCGTGCTGTGGAGCTGGCGCTCCTGCAGCGCGGCTCCCCCGTGCAGCTGCGGATACAGGTGGTGCAGCCGCAGTGCCCGCCGGGCCTCTCGCTCTCCCTGCCAGGTGAGAGGCCGGCTCACCGGGGGTGGTCACCGGGGCGGGGGGGTCACCAGGGGGGTCAGAAGGGGCTCATCGGGATCTCGAGATGGGTCTCACCGGGGGTCACACCAGTATATTCGAAGTAGCCTTAATAATTTATTTTCTGTTGCTTTGGTTTTTATTGTTTTTTTCTTTCGTTGTTGACATGCCGTCCTCTTCGCGGCCCTTGTGCAGCGCTTTGTGACCCTCGGGTGAAAGGCGCTATATAAATTGATATTATTTATAACAGGTCACTCACCAAGGTCTCACAGTGAATGAATATGTGCGCGTTATAAATGTAAAACTACTTATTAAATTATTATTAGGGAGAGGGAATGAGCTGGAGGGAGCGATCGAGGGTTTTCTGGATAAACCAGCGACCCAGGACACGCTGGGGGGATTATATCCTTTGGCTGGCCTAGGAACGCCTGGGAATCCCCCAGGAAGAGCTGGAATCTGTTGCCGAGGAAAGGGATGTCTGGTCCACTCTGCTTGGACTGCTGCCACCGCGACCGTCACCAGGACGAGCGGTTTACAAAATAATAATAATAATAACAATAGTATTTTACACAGCGCCTTTCACCCGAGGGTCATGGAGATAACGGCATGGATGGTTGAATGGAATAACAATAATAATAAAACGCGGCGGAGCATGTTGACGCGCGAGCGTTCTCCGCTGCGGCCTCCCTTCCGCCCCGCCCAGGCTGCGCTCGCTCCTGGTCCCCGTTCTCCACGTGCGTCGCCACCGCCGCCGCCGCCTGCAACTCGACTGCAGGCCTGTGCTCGCCGGGCCTGCAGTGGTGCCGCCTGTCGGCCTCCTGCCTCCCCGTGGGGCGGCCGTGCGGCGCCGGCGTCCCCGCGACGACCGACGCGGCTTCGCCACCAGTGCCGTCAACTTCGTCGTCGTCGTCGCAGTGGAGCCCGCCGGAGTTCAGCGGCAGCCTGCCGACGTACTCGGTGGTGCAGGAGGCGACGGTGGTGCTGGGCGCCGGCGAGGCCACGCACGTGAACGTGAGCGCACGATGCGGAGAACACACAGTGGTGGCGATGCTGCGTGGTGCTGGTCACCCACCCCCTCGTGTGCCGTGTCGACCTTCATAGGTGCTCGCTAACGGCACTTGGCCCCAACAAGTCTGTTAAGGCTATGTAACGGATCTTTGTCTTTGGTGGTGGTGGTGTGGTGGCTCAGTGGTTAGCGCTATGCTGGGCTACTAACCTGGCTATGACCAGAGTTCGAATCCCGCTCACGGCCACCAACATCAGTGACCATTTTCCGAACCGGTCCTGGGGATCCGCTAGGTCGACTCGGCCTCAAATGAGTACCCGGTGCGGTATGTAAACATTGCCACTGGGGAGACAAAGGCGGCCGAGCGTGCTGCCGGTCACCCACCCCCTCGTGTGCCGTGTCGACCTTAATAGCTGCTCTCTAACGGCACTCGCCCTTATAGTCTGTTTAGGCTATACGGGGGATATTTGTCTATTGTGGTAATTCTGAAGGACGCCACCGGGCAGTTGGAGGCAGACGCCCAACCACCTCTAGCGCCGCCCCTCACGCCGCGTTCTCTTCCCCGCAGCTCGTGCTGGGCCCCGCCGGGCTTGCAGTCGCGCCGGACCAAATCCTGGCCGTGCAGCACGACGCCGGCGCCCCGCTGCTCGGCTGCCCGCCCTCGGCCGCTCCGTCTCCGTGGCGCCAGCCCTGCCTCGCCCGAGACCGCCCCTCCGGGTGGGCTCCGGCGAACCTGTCTTCCGACGGCGGCGCGTGGCGTTGGCGCGACGGCTGCGCCTGCGACCTGCGGGCGCTCTACACCGACGCCGTCCGCCTGCCGTCGCTGGAGGCCGCGCTGGCTCTCCCGGCCGCGCGGCCCGGCGCGCGCGCCTACGACGCGAGCCTCTTCGGCGCGCTCGGCGGCGACGGCGGCGGCGCCGGCTGCGCGGTGGACTTCCGCCCGCCGGTGTCGGGTCTCCGTCTGGCGAGCCCGCAGGCCGGGCCCGGCGGCGTCGCGCACGTCAACGCGTCGGCGAGCTCCGCGTTCGTGTTCCGCGTCGACGCCGGCTCCGGCGCCGTTCTGCGCTGGATCCTGACGGGCGACCGGGCCGGCGCCGCCGCCGCCAACGGCACGGCGGCGTTCTCGCCGGCGTGCCCGGCCGAGCTGCCAGCGCCGGTCCCGTCGCCGCAGCAACGCCCGTCGACGGCGGCGACGGCGGCGGCGACCCGGGGTTGCGCCGGGGAGTTGGCCGCGCTGAGGGCGCCGGTGTCGGCGCCGGGGACCTACGTGCTGTGGGCCAACGCCAGTAACGGGCTGAGCGAGGAGGGCGCCACGGTGACGGTGCAGGCGCATCAGCCCGTCGCGGGGCTCACCATGACGCCCGGCGGAGGCACCGCGCAGAGGGTGCTCGTCGACGTGCCGCTGGTACGGGGTCGCGTGCGGTCGCGCGGGGTCACTTGGGATTGCGTCGCATCCTGTGAGATTACGCGTCTCCCTCCGTGTTTGTCTTTAAGGAAGTGACGGCCATCTTATGGGACGCTGGCAGATTTTTTGCCGCTCTAAATATTGCCAGTTTCACGACCTTTCAGTGTATTCGAAGCAGCCTTAATAATAAAATTTTTGTTGCTTTGATTTTTATTAGTTTTTTTTATTTTTTACATGCCGTTCTCTCCGCGGCCCTTCTGCAGTGCTTTATGACCCTCGGATGAAAGGCGCTCTATAAATTGCTACTATCATTATTCCGCAGGATTGCATTGGCTCCTGTAGGGTTGCGTTGGATCCCGTCGGAATTGCGTAATTATGTATGGATGTGCTCCAGTATGTGCAGATGAGCCTCATATACAAATTAAGCATTGGAAGCCGGTACCCTCAGTGCGGACATACACACCTAGATAGATAGAAATGTATTATCACAGCAAAAAAATACCCGGTGAGCTTGCAAGCTCTTTACGGGACTCCTGCGACACAACAAACACACGTGCAAACACCCGCTCCATTACACATCAAGAATATATAAAATCGTAAGCCCTTTTGTGCTTGATAGACTCCGCCAAATCGCAACCACATCGCACGGGACCTTCGCACAACGACGCCACTCGCTCCCAGAGGACTCTTTGGCGCCTGAGCGTGCGACCACCGGCCTTCCCTGGGATCGCTTTCTGTGGTTTGCCCCCGCTAGTTACACATAAAGATGAAGGATTTGGCTCCACGCTCTGAGATTCCCAAGCCTTCTCATAAAACCCTAGCGTGTGGTGCGTTGTGCCTGGCTGAGCCTTACCCTCCCTCACCCCCCTGACCCCCCTCGCCCCCCCCTCCCCCCCCCACCGCCCCCCAGGTGTTCTCGGCGAGGGTGACGGAGGGCACGTCGGTGACCTACACGTGGGTGCTGGACGGCCTCACCGTGTTTGCGTACAGCAGCCAGCAGTACAACCTGGTGTTCCACAGCTCCGCCGTCTACCACCTCAAGGTGAGAGCCGGCGGACAGCCACCGCCGGTGTCATAGATAGATAATGTATCTATCTGTCTGTGACACCGCAATGAGACGAGTGTTTTTCAGATCTTAACACTCGTCTCATTGCCAGAAAAGGTTAAACATTGTATAATGTTTATATTATCTCTACACTGGCAAAAAAGTGCCACACTGCCACACAGCCCCACCGTTCCAGCGCCACACCGCCTCACCAATCCGCCACGTCACAACCACACCGCCACAATGCCAAACCGCCACACCGCTCGCTGACACGGGGCGCCTCCCGCGGCTTGCGGCCGGTGGTCGGCGAGCAGGTGACGGCGGAGAACGAGGTGAGCCGCCAGTGGGTGGAGTCCGAGATCCACGTTGACACGCTGAACCCGCTTGCCGCCCTCGCCATCCTGGAGGTGCCCGCGGCGTTCCCCGTCAACGCCAGCCTCGGCCTGGCAGCCACCGTCAGGGTGGACGCCAACGTGGCCGTCAGCTTCTGGTGGGTTGCCCGCGCGACGCCGCCGCCGCACAGCCTTCGCGCGACGCCGATTCTCGGTCGCGGCACCCGCAACCCGGAACAGCCTGTAGCCACATCTATTACGCCTAACACACTCCCCCCACAACCTTCAAAAAACGTTTTAAAAGTCACATCTTTACCGACACATCCCATCAGTCGCACATGGGCCGTGTTCTTGTAATCTGGTGGTCATTTTATCGACCCCGAAGTGAAGGATCGCTTTGTGACCCTCGGGTGAAAGGCGCTATATAAAACGCTATTATTATTATTATTAGATATATGATTATTGTTACAGCAGAAAATACCAAGTGAGCTTGCAAACTCTTTGCGGGATTCCTGCGAAACACCAAACACGCGAATTTACAAAAATAAGTGTAAAAAGCACAAGTTAACACGACGAACCACAGAAACAATAAGTAAACATTTACACACAGCATTAATTATTTGGCCGATAACATCATAATACATAGGAAGCAGTGTGTGGCAATATGGCGCCGGCAAAAACTGCCTGGCTGCCTCCTCCGCCTCTCTGTGCTTTCCTCGCTACGCCTCTGAGTCGTTCTCTCGTCGAATTAGTACCTTCGACAGTGAATGAATATGTGCGCGTTATAAATGTAACATTATTATTATTAAGGCACAAGGATGGGTCACCCGCCCACCAAACCACGAGTCAAACCCGCGAACCTCCGATTTCTCACTGCTCGCTCTACCGCTGAGCGGCGAGAAATATCGTCCGCTGAGCGCGAGCGCGGGTCGTTGTTTGACGTCGCCGCCGTGTTGGTGCAGCTGGCGCTTCGGGGACGGCAGCAATACCACGTGGAGGGCGGCTCCACCGTACGAGGCCTGGCTGCCGCGGCCCGAGCCCGGCGTGGAACGGGTGCAGCTGCGGCACAACGTGACTCACACCTACGCGACGGCCGGTGAGGCGCCGGCACGCCACCCCCGCGCTACCGGCACAGCAGATAAATAGCCAGTGAGCTTGCAAGCTCTTTACGGGACTCCTGCGACACAACAAACACACGTACAAACAACTGGTCCATCTATGGGAGAGAGGGAGTGCGCTCGAGGCAGATTCTGAATGGTTTCACCAAAAGTTGTCACATACAGTGGTCCCACACTATACGATGGCCTTTGACATTGAATGAATATGTGCGCGTTATAAATGTAAAATCATTATTATTATTATTTACAATACGATGGAATCATTTTACATCACGATCGAATTTCACTTCACGATACGTGTCACAATACGGCTGAGTGTGGACGAAGGGATGGAAACCCCGTCCCGCCGTTAACGCTAACCGCCGCGCGCACGCCCTCGCCCGCGCCAGGCCCGGTGAACGTCTCCGTGGAGGCGTACACGGACCGCGAGCGCCTGCAGGCCTCGGCCACCGTCGACCTGCGCTCGCCGCTCACCGCCGTGCTCCTCCGCCTGCTGCCCGACGGCGCCCCGGCCGCGCCCGGGGGTTCCCTCGGGGTGGTTGCAGCCGGCGTCCCCGTCACAGTCGAGGCTGTGGCCCAGCCCAGCGGCTACCGCGTGGCCTACACGTGGGACCTTGGCGACGGCGCTTTGGCGCGGGGCGGCGCGGTCACGCGCGCATTCGCCGGCGACGCCAGCTACACCGTGCGCGTCGTCGCCGACAACAACGTGAGCCGCGCCGAAGCGAGCGCCAGCCTGACGGCGCTGCACCCGCTTTCCGGCGTCGCGGTGCTGGCCGGCGACGCCGAGCCGGGCTCGCCGTTCAACGTGACCGCCACGCTGGCGACCGGCTCGGCCGATCGCTGGGACTTCGACATGGGCGACGGCGCGGTGTACGAGGACCGGCGCGAGCCGCTGGTGACGCACACCTACTCCGGCGAGGGCGCCTACTCCGTCGTCGCCAACGCGAGCAACGCGCTGGGCGTCGCGACCGGCGCCACGACGGTGCGGGTGTACCGGCTGGGCCCGCCGGGCGTGCTGGCGCCGACCGGCTGCGTGGCGGCCGGCACCGCCGTCGACCTGACCGCGACCGTGAGCGCCTTCGCCCTGAACCTCTCGTTCCGCTGGGATTTCGGCGACGGCGTCGCGAAGCACGGGGTCGACATCCCGGCGGTGCGGCACGTGTACGCCAGCGCGGGAAACTACTCGGGGTCGCTCGCGATCGCCGGCCCGTCGGGCGCCGGCGCGACGCAGGCCTTCGCGGTGTGCGTGCGGGCCGTCGTCGCTGGCGTGCGGCTGGCGGCGGCGGGCGGCGCCGTCTCGCGGCTGGGCGCGCCCACGGAGTTCGAGGTCACCGTCGAGCCGCCCGGCGGCGACGGCTACGCCTACGCCTTCGACTTCGGCGACGGCACCGGCGCCGCGGAGTTGCCGGCGCCGCCGTTCCGGCACCTCTACGCCGGCGCCGGGATGTTCATCGCCGCCGTCAACGTGAGCAACGGCGTCAGCGCCGGCGGCGCCGCGACCGCCGTCGAGGTGCAGGAGGCGGTCGGCGAGGTGCTGGTGAGGGCGGATGGTGCCGCCCCGACCCACGTGGCGCTCGGGCGCACGTACGTCTTCACGGCGGTGGCGAGCGCCGGCACCGCGCTGCGCTACGCCTGGGACTTCGGCGACAGCGTCGCGAGCTCCGGCGGCAATGGCACGGCAGAGCACGCCTTCGCGACCGGCGGCTCGTTCGCGGTTACCGCCGCCGTCTCCAACAACGTGAGCCGCGCCGCCGGCGCCCTGAACGTCACCGCGCTGGCGCCCGTGCACGGGCTGGCGGCGGCCGGCCCCGGCGGCGCGGTCGAGACCGGGGTCCCCGCGAGCTTCTCGGCGAGCGTCGTTTCCGGCGACGGCGCGTCGTTCGCGTGGGAGGCGTGCGCCGGCTGCCTGCCCGCCGCCGGTGCCGGCGCGAGCTTCGAGACGACCTTCCCGACGCCGGGGACGCACGCGGTGACGTGCGTGGCCGAGAACGCGGTGAGCCGGCAGAACGCGACGGTCGCCGTCGTCGCCGAGGAGCGGGTCGCCGACCTGACGCTGGAGTGCGCCGGGCTGGCGGGCGGGCGCTACGCCGAGACGGGCCGCGTGCTGGCGTGCGCGGCGAGCGTGGGCGCCGGAAGCGGCGTCGTCTTCCTGTGGAGCTTCCGGCACCCGGGGACGGGGCCCGGCCGGGAGTCGAACCGGACCGGCTGGTCCGGTTCGCGGCAGAGCGAGTCCGAGTGGAGCGTGACGCTCGTCGGCGAGCACTCCGTCGCGGTGAGAGCTGCCAACGGGCTGGGCGCCGTCGCCCGCGAGCTCAACTTCACCGCGTTGGATCGCGTCGCCGACCTGAGCGTCGGGGCGGCGCCGAACCCGGCCGCCGTCGGCGCCGCCGTCGTGCTGTCGGCCGACGCGCGCCGGGGGACGGACGTCTCCTACGCGTGGGTCGTCTCGGCCGGCGCCGGCGTCGAGACGGTCGAGACGGGCCGCAGCCCGCGGCTCGAGCGAGCTTTCGCGGCGGCCGAGCGGGTGGCCGTGACGGTGGTGGCGTGGAACCCGCTGGGCCGGCAGAACGCCACCGCGGAGGTGGACGTGCTGGAGCCCGTGCGCGGCCTGGCGATGGCGACGCCGGACGCGGCGGTGCCCTTCTACGTGGAGGCGGGCGTGCGGGCGCGGCTGTCGGGCAGCGTGAGCGCCGGCACGCGCGTGGCCTGGCTGTGGACGGTGCCGACGAACCCCGGCACCATGACGGCCGTCGGCGCCGAGCTGGAGCACGTGTTCGCCGCTGAGGGCGTCTACGCGGTCGCGCTGAACGCGTCGAACGCCGTGAGCTCCGAGGCGCTGGAGCGCGCCGTGACGGCGCAGGAGCGCGTCGCGGGCCTGACCGTCGCCACCAACGCGACGCCGGCGGTGGCGACGGGCCAGTCGGTGGTTTTCACGGCCAACCTGAGCGTGGCGCGCCGCTCGGCCGCCGTCACGCTCGAGTTCACCGCGGGCGGCCTTGCCGCCGCCGTGGACGGCGTCGCGGACGTGGTGACGCTGGTGCTCGACGTGCCGTTCGCCTACGTCTTCGGCGAGCCGGGCGTCTACGTGGGCAACGTGACGGCGCGCAACAACGTCAGTGCCGAGAGCATCGCCGTCACCGTCACGGTGATGGATGCCGTGGCGGGCCTCGCCCTCGTCGGCTGCTGCCCGGCGGTCGCGGCCAGCGGCGAGCCGCTCGAGTTCCGCGCGACGGTGAGCGCCGGCGAGCCCGTCGCCTTCCGCTGGCGCTTCGAGATGGCCGGCGGCGCCGCCGCGGAGGAGGCGGAGGGGCGCAACGCTTCCTACGCTCCACCGGCGCCGGGCACGCTTGCCGTGCTCGTCAACGCCAGCAACCTGCTGAGCAGCGCGAGCGCCGCCGTCGCCGTGGCGGTCCAGGAGCGGGTGTCCGGCCTGGCGCTGACGAGCAACGCGACGGGGCGCGCGCTGGCGGGCGAGCCGGTCGGCTTTGAGGCGCGGCACGCGACCGGCTCCGACCTGTCGTACCGCTGGGAGTTCGGCGACGGCGCCGCCGCCGAGACGCGGCCGGGCGGCGCGGCGTCGCCCGCCCGCGCGGCCCACGCGTACGCCGAGCCGGGCCTGTACCGCGCCGCGGTCGTCGCCTCCAACGGCGTGAGCGAGGAGCGCGCCGAGCTCTCCGTCGAAGTCGCCGAGCTGGACTGCGCGCCGCCGGCGCTTTCGCCGGTGGGGCCGCGCGCTTCCGTCGTGGCCGCGCTGCAGAACTACTTCGAGGTGACGGTGGACCTGCGCGGCTGCGAGGAGCTGGGCTACAGCGCCGAGTACCTCTGGGAGGTGAACCGATCGACTGGCTGCGGCGGCGGCGCGGCGGCCGCAAAGGTTCCGCTCGACGCTTCGGTGGACGCCCGGCGCCCGCAGCTCGTGCTGCCTGGCCGCTCGCTGGCGCCCGGCAACTACTGCCTGTCGTTCACGGTGCGGCTGAGCGGCACGCGGGTGGAGCGCTCGGTGCGCATGCCGGTGAGCGCGCTGGCGAGCCCGCCCGTGGCGGTGATCGCCGGCGGCACCGGCCGCACGTGGTCCCTCCGCAGCGGCTGGCTGGCGATGGACGCCAGCGGGTCGTGGGACCCGGACGGCGGAGACGGAGCGGGCCTCGTCTACAGCTGGGCCTCCACCCCCGAGGTGAGACCGGGAAAGACGTTTTTAGTGAGCGGTGCCGGTCACGTTTATGCGACTCGGTCTCGCTCAGAGCGGCGGGGTTTGCCATGCATTGTCAGAAATTCGTTTTCATTCATTCATTGTCAGAAACCGCTTAATTCTGTATAATAATATTATATTTTTATAACGCGCGCGTATACTCCGGGCGCGTTGCACCCGTTGATTCGGAGGCGCGGAGCCTGGCTCAAGTCGGTTTGTTGTGAGTCGGTGACGAGTTGACTTTTTAAAAGTTGTTTTAAGGTTGTGGGGGACTGCGCCTCTGAGTCGTCGAATGAGTACCTTCCACAGCGAATGAATATGTGCGCGTTATAAATGTAAAAGTATTATTATTAATAATAGATGTGGCAGGCTGTTCCAGGTTGTGGGTGCCGCGACAGGGTTGTAGTGAGCCTGAGCCTATCCCTTCCCACCCCTTGTGCCCCCCACCTCCCTCCCCCTCTCCCACTACCCACTGTGCCCCCCTCCTCCCATCCCCGCGACCCGTCCCCCGGGGGTCAGGTCCCCGGACTCGAGTTGTGTTCCTCGTTCCGGGCGGAGTGCCGCACGCTCAACGTGTCGCGCGCCGCGATGCGGAACAACACCAGCTACGTGTTCACGCTGCGCGTGCAGGCGGGGCCCGGCAAGGGGGAGGCCAGCGCCAACCAGACGGTGAGGCCGCACCGTCCGATCGCCCGGCACGCGGAGCAGATTTCACGTCCGCTTGCCCTTCCTGACGTCGACCTCCTTTAGTAGGCGGGTCTTTGGATCATTGTTGTTCACTAAGGGAGACCCTAGCAGGAGTGCTCGACTACAGACCAGTTCATCACCAAGGGAGACCCTAGCAGGATTTCTAGACTCCAGATTTGTTTACCACCAAGGGAGACCCTAGCAGGATTGCTAGACTCCAGATTTGTTTACCAAGGGAAACCCTAGCAGGAGTGCTAAGATCCAGGTTACGTAGCTCTGGGGTTCATTGGAACACGCAGCCCCCTCCACCACAATAACGTTACGATCCATGGGTGGGGGCTATGGTACCTATATAACACATCATCATGAGGCTGACCATCGTGCTTCGAAGAATCGCAAAGAAGAAGAATCATCATGAACATCA
>JAZEWU010000031.1:3914440-3924654 GCA_036362915.1 Geotria australis | reverse complement strand
ATTTTCTCCGGGCGCGTTGCACCCGTTGATTCGGAGGCGCGGAGACACCCGGCTCAGTCGGTTTTGTTCTGCAACGGATTAATATCGTAAAGTGAGGGACCGCTGTAAATTTTCTTGTCCGTTTTAAACGAAAATTCGTTGGCCGAGTCTTCGTCACAAGAGCTACGCCTGTATTACAAATATCCGGCCCCGATCTCGCCGGGAAAAACCCCAAGCGGGGGTCGGTGGCGCGAAGTGGGGGGGGAGAGGGGAACCCACCGGTGATCGACCATGTCGTCGATCTGCCGTTGGACGTAGCTGTCCAGCCGGCGAGAGCGGTACTTTCGGTTGAGCCATTTGCCGACGACGCCGAGGCCGTACTTGCGCTTGGCGCTGCGCTGCACCAGGCGGCGCAGCTTCGGGTCGAGCTTGCGCCCGCGTTTCTCCTGCGCCGGCAGCTGGAACGAGACGCGGGGGGTCGGGTGGTCAGCGTGCTGGATTTGCGAGCTACAGGCGGAGGCAGAGCCGGGGTAAGATTGTGTAGGCCCCTGGGCTACAGGTACCGTGAGGCCCCCGGTAATATTATCGTACGACGTCACAAACCGTCATACGATATATACGTATACAGTACGGTGTATATTTTTGCCGTAGTATAAGAACACAAACGTAGTAAGGATTCGACAGTTATCAAGACTGAAATGTACACATTGTAAATTGCACGATTGACTGGAAACGCCTGGGAGTCCCCCCCTGCAGGAAGAGCTGGAATCTCTTGCTGAGGAAAAAGGATGTCTGGTCCACTCTGCTTGGACTGCTGCCACCGCGACCCTCACCAGGACAAGCAACGCCGAACGCACCTGGAAAGCGAGGCCGTGCACCATGTCTCGCTGCAGGCGGTGAGGAGCGTCGCCGGCGCCCAGCTTCGGAAAACTCTTGCTGCCAGGAGCCTCCTTACGCCAGCCCAGAGCCACGGGCCTGCGGGAGACGCGACGGGTTTACGGGGGGGGGGCGACGAACAGGGGGAGACGCGGGGGGCACAACGTACACGAGAGAGCACGCACGGTTACGTGTGTGTTGAGACCAAAGGTTAATTCACATGTGGGCTTTGGTTCCGTTAATAATAATAATAAAAACACTAATTCATTAGTTGGCCGATAACATTATAATATATAGGAAGCAATGTCTAGTGGCAATATGGTGCCGGAAAAACCGCCTGGCTGCCTCCTCCGCCTCTCTGCGCTTTCTTCGCCACGCCTCCGAGTCCTTCTCTCGTCGAGTGAATATCTTCGGCATTGAATGAATATGTGCGCGTTATAAATGTAAAATTATCTATCCATTTTCAGAAACCGCTTACTCCTGTACAGGGTCGCGGTGAGCCGGAGCCTATCCCGGCAGACAGAGGGCACAAGGCAGGGAAACACCGAGGATGGGACGCCAGTCCATCACAGGGCACCTGGGGAAATGTATTCAGTATGCCAATTAACCTGGCAGCATGTTTTTGGACGGTGGGAGGAAACCGGAATGCCTTCTGGCATCTGTTGAGCTTTTGGACAACGTTGTCTTTCAGCTCCTCGGCTTCGAAGTGTTTGGTAGAATTTGCAGGTAAATACCAAGTATTACTTGACAGGGTTCGCGACGTGAACGCTTCTACCTTGATCCCCAAAATTCCAGATGGAGCGATTGAAATCCGGGGGGTGGGACCAGCGAGGCACCGTCTTCACTCGCAGCCATACGCAAGCCGCGTCTCGCGATACCGCGCGTGTTTCGTCGCGGGATGAACGTACAGGACAGGGGGTTTGGAGGCCGGCTTGCCCGTGTCCGCGCCGGGGAAGGCCCCGGCCGGCGCCGGGAGGCCATGGGGAACCGCCGAGTCGGGAGGAGACTCGAACACCTCGTCCCGCAGAGTGGCTTCGTCGTAAAACGCGCCGGACTGTCGGGGAGTGCGCACACCGGCGACTATGTAACCAGCTTTATACGTCAGGCTGTCAGGATGCTGAACTCTACCCCCTCTGCCTCCAAAAAGTCTGGACTGTAACTTACCCATGCCACCCACTACACGTCCGACAGCACCAGCCATAAGAACTTTTTTTATACAAGCATATAAGTACACACACACACCTACACTCAGCACTAACCACTTTGTCCAGAAAACGACGTAAACTGCTGCTAACTACTCGTCCTATAGATGGCATATTACTTGCTCATATTTTCATCTATATCTGCACTATGTTAGTTCTATTTGCACTATATTTGCTATAATTATAATTTTTGTTCTAGATCTGTGCCTCGTTATTGTCCCCCGCCGACCCCCGCCGTGCCGCCCTGGCGCGTGTGTGGCACACGCACGTGGCATGTGCGCGTGGTATGGGTGGCATGCATGGGCAGCCTTCCCAGCGGGGTCAGGGGGTCCTTGCCTTGCTGAAGAAGGAGGTGTCTTGGTCTTCGTCAGCGGTGTCGTCTTCGGCGAAACTGGCCTTGGGGAAGCTCTGGCGGCCTAGTTGGTGCGGCCGCAGCAGGGTGGCCTCCTTCAGCGAGCGGCCCTGCTCGCGCGATAGCGTTGGGTGGTAGGAAACGAGACGGTGTTGGGATAACGGTAAACACTGGAGATACGGACACGATTCGCACCGGTGTTAGGGCTATGTGTTGGGGCTGTGGGTCACCCTAGCGTCCGGCTATGAGTTAGGACTATGATTCCCACCAGTGTCGGGGCTATGGATTACACTCGTGTTAGGACTGCGTGTTGGGGCTGTGGTTCACACTAGTGTTACGGCTATGATTCACACTAGCTGTGCTCCAACATTAGTGTTCGGGCTATGGTTAAACCTAGCGTTAGGGGTATGGGTCACCCTAGTGTTAAGGCTATGTGTTAGAGCTACGGTTCACACTGGTGTTAGGGCCATGTGTTGGGACTATGGTTCACATTCATGTTACGGCTATGGTTTACACTAGTATTGGGGATAGGGTTCACTCTAGCGTGACGACTAATGTTCAACAACTAGTGTTAGGGCTATGTGTTAGGACCATGGTTCACATTCATGTTCGGGCTCCGGTTAACACCGGTTTCAGGGCTACGCGTTGGGAGCTACCGTTAACCCCGGCGTTGTCGCCGCGCCTCACCCGCACGAGCAGCGCCGCCGCCCTGAAGCTCATCTTGGCGACGGACTCGCGCTTGCGCCGCCCGGGTGCCCGGCCCATGGCCGAGCTGGCGAACGAAGCGTGGGACAACCCGCCCGGCGTGCGGGGCGTGAGCGGAGTGCGCGGCGTGAACGGCATGTGCTGAGACTCCTGCTCGGCCCCCAGAACTCGGAACTGGCGGCCTCGCGCCAGCGGGTCAACCACCTGCGTTCGTCGCGGAGGGGGAGGAAGGAGGGGAGATGAGTAATAATAATAATAGCGTTTTATAGAGAGCGCCATTCACCCGATGGTCACAAAGCGCTGCACAAGGGCCGCGGATAGAACGGCATGTCAACGATGAAAGAAAAAACAACCAATAAAAACCAAAGGAACAAAAATTAAAGATTAAGGCTGCTTCGAATATACCGAAAGATCGTGAAACTCGCAATCTTAAGAGCGGCAAAATTCTGCCAGCGTCCCCATAAGATGGCCGTCACTTCTTTAAAGACAAACACGGAGGGAGACAGGGAGGGAGGGTGAGCGACAGGGGGAGACATAGGAAGACATACAATCCATCCATTTTCTGAAACCGCTTAATCCTGTACAGGGTCGCGGTGAGCCGGAGCCTATCCAGGCAGACACAGGGTGCAAGGCAGGGGAACACCGAGGATGGGACGCCAGTCCCTCGCCCACCAGCTCCAACCCTGGGTCGTCTCACCCTGTGCATGCGTTGAACCTGCTGCGCGGGAACTTCGAGGCCGCCGAAGGACCCCAGCTCGCTGCCGCTCGGCTGCTCCAGGTCGCGCAGGGCCTCCGGCTTGAGGCGTCCGTAGCGCTGGCTGCAGTGCCGGAGGCTGCGCTGCTGCCAGCGCTGTTGGCGCGACACGGTGCCGCCCTCCTTCGCCACGCCGAACCACTCCGCCGTTCCCCTGCCGCGGTGCCACGCGCGCCAGCCGAGCGAGCGGTTACGATCGGGAGGCGTTCGAACGCGCAGAGGTCACACGATGGTGATGACGGTGTGCAACGCTTCTACATTTACAACGCGCACATATTCATTCACTGTTGTAGGTACTTATTCGATGAGAGAACGACTCAGAGGCGCGAGTAAAGCGCAGAGAAGCGGAGGAGGCAGCCAGGCGGTTTTGCTGGCGCCATATTGCCACGCACTGCTTCCTGTATATTATGATGTTATCGGCCAAATAATTAATAATTATAAAAGTTGTTGTGGGAGGAAACCGGAGAACCCGGAGGAAACCAACGCAGAACAGTGGGAGAAAACACAAACTCCACAGAGAAAGGCACCCAAGCCGAGATTCGAACCCGGGGCCTTTTTGCTGTGAGGCACAGATGTTACCACTGCGCCACCCTGCGGCCCTGAAACGGGATGGTACCTGCGGATGGACTGCGCCAGCGAGGCCTGTCGCTGGAAGGGCCCATGGCGCGGTCGCGACGGTCCCGGCGGCGACAAGGGCCCGGCCGGTCCGGCCGGAACGCTCACGCTCCGGTTGTACGCCGCCGTCGCTCCCTGTTAGCGGTCGAGGAAACACGCGGGCACGGGGGGCGAAACGCACAAACGGCGCACTCATGTGGGTTTTCAAGGCTAGATTACAATATTAATGGTAGTAAATACCGTTTGTAATACGCGTGGCACATATTCATTCGATTTCGAAGGTATGAATTCGAAGAGAGAACGGCTCGAAGGCGCGAGGAAATCGCAGCGAGGCGGAGGAGGCGGCCACGCGGCTAGCCGGTGCCAATCTCACTCCATCTCCCACCGGCGGAGTCGGTGACGTCATTCCCTCCGTGGCGGGATCGTGATGGTTCGAATTCGATTCTTCGAAGCGTGATGGTTATATGACAGTTGTTTCCCATTGCAACAAGTTCTTCTTTAGTTGCAGACAGCCCTTCAACGTTTAGAGATATAATAGTCAGTGCTGGCCTTAAAGGAGGGCATTGGCCTCTCTCCCCATCGTGACGGTGGGCCTTGCAGGCTTCTCACCCCACCTCTCCCCCCCATCACGCCCTATCTCTCCCCATCTCACCTGGCTCACGGTGGAGTCGGTGACGTCGTCCCCCCCTGGCGGTGGCGGGATCGTGATGGTGAGGCCGGCCGGTTTCTTGCGCTGCAGCCCCGAGGGGCTCTCCACCGCCGCGTCCTCCGACATGACGGCGAGCTCCGGCCTGCTAGCCGAGCGACACACGACGACAGGGTGGGCGCGGGGGTGACGTCAAACCGGCTGCTGAGGCGGCAGATACAAAAAAAAGGCCGGATGCCATCGGCGACATGGGGATCAAGGTAGAAGCGTTCACGTCGCGATCGCCGTCAAGTAATACTTAGTATTACCTGCAAATTCTACCAAACACTTCGAAGCCGAGGAGCCGAAAGACAACGATGTCCAGATGCCGGAAGCCCCTCAGTCTGGAGCAAGAAGAGAGGCCAATGCCCTGCCGCCTTTAAGGCCAGCACTGACTATTATATCTCTAAATGTTCAAGGGCTGTCTGCGACTAAAGAAGAACTTGTTGCAATGGGAGGCTGTCATATAACCATCACGCTTCGAAGAATCTAATCGTTCGATCGGCGGCACGAGGGCGGACGGTTACGCGGTGGCACAAATCGGTCATCGTTACCATCGACAAAGTCCACAAAGTCCACGGCGTGTTTGCGAAACGACTTAACCGGTGGTGTTACTCGACGGTCGCGTGCCGGCCGACAGCGCAGCCGAACGCAGACCACGCCGAGCCGCGATCGCCCGGCGGATTTCCCGCTCGCGCCGAGCGGACCGGTCGTTCGCACCGGCGGATGACCGGAGGGCCCGCGATGGCGCGGGCGGAGTGGATCAAGCGCCGGCTTGTCGGCCAAGCGTACACCCCACGGCGCCCACGCAAAACGGTAAAGGCAAAGATAAAGATCCCAACATAGCCCTTATCGGCTTGCCGGGGCAAGAGGGCTGCGTGCATAGAGCGGCAAAAAGATAAACGTGTAGCCTCAACAGAATGTTGGGTCAAGTGCTGTTTGCGAGCGAGCTGTAGAGGCCGGAACGGCACGCGGAAGGGGTGGGTGGCCAGCTTCACGCCCGGCCGCCTTATTGCAGAGACACACGGACACACTAGCACATATGACATACAGACAAAGACAAAGACAAAGATCCCCTATATAGCCTTAACAGACTGTAGGGACAAGTGCTGTTAGCGAGCACCTATGAAGGTCGACACGGCACACGAGGGGGTGGGTGACCAGCACCACGCCCGGCCGCCTTTGTCTCCCTAGTGGCGATGTTTACACACCGCACTAGGTACTCATTTGAGGCTGAGTCGACCTGCACACTTGCACAGACAACAACCGCCGTTAGCCACTAAGTGGCGGTGACGTCACCACGGCGCCTGTGCACCCTAAGGCAAACACAGACACACAGACGCAGGCACACAAATACAAAGGATTCCCAGTGAAGCCTTTAACATACTCTCGGGGCAAGTGCTGTCTGTGACAGCTTATGAAGGTCGGCACGCCACTTCACATGATAGCCTCGAGGCGCACCCTGGCCTGGCACGAGTGTCGTGGTGACGTCACCGCCGCTGAGCGGTGGCTGTCGTTGCGTGTGTGTGCAGGTGTGAGGCTAGGTATATATGTGGGGAGCGGTAGCTACGAATCTGGCCACCCGAGTTCGAATCCCGCTCACGGCCAACACTAATGACGATTTAATGAACCGGTCCTGGGCCTCCCCTAGGTCGACTCAGCCTCAAATGAGTACAAAGTGCGGTGTGTAAACCTTGCCACTAGGGAGACAAAGGCGGCCGGGCGTGGTGCTGGTCACCCACCGTGTGTGTGCCGTGTCGACCTTCATAGGTGCTACTCGCTAACGGCACTTGCCCCTACAGTCTGTTAAGCCTATACGGGGGGGTCTTTGTATTTTTGTCCAGGTATATGGGCTGCAAATGTGCGTACAGTATTTGTTTATTATGAAGTGTGGCGGGCAGGGTGGCGCCGTGGTAAACCCCCCGCGCCCAGCGATACCAAAGTCCTGCCCGAGGCGGTCCGATTTTCCCCCACCTTGGGCGCCTTTCTGTGTGGAGTTTGCGTGTTTTCTCCCGCTATTCTGCGTGGGTTCCTTCCAGGTTCTCCGGTTCCCCCCCCCACAACAACAAACACTCTAATTAATGTGTCTGGCGCCGACTGTCCCTGTGACTGCCTTCCCCCCCATCACCACCACCGCTCTTTCGTGCAGCGCCTTGGGACCTCCGCATTAAAGGCGCTATTATATAAATGCAATAAATTATTG
Organism: Geotria australis; assembly: GCA_036362915.1. Lineage (NCBI taxonomy): Eukaryota > Metazoa > Chordata > Hyperoartia > Petromyzontiformes > Geotriidae > Geotria > Geotria australis. The sequence goes on along the minus strand of JAZEWU010000031.1, from coordinate 3,917,283 downwards.
TTACAAGCACTAAGCCAGCAAGACTCGTAATTAGTCTATCACAACATCGCCAGGAATGTGCCCGATATTGGCAGACCTCGAGGGCTAAGCGGCAGGGTGGTAAAAGGCAGTGGTGGTCACTCATCACCCGCCTTGGTTCGATTGCCGACCAGGGCAGCTTTCCGTGTAGAGTTTGCGTGTTCTCCCCCCTCGTTCTGCATGGGTTTTCTCCGGGTTTTCAGGTTTCCTCCCATAGCTAAACAACACAATCTATAAAATTAACTCGATTAAGCTCTGTTTATGAGTTTAGGTCGTGTGAAAAAGTGTGTAAGTTGAAGTGCACTTCCACTCAGCTTCATCAGGTCTTGGAAAGTCTCAGCGAAACGTCGGTACCATCTTTTAAGGTGAGTGCTGTGTGCTCGCTCGATCGTTTTCTCCAACATATCGACGGGTGCACAACACGTACAGACTTTTTCACATGACCTAAACTCATAAACAGAGCTTCACTATGGATAACACAATCTATATGTAATGGAGTATGTGATTTTGTGCGTGTCCACACTGAGGATACCGTATTCGAATCCTTTGTAAGCGCACATGTTACGGGCAAAGCACCAAGGCTTTTACGTCTTATCTCAGTTTCACGTCCCACTTATAAATCACTTTTTAGAAAAAACTATTTCCGCTTTTAAGTTCCCGCTTTTGCAAGTGTAACATCAACCGTATAAAGCCAAACTTCCGCCTCAGGCCTGACTTCAGTAGAACGTGTGGGGGTCAAGCTAGAAGCGTTCACGTCGCGATCCCTGTCAGGTAGTACTTGGTATTGCCTGCGAATTCTACCAAACACTTCGAAGCCCAGGGGCTGAAAGACAACGATGTCCAGAGGCTGACCATCGTGCTTCGAAGAATCGCAAAGAAGAAGACCAATGACGCGTCAAGACGCAGGATCCTGTGCAAATGATGGGAGTTGCTATCGTCAATACTATTACGCAAGCGCCTTCACCACAGACGTGGGTGGCTGGGAGTTGGCATGCGCAGCAGGGCAGGATTATATTTCTGTGCAAAAACACACACGCCCCGTGTATACGTTGAAAAAAAAAAGTTCCCCATATAGTCACGCGGACTGTTGGGGGCAAGTGCTGTTAGCGTGTTCCTCCGAAAAAATATATTTTTTTGCTGATTTTCCGTTCTCTGTGGTTGTTGGCGCACCGGTCTCTCCGCAGCCCTGTGCGGCGCTTTGTGACCATCGGGTGAAAGGCGCTGTATAAAATTATATTATTATTATTATTATCGCGGAAATCGAGCTTCCAGAGCTTGCAAGCTCACGGGGTATTTTCTGCTGTAATAATACACATCTACGATTTCCCCCATATAGGCATACAAACTGTTGGGAGAAGTGCTGTTAGTGAGTGGCTCCACGCGCCCTGCGATGGACTGGCGTCCCATCCTCGGTGTTCCCCTGCCTTGCGCCCTGTGTCTGCCTGGATAGGCTCCGGCTCACCACGACCCTGTACAGGATTAAGCGGTTTCTGAAAATGGATGGATGTTGGTGGCCGTGAGTGGGAACCGAACTCGGGGCAGGATGTTCGTAGAGCAGCGCCACCAACCGTTGAGTCACTGGCTCCCACATAAGTGACCAACGTAAACCACCCACTCACGTAGAGCTTTGAGTCACACCAACTCCCACGATGTAGCCACAACACAGACTGGCGAAACCGCATATCACGCAATTCAACCAGCCACTCGTTTACATAACCAGTTTGCCCAATGTAGTTTAACAATCAACCCAACTTATCGTCACTCTGTGATTTACAGAACTCACTCCCTTGGGGCACATTCTCAAAAATACTGTACGTGTAGAAACCCTACCGTAGATTCGTTCAGCCGGAGTCCTTGACCATCTTCAAATCTCGTCTAAAAGATTGACTTGTTCCGTAAATCTTTCAAGTCCTCCGGCTAGAACTACTGATGCGGCTCAATGCTGTCATCATGCCAGGATGTTGGCTCTCTTCCTACCTGCGCCTTCACAGGAACATTTATTCCTTCCTCTGGCTTGGACTGTTGGTGCGGGTCAGCGGTGCCGTGCCGAGATGTTGGCTCTCTCTCTCTTCCGATCTGCGTCTGCTCGGGTACATCTGTTCCCTCCTTGCTTGTTGTAAAATTATTATTTTCCTGTTGTCTTTATGTCCTATGTCCTATAATTTATCGCTATTGCTTGACTCTCTATTCTTCTTCTTTGCGAATTCTACCGAACACTTCGAGACTCTCTGTTAATCTGTCTTGATGTTACTGATATGCCGTTCTCTCCACAGCCTTCGTGTTAAATTCGCCGTCCGTCTGTCTTTTTGTGTATACCTCCTGCGGCCGTGTTCTTACTCATGCAAACATTTCGCTGAAAATACACCGTTTCCTGTCTTAATAGTTGCTCACTGGGTCATGCGGTACCGACTTTGCGCGGCTCAGCGACAGATGGGTTTTGCTCGGCGCCAAGCTTGTAAACACACGCACGCGATGCTGAGTCCTTCCCCCCGTCCGTCATCGTTTCACGTAAACCGTGAAGACCCTGGGATTGAATGCAGATGGTTGACGCGGCCAGACGGCCTGCCCCGACTCGTTATGTCACGTGCGGCGTTATGAAACAATAAAGGCAAATATGCGGCGCCAAATACGCTCTCAGGAGCTGCTCTTTAGGGATAGCCGTGTTGATCTAATAATAATAATAATAGCATTTTATATAGCGCCTTTCACCCGAGGGTCACAAAGCGATGCACAAGGGCCGCGAAGAGAACGGCATGTCAACAACGACAAAAAAACAACTAATACAAACCAAAAAATTAAATGACTAAGGCTGCTTCGAATACACT
>JAZEWU010000031.1:3825782-3843156 GCA_036362915.1 Geotria australis | reverse complement strand
CCCACACCTCCACATCAACAAACTTCTGGGGGTCGCCTCGCTCTCCCTCAGCATCTGAACTCCCCTCCTTCAGTGTCTTCCACTGAATCCACGGTGCTTCTGAGCCAGGAGGGAGGTCTTCAGCAGGGGGGATTCCCATGCCAGTTGGAGGAGGGTCCTCCCCCCCACACTCGCCCCCCCAAACTGACCTGCGCAGCGCGTGCGTCTCGGCGGGGGTCTCCGGCAGGTCACGCAGCCCCCCGTGGGGGGTCGCCCTGGCCCCCCTTTCCCGCGCCGTCACCTCCTCCAGCCGGCGCTGGAGCTCCTCCACCTGCTCCTGTAGCTCCTGGACGTTGCCCGTCAGCCTGGAGGGGGTTGGGCGGTGGGGCGACGCCGAACCACGTAAAGAGCTTGCAAGCTCACGAGCTATTTTTCTGCTGTAATAATAATAATGGCATTTTATAGAGCGCCTGTCACCCGAGGGTCACAAAGCGCTGCACAAGGGCCGCGGAGAGAACGGCATGTCAACAACGACAGAAATATAACAACCAATAAAAACCAAAGCAACAAAAATTTAATGATTAAGGCTGCTTCGAATACACTGAATGATCGTGAAACTGGCAATCTTAAGGGCAGCAAAAATCCAGCGTCCCCTAAGATGGCCGTCACTTCCTACAAGCGGTTTAGAAAACGGACGGACGGGATTTTATTAACGCCGCCGCCGAGCTGACCTCTCGACCCTCTGCTGCGCCGTCTTGTTGTCGATCAGCAGCTGCTCGTTGGCCAGCTCCAGGTCGCGCGACGTGGAGTCCAGCTGCTCGTAAACCTTGGCGTGCTGATCGTTCACCTGGCGCAGGAGATCGCCCTGCCGGCTCTGGTACTGCACGCAGAGAGACGGGAGCCAGCGTTAGAGATAGCAGCCAGCGTTAGAGACAGGAGTCGGTGTTAGAGATAGGAGCCGCTGTTAGAGATAGGAGCCGGTGTTCGAGACAGGAGCCAGTGTTAGGAGACAGGAGCCAGCGTTAGAGACAGGAGCCAGCGTTAGAGATAGGAGCCGGTGTTAGAGACAGGAGCCGGCATTGGAGACAGGACCCAGTGTTGTACGGCAGGAATCCCGCTTCCAGAGCTTGCAATCTCACATAGTATTTTCCGCAGTAGTTACAAACATCTACGTCTCTAATTTCCACAGACCGCCTCGCTCGCGGACTTAACCGCGGAGACGACATTGATCCGTGTCCCAGACCGGTCCCATGTAATCCCGCCGTCACCCCGTGACCCCCTGGCCGCGTCACCACCGCGTCCGGCCACAAAGCTCCTCCTGTCTCTGCGCGTCTCGCGATGCCCATCCCGTAAAGAGCTTGCACGCTCACTGGGTATTTTTTTCTGCTCTAATAATAAACATCTATCTATCTATCGACCAGCCTTGGGGGGCAACTTTGGGCTAGAGTTGTTGGACATACAGAGGCTCGAAATACCGTTTCTCTCAGACCCCCCCCGGCCGGCGTTGTTTACTGTTATTCTCGAATTCGATTCGATTCGAAGAAGCGTGATGGTTATATAACAGTTTCCCCATTGCAACAAGTTATTCCTTAGTTGCAGACAGCCCTTCAACATTTAGAGATATAATAGTCAGTGGCTGGCCTTAAAGGCGGGCGGGCATTGGCCTCTCATCTTGCTCTAGACTGAGGGGCTTCTGACATCTGTTGAGCTTCTGGACATCGTTGTCTTTCAGTTCCTTGGCTTCGAAGTGGAATTTGCAGGTAATACCAAGTATTACTTGACAGGGATCGCGACGTGAACGCTTCTACCTTGACCCCCTGTTACTCGATGAAGACGTAGACAAAAAACGAACGTGAACACCGTGAAGACACCGCTCCGTTTGGTCCGAGAGTAGCCGCTTGGATAAGGTCGCGTGCCGCGCCGTATTCCGCCTTTCTAAACTCCCCGATGAAGCTGAGTGTAAGTCTCAGCGAAACGTCGGTGCCATCTTTTTGAGGTATGTGCTCGCTCGTTTGCTCTGGCATATCGACGGGCGCACTTCACTTACACGCCTTTTTTCACATGACCTAAACTCATAAGCAGAACCTCCACTATGAATAACATTGGGTCATGAAAGCCTACGAGTTAATTTGACAAATAAAGTTGAATTGAATTGAATGATCGTCCGCGGGATAGCGGGCGCTTTCGCGATCGGAGCCTCGCTCGCGGGGGACTAGCGGGCGAAGGGGGTCCGGCGGGGGGCAAACCTCCAGCTCCTGCGCCTGCTCCTGGTTGGCTGCGTAGAGCTGCTGCAGGGTCTCCTCCAGCTCCGTGTTGCGCTCTAGCAGGGTCTTGCCCAGCTCGGCCGCGAGCTGGAGGTCTGTGGCGCGGCCCGGTGGCGGAGACAGCCCCACGGGGTCACGACACACACACGCAACAGAGGTTTGGTTATGAACGGTAGGATATAATAATAATAACATTTATAGAGCGCCTTTCACCCGAGGGTCACAAAGCGCTGCACAGGGCTGTGGAGAGAGCGGCATGTCAACAACGAAATTAAAAAAACCCAATAAAAACCAAAGCAACAAAAAATAAATGATTAAGGCTGCTTCGAATTTACTGAAAGGTCGCGAAGCTGGCAATCTTAAGAGCGGCAAAAATCTGCCAGCGTCCCCTAAGATGGTCGTCACTTCCTTGAAGACAAACACGGAGGGAGACAGGGAGGGAGGGTGAGTGACAGGGGGAGACATAGGGACACAGAGACAGGAAGACAGAGAGACCTGGCAGCATGTCTTTGGACGGTGGGAGTAAAGCGGGATGGGACGCCAGTCCATCGCAGGGCACCTGGGGCAATTTAGTCAGTAGGCCAATTACCCTGGCAGCGTGTTTTTGGACGGTGGGAGGAAACCGGAGTGCCCGGTGGCGAAAACCCACGCGATTCTCATTGGACTCGTATTTATTTTCGGCGGTCGGATTGCCGCTGCTGAAATCGCTAATCGTCGGATCAGGCTGGGGACAAGTGCTGCCTGCGGCGAGGATTACGGGACGTCATGCGCCAGCGAGCCCTTACGTGGGAGCGTACGGTTTACATCCAGAGCCGGGCTGCCTCCCGTTACCGGTTATCCCGTTAGACATTACAATACAGGGTGATAAACGTAGAAGCGTTCACGTCGCGATCCCTGTCAAGTAATACTTGGTGTTACCTGCAAATTCTACCAAACACTTCGAAGCCGAAGTGTCCGGAAGCTGCTCAACATATGCCAGAAGCCCCTCAGTCTGTAGCAAGAAGAGAGGCCAATGCCCGTCGCCTTTAATGCCAGCACTGACTATTATATGTCTAAATGTTGAAGGGCTGTCTGCAACTAAAGAAGAACTTGTTGCAATGGGAAACTGTCATATAACCATCACGCTTCGAAGAATCGAATTACAATACAGGGTCATCACGCGAATTGAACCTTAGCTGCTCTTTCGGGATAGCCGTGTCGAGCATTTCTACTTTCTCCTTCGCTCGATGTACGAGGAAATTACCCTCTCAAGAGCTGCGGGTGGAGCAGTGCGCAGCACGGAGTATAGTTGTGTGGTGTCTGTTTGTGTGCAGCAGGGTGCAGCATGGAGAACTGCATTGTGGGGCGTGCAGCATGGAGTAAAGTGGTGTGTGTGTGTGCAGGATGGAGTACGGTCTGTCAAGGCTACACCGGGGATCTCTGTGTTTTGTATGGTGGTGTGTGTGTGTGGGTGCAGCATGGAGCATAGTGTTGTGTGTGTGTGTGCAGCAGAATATAGTGGTGTCTGTGTGTGGATGCAGCATGGAGTATAGTGGTGTGTGGGTGCAGCGTGGAGAACTGTACTGTGGGGTGTGCAGCATGGAGTATAGCGGTGTGGCTGTGGGTGTGTGTGTGTGTGCAGCAGTGTGCAGCAGACTCACCCTGCTCCAGGTCACGCTGGTCATACCAGGGCTCATCCTCCACGATCTCATACTCCTCCATCTAACAAGCCGCTCCCCCGATGTCTCTCCCTGTCTCTCTGTTTGTCCGTGCGTCTGTCTCCCTGTCTGTCTCTCTGTCTCGTGTCTCCCTGTGTCTGTCTCCCTGTGTCTCTGTGTCTGTCGCTCTGTCTCTCTGTGTATGCTCCTCTGTATCTGTCTATAAGTATATCTGTCTGTCTCCCTATGTCTGTCTCCGTGTGTCTGTCTCTGGGTATCTCTAGTCGTCTGTGTGCGTGTCTCTCTGCGACTGCCTGTCTCTGTGCGTCTCAGTCTCTCCGTGTGTCCCACTCTCTGCGTCTATATCTCCGTCCGTTCAATATATAATATTTCACCGCTTACAGTAAAAAAAAAATACAACCGTTAGCATTTGCCGCTATGTAAAATAAAAAAAATTACGTATGACCGTGACGCCTATCTCAATCTGTGCCTCTCTGTGATTCAATCTGTGTGTCTTGATAGCTGTCTCTCCGTCTCTGTCTGTCTTGCTCTCACTGGTTTGTCTCTGTGTCTGTCTCAGCCTGTCTACACACACACACAGAGATGTATCTCCCAGTCTGTCAAACCGTCTCGCAATCCGAGCACCTCCCAATCTGTCTCCCAGTCTGTGTGTGTCTCTCTCCGTGTCTCTCCGTGTAAACAACTCTCAGTGCGTTCTGTCGCCTCTCGGTCACCGGCTGCGGCTCAGAAGCGACGGCTGAAGCGAGTAGTGCACAGGAGTCCTTTAACGGTTATCGTGACGTGGCTACTATGGCTCTCTCCCCCGCCCCTCGGTCTGTGAATCTCCCCTTCCTATGATGATGGAGGAGGGAGGAATGAGGAGGCGGTGGGTGAGGACACAGAGGCGGAGGAGGGGTGCTCGCTCGTTTGCTCCGGCATATCGACGGGTGCACTTCACTGACACACCTCCTTCACGTGACCTAAACTCACGAACAGAACCTCACTATGAATAACATTGGTCGTGAAAGCCTTCGAGTTAATTTTAGTTAGGAGGAGGTTGGACGGAGTCGGGGATAATAATAATAGCATTTTATATAGCGCCTTTCACCTGAGGGTCACAAAGCGCTGCACAAGGGCCGCGAAGAGAACGGCATGTCAACAACGAAAGAAAAACAACCAATAAAAACCAAAACAACAACAAATAAATGATTAAGGCTGCTTCGAATATACTGACAGGTCGTGAAACTGGCAATCTTAAGAGCGGCAAAAAATTTGCCAGCGTCCCCTAAGATGGGGGGAGAATAATATACAGGGGGCGGCACGGTGGCGTAGTGGATAGCGCTGCCGCCTCACAGCAAGAAGGCCCCGGGTTCGTATCCCGGCTCGGGTGCCTTTCTGTGTGGAGTTTGCACGTTCTCCCCGTGTCCGCGTGGGTTTTCGCCGGGCGCTCCGGTTTCCTCCCACCGTCCAAAGACACGCTGCCAGGTTGATTGGCCTACTGACTAAATTTCCCCCCAGGCGCCCTGCGACGGACTGGCGTCCCATCCTCGGTGTTCCCCTGCCGGCTCACCGCGACCCTGTACATGATTAAGGGGGTGTGGTTGAATCCACAGCCACACCCACACCGCGTCCCCTCTTGCTGACCGGCGACTGACGATTGGACGGTGAGGCCAGGACCCGTTATGCTGCCAAAGTCTCCCAGTGACCTTCGGAGATTGTAACGGTTAATAATGCTGGATTAACCCCCCCCCCCCAAGGATCGTAATCGCATTGTCGTTGGCCGAGCTGCGTGGTCCGATGAATCCCTATGTTCTCCCTTGGTGGTGAACAGGTCTGGAGTCTAGCGCTCCTACTAGGGTCTCTATGGGTTCCAGATAAATAACGATCCGAAGCACCTCCGACTAAAGGAGGTTGGCGTCAGGAAGGCTACCCAGCTGTGAGATGCTGCTCCAACCCCCCGCCCACATTGGGGGGCGACCGCGTCAACCCAGGTGAACCAGGACGGCAGCCGTTTACACCGGCTACAATGACAGCTTAGGATTAGCGCTGTGTTCTGATCTCAAGCCGCTTCTGCGATGCTCGGCCCTAATAATGAATGTGGGCCTATTGGGCCCACGTTAGATTTTTTTGAATGGCGGCAGGGTGGCGCAGTGGTAACATCCGCGCCTCACAGAAAGAAGTGCCTGCCCGAGGCGGTTTGGTTCCAGCCTGGGCAAATAGAGTTTGTGTGTTCGCTCCCCCTTGTTCTGCGTGGGTTTCCTCTGGGTACCCCGGTTTCCTCCCACAACTGAAAAAAAAGAAATTCCTAATTAATTAATTCGAATTCGATTCGATTCTTCGAAGCGTGATGGTTACATGACAGCCTCCCATTGCAACAAGTTCTTATTCAGTTGCAGACAGCCCTTCAACATTTAGAGATATAATAGTCAGTGCTGGCCTTAAAGGCGGCAGGGCATTGGCCTCTCTTCTTGCGCCAGACTGAGGGGCTTAACCGACATAAACAATATATACAATCAGAAGGTACTGCGACGAATGTAACAGATTAACAGCGTTAAATTTAGCAAGGATGAAACATTAACCATAATCATAATGTAAACAGCAATACACAGTATCGCACAAGACAAAAGGTCAAATAATTTCAACACATTACTGAGATACAAAGTAATGGAAAAAATGTAAAAGTTCTTTGGGAATAAGTTGAAGAAGCTTACTTAGTAATACTGTGAAAAAGCTTTTGCAGCTCTTGAAACCACATATCACTTTGTACAATGGCAGCTAGGCAGAAATGTTAATTCTAAAAGGGATCTGAGGTTGCTCATCGAAGGGAGTGACTATAGCTTCAAGCTCACAGCAATATTGTTCCAAAAACGAAGGGTAACCGCTTCTTCTTCTTTGCGATTCTTCGAAGCACTATGGTCAGCCTCTGGACATCGTTGTCTTTCAGCTCGGCCTCGAAGTGTTTGGTAGAATTCGCAGGCAACACCAAGTATTACCTGACAGGGATCGCGACGTGAACGCTTCTACCTTGACCCCCAGGGTAACCGCTACAAAAAGCTCGTTCCTTCTCTCTCAAAAACGCCTGATGATGCCTCCAACGTGGGAGGCGAAACGTCGCGAAGGAGACAGAGGGAGCATTCAGTGACACGGCTATCCCGAAAGCGCAGCTATGGAGATCAACTCTCATCACACATCGAGGTCGAGCTGAAAGGCAACGATGTCCAGAAGCTAACCATCGCGCTGCGAAGAAGATCACACATCGAGCCGTGACAAACCTACATTAGTACCTCACTTCATCCACCAGGTGACACTACTACACCTACATAAACCATCACCATGGACACCGGAGTACCGTAATAAGACTCATGTTTTACCTGGGTGGCGCAGTTGTAACATCTGCGCCTCACAGAAAGAAGGTCCTTGCCCAAGGCGGGTCGATTCCCTCCTCAGGCGTCTTTCTCGATGAAGTTTGTGTGTTCTCTCCCCTTGTTCTGCGTGGGTTTCCTCCGGGCACTCCGGTTTCCTCCCACAGTCCAAAGACACTGCTGCATAGCTTAGTTGGCCTGCGGACTAAATTGCCCCCGGTGCCCTGTGATGGACTGGCGTCCCATCCTGGACATAGCCTTGCATTGCACCCAGTGTCTGCCGGGATAGGCTCCGGCTCACCGCAACCCTATAAACGATTAAGCAGTTTCTGACAATGAATTAATACATTTAAAAAAACACTTATTAATTATTTGGCCGATAACATCATAAACTATAGGAAGCAGTGTATGGCAATACCGCCTGGCTGCCTCCTCCGGCTCTCTGCGCTTTCCTCGCTACGCCTCTGAGTCGTTCTCTCGTCGTATGATTACCTTCGATAGTGAATGAATATGTGCCACGCGTTATAAATGTAAAATTATTATTATTATTAAATGAATTCGAACGTTAAACACGCTTCTGGCTGCAAATCGCCTCCCAGTGTTCGGTCCGGTTGACAGTAAACGGGAACCGAAGAATCCTAAGCACAGGAAGATTCTTGGGTTTCAATCGCGTGGCCTGTACCCCAGTCCTCCCCTAAATCCCCTCTCCCGCGTTCCCCTCTGCTTCTCTCGACTTTTCCTGGCTTCGCTCGCACCCCGCGGGCCATGCCCATCCTGCATTTGCACTCGTTGTTCGAACTTTTACCATTTGCCCTCATCCTTCTGCTGCTGCTCGGGGTCACCCTGGTCGTGCTCCTGCTTCACGGCCGCGCGGGTGACGAGGAGGGCGGCAAGAGGAACTAGGAAAGACCGTGGTCCGCACTCGGGCCTAGCGTTCGCGCTACGGGGTCGGTTGCGTGAGGGGATTTATTATTGATTTTTGTTGTTGTTACAATTTTGATTTGTAAAAGTACAACTTTGTGAGGGAAAACTCGACCTGCATTCACCACCGGTGGTGATTGTTAGAAATTGCAACGAGACTATAAGTTGTTATTTTGAGGAAACTGTTATGATGGAACAAGAGTTTGCCACCGTTGGTAAGATGAAAACCTCGAACGAAGACAAGGATCTACTCAGGACGGCCTTGACAGGTTTGGCATCTTCCATCCATCGTCAGAAACCACCGCTTGATAATAATTTTCAATTTATAACAGCGTGGCACATATTCACTCAATATCGAAAGGTATTCATACGAACTGAGAAACGACTCAGAGGCGTAGCGGGGAAAGCACAGAGAGGCGGAGGAGGCGGCCTGGCGGTTTGCCGGCGCCAACATGTTGCCATATATTCTGATGCTATCGGCCAATTAATTAATGCGTGTTTTGTTTTTTAAGTTGTGGGACGAAACCCACGCAGACCAGGGGGAGGAACACACAAACTCCACACAGAAAGGCGTCGGGCAAGACCGTACTGTGCGTGAGGCGCCGATGTTACCACTGCTCACCGCAACCGCTGGCGTCAACCCCCGGTGTCAACCCCCCGCGGGATGTGTGGTGCAGACCCGGAGGCGGTGGACCTGCAGACGGCGTCCGTCGTAGTGGTGGACGTGGCTCTGAGGGACCCGTTCTTCTGCAAGCAAGCGGGCAAGATCTGCCACGCCATCATGCAGGTTCGGGTCACGGCTCGGGTGCAGCCTGCCTGCGTGGAGTGACACGGCTGTCACCGAAAAGATACAGCTCTGAAGAGCAACAGTCTTGAATCGATCCGTGACAAACCTACATAATTCTAATAACGATTTAACATTTATAATAATAATAGCATTTATAGAGCGCCTTTCACCCGAGGGACACAAAACGCTGCACAGGGCTGTGGAGAGAACGCGCACATATTCATTATAACGCGCACATATTCATTCACTGTCGAAGGTACTCATTCGACTCAGAGGCGTAGCGAGGAAAGCGCAGAGAGGCGGAGAAGGAGGCAGCCAGGCGGTTTTGCCGGCGCCATATTGCCACACACTGCTTCCTATATATTATGTTAACGGCCAAATAAATTAATGAGTGTTTTTTTCTGGCCTGGGAACGCCTGGGAATCCCCCAGGAAGAGCTGGAATCTGTTGCTGAGGAAAGAAAGGGATGTCTGGTCCACTCTCCTTGGACTGCTGCCACCGCGACCCTCACCAGGACAAGCGGTTTAGAAAATGGATGGAGTGAGTGTATTTGTCATCAGTACAATGATGTGTTGAAAACGTTTGCAGACCAACTTGCCCCATCGCCACTCTTTTCAATCCCTCGTGCCGGCGCTGCAGGCGGAGAGCAAGTCCGGAGGCTCCGCGTCGTTCCGGCGCCACCTCCTCACGCAGCTGCAGACGGAGTTCGTGCGACGCGAGGAGACGAGGACAGACGACCTCCAGCGATGGGTCCTGTTCGTCACCCTCATGTGTAACCTCTTCGATCACGTCAAGGTGACGTTGCAAAGTAGCAGGGCGGCGCAAGTGGTAACATCTGTGCCTCACAGCAAGAAGGCCCCGGGTTCGAATCTCGGCTCGGGCGCCTTTCTGCGTGGAGTTTGTGGCGTTCTCCCCCTGTTCTGCGTGGGTTTCCTCCGGGTTCTCCGGTTTCCTCGCACAACTTAAAAAAAAAACCACTCATTAATTATTTGGCCGATTGCCAGTTTCACGATCTTTCAGTATATTCGAAGCAGCCGTAATCATTTAATTTTTGTTGCTTTGGTTATTTTTATCAGTTGTTTTTTCTGTCGTTGACATGCCGTTCTCTCCGCGGCCCTTGTGCAGCGCTTTGTGACCCTGGGGTGAAAGGCGCTCTATAAAATGCTATTATTATTATTATATAGGAAGCAGTGTGTGTCAATATGGTGCCGGCAACACCGCCTGGCTTCCTCCTCCGCCTCTGCGCTTTCCTCGCTACGCCTCTGAGTCGTTCTCTCGTCGAATGAGTACCTTCGACAGTGAATGAATATGTGCCACGCGTTATAAATGTAAAATTACTAAAATTATTTTTAGTATCGATAAGTGATCTGTTACAACTCCCCGTGCTTGCGTGGGTTTTCTCCGGGCTTTAAGCGGTGGCTTATTATTATGATGATTGTCGTTGGCAGGTGAACGGGGCTCCCGTGGCTGCGTTGGTGGGACCCATCCACGACTGCTTCACCCGTCTCACTCAGCCCGACGCCCTCTGCAATTCCGAAGAGGTAATCATAATTTTAAGCAATTATAATAATGAATAGTTATTTTACATTCATAACGCGCGGGCATTCATTCAATGTCGAAGATATTCATTCGACGAGAGAAGGACTCAGAGGCGTAGCGAGGAAAGCGCAGAGAGGCGGAGGAGGCAGCCAGGCGGGGGAACGGTGGTGCAGCGGTTAACGTGCTGCGTCACGAACCCGACACCGCGAGTTCGATTCCCGCTCACGGCCAACACCAGTGACGATTTTCTGAACCGGTCCTGCGCCTCCCCTAGGTCGACTCATCCTCAAATGAGTACCTAGTGCGGCATGTAAACATTGCCGCTAGGGAGACAAAGGCGACCGGGCGCCGTGCCGGTCACCCACCTCCTCGTGCGCCGTTTCGACCTTCATAGGTGCTGCTCGCTAATGGCACTTGACCCTACAGTCCGCAAAAGGCTATAAGGGGAATCTTTAACTTTGCTTCCGACGAGCTCTAACGGAAGAAGGGCGCCCGTTCCGGGTGGTTTGCTCCAAGGGCACTTGTCGGTTATGCAAATGAAGTGTAATTGCGCGCGCGGGATAATTACGGCTTCCCGATTCGACGCGGTGATGCAGTGACGCAATGCCGAGGTGGATTCATTAACAAATAATCCAATTGAACGTTCTAAATATGCAATTTGATGACACTTACGCTAAAAGTGGAAATGCTAAATCTAGCCGTTCATAAAGGCCTTCAATAGTTATGCTAATATGTAAAAAAATATCCCGATTGAATTAAGATAATAAACATAATGCATAGGTTTGTACGTGCACGGTCGTTGCGAGCGCAAATTGCAATCGCCGAGGAGTCCGCGTGTTCTCCGCGTGTCCAGTTCGCAAGCCGCCACACGTGCTTGTCGCAAAAACACGCAAACGGAATGCTTTCATACCATATGCATTGTCCTTAGAACTGATTGGCCCACACCAGAGATAGCTTTCCGTTAGAGCCCAGTCTCACCAGTGTTAGCCCCTGTCTCACCAGTGTCAGACCCAGTGTCACCAGTGTTAGACACCAGAGACGACTCCGAACAGCAAAAACCGTCCGTGAACCAACGAACTGAACGCTCGTGTAGGTCTACTGTCTAGCTCGCGAGTTGCAGCGAATCGGACAAGGCCTGGAGGAGGCCGCGGCGGGCCCCGGGGGCCCGACGGGCCCCGGGGGCCCGACGGGCGCCTCGCGAATGGACGAGCTGTTCTGCTGCCTCCGCGACGGGTTCCTCCTGAACTCCGAGCTGCCGTCGCTGTCGCGCCTGCTGCTCCTCGAGCTCATCGAGGTGCGCGCCGGCGGCTGGGACCTGAGCGACGCCGCCACGCGCTACTACTACGGCGAGGTGTCCGAGTAGCCACGGGGGCACGCGGGAGGAGGAGGTGGTGGAGGTGGTGGAGGAGGTGATGGAGGAGGTGGATGTGGGGCCGATGGATGTGGGGCCGAGCGACGCCGCCACACGATACACGGATTAAATTGGCAAATGTTACTGCCGCCGAATGTTGCCGAGCGGCGTAAGAAGTTCAGTTGTGTTTAAATATATTTTCAATGCTGGTATCGCCGCGTATTTTCACTTTCGTAGCCTCTTTTCAAATAAACGAGTCAATAACGTATTCCTTGCCGCTGGTCTTCATTTCATGAATGAAATTCGTGACAAATATCCATCCGTCAATCCATTTTCTAAACCGCTTGGTCCTGGTGAGGGTCGCGGTGGCAGCAGTCCAAGGAGAGTGGACCAGGCATCCCTTTCCTCAGCAACAGATTCCAGGCGTTCCCAGGCCAGCCGAAGGATATAATCCCTCCAGCGTGTCCTGGGTCGGCCTCTAGGTCTCCGCCCAGTGACAAATATTCGTAGATAAATTGTTTGTTCACTCACGGAGAGAGAATGACTCGGAGACCCCGGTGAGTAGCGCTGCCGCCTCACAGCAAGAAGTTCTCAGGTTCGATGCGGTTTCATCCCTCAGTCCAAACATGCTGCTACCCTGCGATGGACTGGTGTCCCATCCTGGGCATAGCCCCGCCTTGCACCCTGTGTCTGCCCAGATAGGCTCCGACGCACTGCGACCACATTTGAGACTCACATAAGAGACTCGCAGTATTACAGACATTCACAGGTTAACGCTGGGACCCACAGCGTTACATTAACAGCCAGAACCCCAAAAGCAGGTGAAGTTTAATGCAACGGAGCTTCTTCAGAGCAGTCTTAACAGACTGTAGGGGCAAGTGCCTTTAGCGAGCACCTATGAAGGCCGACACGGCACAGACAAAGGGGGTGTGTGACCAGCACCACGCCCGGCCGCCTTTGTCTCCCTAGTGGCAATGTTTACACACCGTACTAGGTACTTCTTCGAAGCTGAGTCGACCTAGGGGAGGCCCAGGACCGGTTAAAGAAAATCGTCACCGGTGTTGGTGGCCGTGAGTGGGATTCGAACGCGGGTCGCCAGGTTTGTAGCCCAGCTCGCTAACCACTGAGCAAACAAAGACAAAGATGTAGAAAATACGAGGTTTTACCCTTTCCGGCAATGAGAAAACAGTGTTAAGATGTTTAAACTCTAAGTGGACAGCTTTTTGCAAAGGCTCCAGTTTGCAGGCAGCCACATATGCTTGTGGCAAAACCATGCAAATGAATGCTATGATAATGCATTGTCCTTCAAACTTATTGGCCCAACACCAGACGGCTTTCTCTGTAGCCCGGTCTGTGTTCAGCCAGTTTCCGCCAAAAGGCAGACAAAAATGTCCAATGGTCAAAGACAAAGATCTCCCGTATATATAGCCTTGACAGACTGGAGGGGCAAGTGCCGCACACACAGAGACCAACACACCGATGGTCACCAAATAACGCGTTTAATCTTGCACGAACTAGGGGAAATAACGTTGGCAGTTCCGACCGTGGCCAGATTCAGATTAATTGTAAAATCCAACATCAAAGTGTCCTGTACAAGCCAGGATAGAAAGTAGGCGCACGTAACCATGACAACGATGATGGTTGCTCTTCAAAGCTGACAACGGTATGTTCTGTATGTTATAGACTGTAGAGAGCGCTCAGTGATACGGCTATAAGACTTTATAGACTACAGACTGTGTATAGACTGTATGTATAGACAAAAGACCGTGTGTATAGAATATGGACTGAATGTATAGACTGTAGAGAGAGCGCTCAGTGACACGGCTCTGGACTGTATGCATCGATTGCATACTGTAGGTATAGACTGTAGAAAAAGGGATATCGCTAATAATAATAGCAGCATTTTTATAGAGTGCCTTTCACCCGAGGGTCACAAAGCGCTGCACATGGCTGAGGAGAGAACTACAGAGAACTGTATGTACAGACTATAGACTGTATGTCTAGAATGTAGCGAGAGTGCTCAGTGACACGGCTACAGCGAAAGAACAGCTCAGAAGAGCAACCCATCACATGAATCGAGCCGTGACCAACCTACATCAGTACAAGACGACAATATTGAAAACGTATGGCAACTGTTGTGTTTCGCTCCCAGGGTTCAGTAAACTCTCCCCAACAAGCAAAATTACAAGATCGTCAAAACAATTCACAGCCTTCCGACCTGGACCTACCAAGTTCAGTCCAGGATAAGGAGTGTCAAAATCTTAACTCGAAGGCTTTCATGACCAATGTTATTAATAGTGAGGTTCTGTTTATGAGTTTAGGTCATGTGAAAAAGGTGTGTAAGTGAAGTGCACCCGTCGATATGCCGGAGCAAACGAGCGAGCACGTGCATCACTTACCTAAAAAAAAAGCTATAATGCCAGCGAACCTAAACTCATAAACAGAACCTCACTAGGAGTGTCAATCATGTTTGACAGTAGGGCAGGACAGACAGATGTCTGTGAGAGAAGCTTTGCTGCCATTGGTGAATGGACTCAGCGAGTCTTGTGTCTAAGCAGGAAGAAACCGTTGAGCTGTGTGGCTCTTTGTAACAGCTGTCCAAGCTGGGAGGCGTTAGAGATGGGAGCCAGTGTTAGAGACAGGAGTCTGTTAGAAATAAGAGCCAGTGTTATAGATAGGAGCCAGTGTTGGAGATAGGGAGCCAGTGTTAGAGATCGGAGCCAGTGTTGGAGATAGGGAGCCAGTGTTGGAGATGGGAGCCAGTGTTTAAGCTGGAAGGAACCGTTGAGCTACGTAGCTCTTCGTAACGTTTGTCCAGCGGGGAGGGGTAAGCAAGTTACAACATCTCACGGCACCGGGAGCAACTGAGTCAGCATAACGAAACCTAAGCAGAGTGTCCTTGGACTGTGGGAGGAAACCGGATTACCCGGCGAAAACCCACGCGGACACGGGGAGAGAACACGTAAGCTCCACACAGGCAGGCGACACCCCTGCCGGAAATCGAACCCTGGGACCTTCTTGCTGTGAGGCGGCAGCGCTGCTCACTGCGCTGTCAGCCCCCGCTGTGAAGATTGAATGTGTACTTTTGCAGAATTCGAACCAAGGTACCCTCAGGACCGACACACACAGTGGCGTAACGTGGGCGGGGCACCGGGGCGCTTGCCCCGGGCGCAAAATTCTTAGGGGGCGCGGGGCCACCGGAAAGGGTTAAACCTCGTATATTTTACAGTTTTTGTACAACGGCAAAAAAAAGGTCCAATGGTAATAATAATAAATTAAAAAATAGTGCAAAATAATAATACGTATCAGAGATCTACAATGAGCCAAGAAAGACCGAGTAACCTAACGATTACTGTCACTTGAGAGAGATTTCAATGTAGATTTCAATACTGTTATTGAACATCTTAAAACCAGGCGATTTTAAATAAATTTGAGTATACTAGCATTAAATGCGTTTTACTGTAATTACATCAGTATTATCTTAAAATACAATACATGTGCTTGGAGGGGGGGTTTGGATAAGGGGTTCAATACTGGACCGGTGGAAGGGACTCAAGGAGTGATAACGGTCCACGGGTTAGGGGGGGTGCAATGCTTGCCTTGCCCCGGGCGCTGGAAACCCACGCTACGCCACTGGACACACAAACGCTTGCTCCATTATATATCGACGAAGGATCCCAACCCGGTACCCTCAGATGGGACATATTACTAACACTTCCCCCATGATTTATATATAGATTATATATAGCTTGCAGAGGCTTAACACATATGCTCACGGATTCCCCAATGACCTTGCTTCAGAGGTGGGGCAAACAGATATTACAAAGCGATATACAGACTCTAGATATGGCACCACTTTTTTTTTTCCACTGGCACATCCGAGCCGTGCCGTGCCGAGGGTATCCCGAAAGTGCAGCTCTCGAGAGCGATTCCCGTACATCGAGCTGATAACACCTACATCAATACGGAATCATCGTGACGGCGATTCATCGATCCACCGATCCACCTCTGGACCCAACCACCTTCCGTGTGGGTGCCGACGCTGGGGTATGGGGAAATGGCGGCGCGTTGCGATGCAGCGGCTACTCTCGGACCAAACGGTGCGGTGTCTTCACGGTTTCATGCTCGTTTTTTTGTCTACGTTTTCATCAAGTAACAAGTTACAGCCGCCGGTTGCTGCGAGTCATTTGCAGAACGACAGTAAACAACGCCGGGGTCTGAGAGAAACGGTATTTCGATCCTCTGTATGTCCTGTACATATAGTAGAGTTGACAAATAAAGTTGAATTTAATTGAATTGACCCAACCATCTGACAATCCTCTGGTTCACGAACCAACCATCCATCCATCCATTTTCTAAACCGCTTGTCTTTGGTGAGGGTCGCGGTGGCAGCAGTCCAAGGAGAGTGGACCAGACATCCCTTTCCTCAGCAAGATTCCAGCTCTTCCTGGGGGATTCCCAGGCGTTGCCAGGCCAGCCAACCTCGACGTTAAATCACAGCTGTCGCTCAACCATCAGTGGGTCCCCAACTTGTGTAAACACGTCACGTCTACAGTCTAAGAGCAACACAAACTCGCCCCACAAATAAAAAAAATCTACTTTACTAAAACCATGTCAAGCTGTGCATAACACTGACCTGTTCTTAGTGTGACACCTGTGCTTGCTGCACACTATCATAACTAATAATTTTACACTTATAACGCGTGGCACATATTCATTCACTGTGGAAGGTACTCATTGGACGAGAGAACGACTCAGAGGCGTAGCGAGGAAAGCGCAGAAAGGCGGAGGAGGAAGCCAGGCGGTTTTGCCGGCGCCATATTGCCACACGCTGCTTCCTACATATTATGATGTTATCGGCCAAATAATTAACGAGTGTTTTTTTGTAAGCAGTACTCAATCTCTGTGAGTGCTGGACACTAGCTGATGCAGTTTGCATTTGCGACCCACGGCCGCCAAAGTTTTAAATAATAATACAATTTATAACGCGCAGGACAAATTCCACGCCTGCTCATGGACGAGACGCAGATACGGAGGTGCACAGAATCTTGGCTTTTCCCGTTCTCTCTCTGTATCTCCACGTATCTTTGTCTGTATCTATGTATCTCTACGGGTCTCTATAGAGTCCACACAGTAAATCTCTATATGTCTCTATGTATCTGTATGGGTCTCTGTATTTCTATGGCTATGTAGCTGTATAGGTCTGTGTGTATCTCTGTGGGTTTCAGAAACCGCTTAATCCTGTACAGGGTCGCGGTGAGCCGGAGCCTATCCCGACGGACACAGGGCGCAAGGCAGGGCTGTGTATGTATGTCTATGGCTCTCTACGTATCTCTCTCAAGCATCTGGCGTCCACCTGTCAATCACGACCCACTTGGTTGATGCCCACAGCTCGACATCAACATCAGCCACACAGGAGGAGGAGCCGTGGCGTATTTAGGGTTTACGTCAGGTATGGCATGTGCCCTGGGCGCCACTTGAAAGGGGGGGAGGCCGCCACTGAGCAGTTTCTATTAAACTCAGACAAAAAGCCA
>JAZEWU010000031.1:3698004-3709414 GCA_036362915.1 Geotria australis | reverse complement strand
GTGAGCGGGATTCGAACTCAGTTCGCCAGATTCGTAGCCCAGTGCGCTAACCCACTGGGCTACCGCTCCGCTCACAACCACACACACACACATGCAAACACGCACACACACACTCACCTGACGAGACGCAGCGAGTCTTTGCGGATGTTCACGAGGCTCCTGAGCGCTCTCACCGGCTCGCTCGCAGGCGGCGCCGGGTACGGGAACTGTACGCCACACGCAGACAAAGGTCCCCCCGGTGTAGCCTCGCGGACCGCAGGGCCAAGTGCCGTCGGCGAGTAGCACCCGTACAAAGACAAACATCCCCCGTGTGGCCTCTAACATGTTGTAGGGACAAGTGCTGTTTGCGAGTAGCACCCGTACAAAGGCAAAGATCCCCCGTGTAGCCTTCACAGACCGTAGGGTAAAGTGCTGTTAAGCGAGTAGCACCTATACAAACAAAGATCCTCGGTGCCCTGTGATGGACTGGCGTCCAATCCTGGGTACAGCCCTGCCTGTGCCTTCCGGGGACAGACTCCGGCTTACCGCGCGACCCCACAGGGATTAAGCGGTTTCTGCACGACGGATGGATGGATTGCGGGGGGTGGGTGACCATCACCCGGCCGCCTTTGTCTCCCCCACGTGTGGCCGTCACTCACGGGCACGGGGCGGCTACCCAGGAAGTTGAGGTCAGAGTTCTCTCCGAACAGGTAGCTCTCCGGGGAACCGCTCTCAAACTTCTCCCCGCCCATGTAGAAGTGGCTCGCGAAGTAGGTTCCTGCATCGGCCGGAGCGCGACACGGGAGACAGGAAGATTAGATTAATATAATAATAGCATTTATAAAGCGCCATTCACCCGAGGGTCACAAAGCGCTGCATAGGGCTGCGGAGAGAACGGCACGTCAACAACGATAGTGAACGGAACATTTTTTTGTTTGGGTTTTTTTGTAAAACATCCGAGCTGAGGATTAGTCCAAACAGCTAGACCCGAGCTACTAATCAACTGAGATTTGCATTGTCCGAAAACTGCTTGCCTTTTGGCAACACTTGGCTAAACACTGAGACTAGGCTCTAACTAAAGCTGTCTCGAGTGTTGGGCCAATCAGTTTGAAGGACGATGCATATATTCTAGCATTTGTTTGCATGTTTTTGCCACAAACATGTGTGGCTGCTTGCAAACTTTACCCTGGGGGCAACACTAACACTGCAACATTCCACAATTAACTTTGCATTTTAAATTGAGCATAAAATTACATAAAGACAAAGATCTCCCCGTATAGCCTTAAAAGACTGTAGGGTCAAGTGATGTTAGCGACCACCTATGAAGGTCGACACGGCACACGAGGAGGTGGATGGCAAGCACTACGCCTGTTACACACACACACAAGAGACGTCAGGAGAACGTGTTCAGTCAGTGTAGCTCTTTTTAACAGTTGTCCAGAAGGGAGATGTTAGAGATAGCAGAAAGTGTTAGAGATGAGAGCCAGTGTTAGCGATGGGTGTCAGTGTTAGAAATGGGAGTCAGTCAGCTTTTAGGGGGAGCGCTCAGTGACACGGCTATAGAATGTATGTATAAAACATAGACTCTATGTACAGACTATATATATATGGACTGGAGAGAGAGGGGGAGCGCTCAGTGACACGGCTGTAGACTGTATGTATAGACTATAGACTGTATGTATATATTATATACTGTATGTATAGACTGTAGAGAGAGAGGGGGAGCGCTCAGTAACACGGCTATCCCGAGAGAACAGCTTTGAAACGCTACCATCAACCTTGAAAAGTCCCCATTAGGCAGGCGAACGCTCAGACGTAAGCCCGGGGCGGTTTAGTTAATTGACATTTGTTAATAAGTGACGTTTTGGCAGAGCGGATATCAATCAGCGCCAGTAACGACCACCAAAGTACACGATTAGTGGGTGTTACAGGATATTTTTAACTTGTTCATGATCACGCTTTAATTTCGCTTAATAGTGGAAAGGCGCTGCACATGGCTACAAGGTGGATAGAATAACCTTCGCTAAATGAGTTCACATTCTGCTACAAATGATTTCACGATGGTAAAGCGCTTTAAGCCCAAGAACGCAAGGTGCGCTACAAACGAATTCTAATTGCCTGATAACAACACAATATTGTATATAGAACGCTGTGTCTGGCTGATTTTCCGTTCTCTGTCGTTGTTGACATGCCGTTCTCTCCGCAGCCCTGTGCAGCGCTTTGTGACCCTCGGGTGAAAAGCGCTCTATAAATGCTATTATTATCATCATCATCGTCGTAATCGTGACTATAATTGTCAACATCGTTACTGTCACCATCATCATCAGACGCCTGATGATGATCATGATGCCATCAACGTGGGAGGCGAAACGTCGCGACGGAGAGAGGAGGAGGAACGCTCAGTGACACGGCTATCCCGAAAGAGCAGCTCTCGAGAGCGATTCTCATCACACATCGAGCCACCGTGACGAACCTACACAGTGTTCCAGATGTCTTGGTATACAAACATTATGTTTTAGAGATGAAATGTTACGGTGTCACAATACACTTTGTTCACCCCGTACGGCGTACACCAATACAAAACGAAGACATACCGGTCTTAGGAGGGTATCTGTAGGCGGAATTCGACGGTATATCCAGCTCCTCCACGCCGCCGCGCTGCCTGCTCAGCAAGGCGCCCATGTCTCGAACCTCCGCCACAAGCCGGACGCCACAAATTTAACAATAACAGATCCGACCCCGTAGCGAAGGGGGTGGGCGCTGCGGCCTAGCTCCTCCTGCGGGCGTCTGCGAGGGGGAACCCGGCCAAGCAACTATCCGAGCATCGGTACTTTTGCGGAGTGTCGTTAAAAACAAAAGAAAACGTTCCGCGAAGGTGAGAAACGCGCCGATCGACTCGTATCGTCGTTGTTAATCGCTTTAAGCGTCTAAAACTATACACATGTTGAGGTTTATTTGTCTTAATTAGGGCAGGAAACGTCTAATAAGGAACCACGTCTAACCCGGAGCGAGTTACGACCGTGTCGCAACCGGCTGTTGTTGTGAGGGTCTCTGATTGGTCGGCGAGCGGCCCATGTGACCCGGCGGAGGGAGGAACAACCACGGCGAGCCGTTCCGTTAGTCCGGATTATAAGCCGCACCGGAAAGTAAGACGCACCGGATTATAAGACGCACCGGATTATAAGACGCACCGGATTTTAGAATATATCGGAAAGTAAGACGCACCGGATTATAAGACGCACCGGATTTTAGAATATATCGGAAAGTAAGACGCACCGGATTATAAGACGCACCGGAAAGTAAGACGCATCGGGATTATAACACGCGCCTGTTTGTAGGATATGCCGGAATGTAAGACGCACCGGATTATAAGACGCACCCCATAGTGAGGCGCACCGGAAAGTAAGACGCACCGGATTATAACACCCCCGGTGTCAATAACCTTTACCATGACTCCCCTCCGCCCCGTTATAGCCTTTGACAGGCTGTGTTGGGGTTCACTCCAACAGTCCAAAAGTCCACGTACCCCGACACAGATACACAGCGAGACAATCAGCTTTTGTGTGAGTTTATTGTGATTAATACAATCCATGACAAGTGCTTATTATTGGGGGGCGGATAGCAGGGGGCATTGAGAGGGTTAAGGCAGGCTACAATAATGGTCGTTAAAAACAATTAATGATGCTTGCTCTTCAAAGCTGTTCCTTCGGGATAGCCGTGTCACTGAGCGCTCCCCCTCCAAAGTCTATAGTACAGTCTATAGTCTATACATAGAGTCTATAGCCGAGAGGGGGGAGTGCTCAGTGACAGCTATAGACTCTATGTGTAGACTATAGGCTGTGTGTATAAACTACCGACTGTGTGTATTGACTCGAGAGAAAGGGGGAGCGCTCAGTGACACGGCTATCCCGAAAGAGCGACTTTGAAAAGCAAGCATCATTAATCGAGCCACTGTGACAAACCTACATCAGTACATCCGAGAATGTGTGTTTGCATATTCGTGACCGACGTAAGGGAGTGGGCACACTAGGACAGAGGTGATTCCATCCGAGGCACAGAAGTTGATATTTTTCACGCACGCTCATTGACAGGCGACAGAGGCGAATGCTCTGTCGGGATAGCCGTGTGGAGCGTTCCTCGTCTCTCCTTCGCGACGTTTCGCAACCCGCCTCGGAGGCATCATCAGGAGTTATGAATGACTGATGATGCCTCCAACGTGGGAGGCGAAACGTCGGGAAGGAAAGAGGAGGAGGAACGCTCAGTGACACGGCTATCCCGAGTCTATGGGTCTCTATATTAGTATATGGGTCTCTATGAGTCTCTGATTCTATAGGTCTCTATATTAGTCTATGGGTCTCTGAGTATATGGTTCTTTTTTGTGAGTCTATGGGTCTCTATATATTAGTCTATGGGTCTCTATGTGAGCCTATAGGTCTCTAAGTCTATGCGTCTCTATGTGAGCTTATGCGTCTCTATGTGAGCCTATGGGTGTTGGTGAGTCTAAGGGTCTTTGTGTGAGACTATGGGTCTCTGTGTGAGTCTACGGGCACTCTATGGAAAACCTTGGGTCTCTTGTCTCGAGAGCGATTCTCACCACACATTGAGCCGTAGCAACCTGGTCTTCTTCTTTTACGATTCTTCGAAACATCCTCGCCTCGTCACAGAAAGACGGTCCTGCCCGAGGCGGTCCGATTCACACCTCGGGCACCTTGCTGCGTGGCGTCCGTGTTGTTATCTCCCCCTGCTCTGCGTGGGTTTCCTCCGGGTTCTTCGGTTTTACCTCCCACGACTAAAAAAACACTCATTATTTAATCGGCCGACAGCGGGTTGGCGCCGGCTCACCGCCTGGCTGCCTTCCCCCCACCTCTCTGCGGTTTCCTCGCTGCGCCTCCGTGGCGGCGCGTTCTACACCGTATCGTGATTTGTTATCAATTATCAAAAATTAAAATATTTAAAAAGGGAAACAACGGTCTGCAGCGTCTTTCGATCGCTGATCATGTGACACAAGTGAAAAAAAAATCGTTACGACGAGATCGTTATAATACCGACGAAACAGTCTCTCCTCGACTTACGACGTGTGCGACCTACGACAACTCGGACTTACGATTATATGATATAATTGTCGAGTGCCGACGGTCGGTCGTGAAGTCTGACGATCACCTCTCCGGCTGCGGCACAGCAACATCGCAGGGCGGCCATATTTGTTATTATCCGGGGTTCTCGGTCTGCGTTCGGGTGTCTAGCAGCCGGCCGCGTGTCCTGTGTTCGCAAACCGTCACGAGGGTGTTTTCGACTTACGACCGAATCGGAACGTGACCCCCCGCCGTAAGTCGAGGAGAGACCGTAATGACGTTTCACGGCGCGGAGCGGGGGGCTGGGCTGTCTGATTGGCCCGCGAGTCGCTCAGCGTCCGACGTTCCGCGCCAACAAGCCTCACGGAGGGAGCCGCCTCCTCCACAGCTGACAGGACCCCGTTAGGAATCACACAGGTGCGCGAGTGATATTGAACCTCGACGGAAGCGTAAGGAGCCTCGGATTGTGGGGAGGGAGGGAGGGATGTTTATTATCCATCCATCCATTTTATGAAACCGCTTAATCTCGTACAGGGTCGCGGTGATGTTCATTATTAGAGCAGAAAATTACCCAGTGGGCTTGCGGGCTCTAGCAGCGGGATTCCTGCATTCATTCTTCTTCTTCTTTGCGATTCTTCGAAGCACGATGGTCAGCCTCTGGACACCGTTGTCTTTCAGCTCCTCGGCCTCGAAGGGAGAGAGGGAGTGAAGCCACGAGAGTGGGGTTCCGTGCGATTGTGAGTGTGGTTGGGGAGAACGGAGGGGAGCCGCTGTGGGGTCATCGCGTCGTCGATGCGTGCGGGGTCAGAGTTGGAGGACCGGGGTTGAGAGGTCGCAGCCGGGTCGCGGGTTTAAAAAGGGAGCGTTTAAACCGGGTTCAAAGGTCGCGGCAAGGCCGGGGTCGGTTTAAGGGTTCGGTCGGTAAAGCTGGGTTTAAACGGGGTTTACACTGGGGGGTCAAAAAGGTCGGGTTTTTTAAAACCGGCTCGGCTGGGTGTGAAGGAGTTGTCTGGGCCGGGTTTAGCACTAGGGTTTAAACCGGGTTTAAAGACGCGGGGTCTAAAGCGGGGTCTGAAGATCGGGTCTTAACCGGGTTTAAAGATCGAATCTAACCCGGGTTGTGACGCCGGGTGTACACAACGGGTCTAATGGTCAGCGTTAAGTCGGGTCTAACAGGTGTGACGGTGGGGGAGCCTAGATGTAGTGTAAATACCAGGTTTAAACCGGTTTTAATTTCCTGTTCTAAAGGCCGGGTGTAAATGTTGCGATGGGATTGGTTGCTCTTCAGAGTTGTTCTTTCGACTAATCTGAAATAGCAGCTCTGAAGAGCAACCATGGTGAATCGAGCCGCGAGAAATCTACGTCAGTACAACGTTTCGGCGCGTCTAAAACCCGACTCTAAACCGGGTTCAGACCGGCTTCCGTGCGGTCTAAACCCGAACTAAAACTGTTACCGCTGTAGCTTTGTCCCGGCTCGACTCACGGTGGTTGCCCCGCCGAGCCGTGCTTTCGGGATAGCCGTGTCACCACGACGCTTCCAACGCGGGAGGCGAAACGTCGTCGCGAGGCGGTTATCGCTCGGTGACACGGACGTCCCGAAAGAACAGCCCCTGAACAGCAACCCATCCGAAGTAAAAACACACCAAGACAAGCTCAAGAGCTCTGGCCCACGGGCCCGACCCGCCGGTCATTCCTCGCCCACCGCCACCCCGGTGCCCGCCGCGCGTCGGCACTACTCGGCGTACTTGCTGCTGCTGTCACTGTCACGCCCGTCGAATTCGTCGTCTGCGTTCTCGCCGGCGACGTCGTTGGTGGCGCGCCCGGCGCTGCGTCGCCCCGAGCGCGCGACGGAGCCGGAGCCGGAGATGCCGCCGACGAAGGCCGACGCCGCGGAGCCGGAGATGCCGCCGCTTTGCCTGGCAGAGCGCAGCGGTCCGGGCGAGGGTGGTGGTGGTTGGTGGTTGTGGTGCGGGGACGGTGTGGCGTGGTGTGGTGTGGCGTGGTGTGAGGGTGGTGGAGAAGATAATCGAATGCAATGACATGGGACGGGAGAGAACACGGTGGGATGGAATGGGTTGTGATGGGAGGGAACACAGTGGGATCGGATGAATATGTGCGCGTTATAAACGGAAAATTATTATTATTAATAATGATTATATCCTTCGGCGGGCCTGGGAACGCCTGGGAATCCCGCCCCCCCAGATCTAGAATCTGTTGCTGAGGAAAGGGATGTCTGGTCCACTTTCCTTGGACTGCTGCCACCGCGACCCTCACCAGGACAAGCGGTTTAGAAAATGGATTGATGGCCATTGTTGTTATGATTATTTGTGTCTGCCGGGATAGGCTCCGGCTCACCGCGACCCTGTTACAGGATTAAGCGGTTTCTGAAAATGGATGGATTATTTGACTCACCGCAGCTTGCTCTTGAGCGAGGAGACTTCGCGGGTCATCGCGTCCTGACCCTCCGTGGCCTCTTCCAGGTCGCGCTGCAACTTGCGCTTGGCGGCGTTGGCGCGGCTCGTCTCCTCCTCGCTCTCCTCCAGCTGCCGCTTCAGTTGCTTCAGACGAACGTTCGCCTTGTCCAGCTACCCAGCGGTGGGGAGATAGGTGATGTTGGTTATTGTTGTACCGATGTAGGTTTATATAATAATAATAATCTACTTTTGTAATAACGCGTGGCGCATTTTCTCCGGGCGCGTTGCACCCGTTGATTCGGAGGCACGCGGAGAGACACCCCTCGGCTCGGTCGGTTTGTTGTGAGTCGGTGAAGAGGTGAACTTTTTAAGAGTTTTTTGAAGGCTGTAGTGGGAGGGGACTGTGTTTGACGCAATAGGTGTGGCGGCAGGCTGTTCCGGGTTGCGGGTGCCGCGACCGAGAATCGGCGTTTTTCATTCACTGTCGAAGGTACTCATACGACGAGAGAACGACGAGAGAACGACTCGGAGGCGTAGCGAGGAAAGCGCAGAGAAGCGGAGGAGGCAGCCGGGCGGTTTTTGCCGGCGGCCATATTGCCACTAGACACCGCTTCCTATATATTATGATGTTATCGGCCAAATAATTAACGAGTGTTTTTTTTTTTTACCTGTGGGAGGAAACCGGAGAACCCGGAGGAAACCCACGCAGAAACAGGTGGAGAAACACACAAACTCCACACAGAAAGGTGCCCGAGCCGACATTCTATCAGCGCTGTTCTTTCGGGATATCCGTGTCACTGAGCGCTCTGCCTATTTCTCTATCCTCTACAGTCTATACAGCCCTTAGTCTATACAGTCTATAGTCTATACATACAGTCTATAGTCTATACATACAGATGGGGGTCAGTGGTTGTTGCTGTTGTGTACCTGGTCCTTGTGCTGCTCGGCCTGCCGGCGCTCATCGTCCACCTGTCCCAGGACGTCCTTGAGACGCTTCTCGGAGCTGCGCAGCTTCTTGCTGGCGTTGGCGCGCTCCCTGGGGGGGACACGCGCGGACACGCAATGCACGACGTACGGACAGACAACGCACGGACTCGATGCACGGGCAGACGCCACCTATAGACAGAAGACGCACGGCTAAATACAAAATGGCTGTCCATAGTGAAGCTCTGTTTGTGAGTTTAGGTCACGTGAAAAAAGTGTGTAGGTGAAGTGAACCCGTCGATATGTTGGAGCAAACGAGCGAGCACATGCATCGCTTACCTTAAAAGATGGTACCGACGTTTCGCTGAGACTTACACTCAGCTTCACCATCTTTTAAGGTAAGTGCTGCATGTGCGCTCGCTCGTTCGCTCCAACATATCGACCGGGTGCGCTTCACTCACACACTTTTTTTCATGTGACCTAAACTCACGGACGGAGCTTCACTATGGCTAACATTGGTCGTGAAAGCCTACGAGTTAATAAACGAGTGGTTTACTTCGTCTCGACGTCCAACTGCTCCTCCAGCTGGCTGATCTTGGACTCGAGCGCCGTCTGGGACGACTTGGCCTTGGAGCGGAATGCCGCCTCCATCTCCTGGAGCTTCAGCTGCAACTCCTTGTTCTGGCGCTCCATCTGCTGGCGAGCGCTCTCGGCGCGCTGGGACTGGCCGCGCTCCGCCGCCAGCTCCGAGCTCAGCTGCTCGGCCTGCGGGGGAGGCGGCGGGGTGGTGGGGGGAAGGTGAGGGGGAAAGGTGAGCCGGCGGCAGTGAGAGGCCGTGAGGTCGCGAGGTCGCGACGGTGGCCACTAGGCCGTCATCATCAAGTGACGGCCATCTTAGGGGGACGCTGGCAGTTTTTTGCCGCTCTTAAGATTGCCAGTTTCACGACCTTTCAGTATATTAGAAGCAGTCTTAGTTATTTAATTTTTGTTGCTTTGGTTTTTATTAGTTATTTTTTCTGTCGCCGTTGACATGCCGTTCTCTCCGCGGCCCTTGCGCAGCGCTTTGTGACCCTCGGGTGAAAGGCGCTCTATAAAAATGCTATTATTATAGTCAGAAACCGCTTGATCCTATACAGTGGTCGCGGTGAGCCGGAGCCCGTCCCGGCAGACACAGGGCGCAAAGCAGAGGCGATACCCCAGGATGGGACACCGGTCCATCACAGGGGACCACTCGGCTGAAAAGTAGAATTCGATCGAGATCAGTGGCGAGGGTTCGAACGGGTCGTGAGCGCGATTCGAACTCGGCTCGCCGGGTTTGTAGCTCCCGATACGCACAACACCAACAACCGCCGTTCGCCGGCTAAGTTGGCGGTGACGTCAGCGCGCCGCCCGTGCCAGGCTGGGTGACCTGCGCGTTGGCCTTGCGCAGGCGGTCATTGGCGAGCTCGGTGGCGCCCTGCTCCTCGTCCAGGTCTTCCTCCAGCTGCGAGATGCGACCCTCCAGACGGCGCTTATCGTCCATCATGGCCGACCTGACACCACCGGGACAAACGCGTCACAGCAAGAAGGCCCCCGGGGTTCGAATCTCGGCTCGGGCGGCATTCTGTGTGGAGTTTGTGTGTTATTCTCTACACCCCCCCCTGTTCTGCGTGGGTTTCCCCCGGGTTCTCCGGTTTCCTCCCACAACTTAAATAACAAGAACACTAATTAATTATTTGGCCGATAACATCGTAATATGTAGGAAGCAGTGCCTCGTGGCAATATGGCGCCGGAAAAACCGCCTGGCTGCCTCCTCCTCCGCCTCTCTGCGCTTTCCTCGCTACGCCTCCGAGTCGTTCTCTCGTCGTGCGAGTACCTTCGATATCGAACGAACCTATGTGCCACACGTTATAAATGTAAAATTATTATTATAAACGCACAACTCTGGACGCCTGAGGATGCCCCCAACGTGGGAGGTGAAACGTAGGGAAGCACAGTGGGGGAGCTGTCGACCTCGAGTGAAAAGCGCTCTATAAATGCTATTATTATTATGTATAGAGGGTAAACTGCGTGTATAGACTGTAGAGAGACGGAGAGCACTGAGTGACACGGCTATCCCGAATGGACAGCCTTGTAAGATCAAGCATCATGCGGTCGAGCCGCCAAAATCAAGGAGTGGGGGTCACAAAGCGCTGCACAGGGCTGCGGAGAGAACGACGTGTCAACAACGAGTGAGAACGGAAAATCAGCAACACGTTTTTTCGTTTTTGGTTTTTTTGAGCGGCACTCACTTCCCGCTCGTGTTCCCGGCGATCTCCTCGGCCAGGTCGTCTCTCTCCTGCTCCACGGCTCGGCGCGCTCGCTCAGCCGCCGCCAGCTCCTGCAACACCACCACCACCACATAAACAACAAGAAACAACGAGACCACTGGTCAGGGCAAGAGGCCGGTGACAAACATCGTGGTTTTCGCAAATGCATCGGGGGACAAAACCTGGTTTCACTTTTACAGTGTCACACCCAAACCGGGCCAGATTGGGGCCATCACGGCACGGGTATTTTTTTTTTCCACTGTCACACCCGAGCCGGGCCAGACCCGGGGCCATCACGGCACGGGAATTTTTTTTTCCCCCCACCGTCAATCCCAAACCAAACCCGCGTCACTCCCTCCCTTGCCGGGCTCGCAACGGGGGGCCATTCTGAATCCAGCTTGGGAGGGGCTAAGCAGGCGCCATAAGGGCTGGGGCCCAATCCGGGCGGAATCTGTGCCAATCGGTTTCCAAACGGTGCCCAATCGGGTTCCAATCGGTTTCCAAACGGTGCCCAATCGGGTTCCAATCGGATTGCAATCGTTGGTCAAATCGGGTTCCAATCGGGTTCCAATCGGGGCCCGATCGGGCTCGCACCTCCTGCAGGTGCAGCAGCTGCGTCTCCAGGTTCTTCATCTTCTTCTCCTTCTCGCGCGCCTGCGCCGCCACCTCCTCGCGGGAGCTGTGCGCCTCCTCCGCCTCGCGCTGCACGTCCTTCAGCTGGGCCTGCACGTGT
>JAZEWU010000031.1:3644633-3657812 GCA_036362915.1 Geotria australis | reverse complement strand
GTGAACGCTTCTACCTTGACCCCCAAGATAATAATAATAATAATAGCATTTTATATAGCGCCTTTCATCCGAGGGTCACAAAGCGCTGCACAAGGGCCCGCGAAGAGAAAGGCATGTCAACAATGAAAAGTAAATAAATTAAAAACCAAAGGAACAATTTTTTTTTAATAAGGCTGCTTCGACTATGCTGAAAGGTCGTGAAACTGGCAATCTTAAGAGCGGCAAAAATCTGCCAGCGTCCCCTAAGATAATAATAATAATAATAGCATTTATATAGCGCTTTTCACCCGAGGGTCACAAAGCGCTGCACAAAGCTGCAGAGAGAACGACATGTCAACAACGACAGAGCACGGAAAATCAGCAATAATTTTTTTTTGGCCGTCACTTCCTTAGAAATGCATTGTCTTTCAACCTGATTGGCTCAACACTAGAGACGGCTTTCGTTGGAGCCCAGTCTCAATGCTTAGCCAAGTTTTTGCCAAAAGGTTCCCATATATTATAATATTTGATGTAATGTCTGCAAGAGGGTGATGATGATGATGAATTGTAATTTAACGGACATTTTCTCTTACAGAGAGGCATTGAGGACAAATACCTCAACTGGAAACAAAGCATGCAGGTACGCATACACAGATAAAGCTCCCCCGTGTAGCCCGCACGAGCTGGAGGGTCAAGTGCTGTTAGCGAGTCGCACCTATACAAAGACACCGTGACCCCATCTCTAACACCGTGACTCCCATCTTCAACATTGTGACTCCCATCTCTAACACTCACTCCCATCTCTAACACCGTGCCTCCCATCTCTAACACCGTGACTCCCATCTCTAACACCGTGACTCCCATCTCCAACACCGTGACTCCAATCTTTAACACTCACTCCCATCTCTAACACCGTGACTCCCATCTCCAACACCGTGCCTCCCATCTCCAACACCGCGACTCCCATCTCTAACACCTCCCCGCTGGACAACTGTGACAAATAGCTACACAGCTCAACGGTCCTTTCCGGCTTAAAACACACACCGACCGACACCAACCTCTAACGCCTGACCCCCAACAGAATGTGCCGGAGGAGCTGGTGCGGATGCTAACCCTCACCAAGGAGGTCGTGGGCGCGATTCGCTTGCTCTGCGACAACTACAGCCAAGTCTTCGCGAGGTTCCGTCGCACACACACTCTCGCGCGGAGATGACAGAGACTCCGCATAGGGAGCTAGAGACACGCACAACCGATTCGACTCTTCGAAGCGTGATGGTTACACGACAGTTGTTTCCCCATTGCGACAAGTTCTTCTTTAGTCGCAGACAGCCCTTCAACATTTACAAATATAACAGTCAGTGCTGGCCTTAAAGGCGGGCATTGGCCTCTCTTCTTGCTCCGGACTGAGGGACTTCTGGCATCTGTTGAGCTTCTGGACATCGTTGTCTTTCAGCTCCTCGGCTTCGAATAATAATAGCATTTATAGAGCGCCTTTCACCCGAGGGTCACAACGCGCTGGCTGTGGAGAGAACGGCATGTCGAACAACATCAAGACAGATTAACTGAGTCAAGCAATATCGATAAATTATAGGACATAGTGACCAACAGACCCACACAGAGACCCACAGACCCTACACACTGACCCACACAGAGACCCACAGACCCTACACATTGACCCACAGACAACAACAACCACAACCGCCATTCGCCACTAAGTGGCGGTCACGTCACCACGTCGCCTGTGCCAGGCCAGGTGCACCCACAGACCCACACAGTGACCCACACGGTGACCCAATGACCTCTGCCGTGACCTCTCCCGTCTTTGCCCTCCCACCCTGCAGGGAGTGCGACGTGAACTTTGACCTCGTCATATACCAGCAGGCGGGTGACCTGGTGAGTGACCTCTGACCTCCAACCGCCCCGGTTCGACCCCCACCTCGGGTGCCTGTCTCTCTCTCTCTCCCCGTGTCCGCGTGGGTTTTCGCCGGGCACTCCGGTTTCCTCCCACAGTCCAAAGACACGCTGCTGCTGCATAGGTTAATAGGCCTGCGGGCTAAATTGCCCACGGTGCCCTGTGATGGACTGGCGTCCCATCCTGGGTATAGTCCTGTGCCTGCCGGGATAGGCTCCGGCTCACCCCATCCCTGTACAGTAAGAGCAGCGCACACGTGTTTCAAACCGAGGAGAAGTGAAACACCGAGATGTAAACACTAACAAGCGCCGCTATTGGCCGAGAAGCTACCCAAGCGGAGTGCGTTTGCATCGCCGATTGGCGTGTATGGGTGTGTGTATCTGAATGTGTTTCTAAACGTGTATCTGTGTGTGTGTGTGTAATGTGATACTAATGTTCTTATAGAGCGTATATCGTGAAGTGATTTGATCGAGCTGAAAGACAACGATGTCCAGAGGCTGACCATCGTGCTTCGAAGAATCGCAAAGAAGAAGAAGATCGTCCCTATGTCTCCCCCTGTCGCTCACCCTCCCTCCCTGTCTCCCTCCGTGTTTGTCTTTAAGGAAGTGACGGCCATCTTAGGGGACGCTGGCAGATTTTTGCCGCTCTTAAAATTGCCAGTTTCACGACCTTTCAGTATATTCGAAGCAGCCTTAATCATTGCATTTTTTTGTTCCTTTATTTTTTTCTTCATTCTTGACATGCCGTTCTCTCCGCGGCCCTTGTGCAGCGCTTTGTGACCCTCGGGTGAAAGGCGCTATATAAAACGCTATTATTATTATGTGAGTCTATATCTCTTTGTAAGTTTGCGGCATCTCTATGCGAGTGTCTCCTATGTAAATGTCTGTGTCTCAATCTGTGTCTCCGCGTGTCTCCGTCTCCCCCCGCAGCTCGGACCGGACGTCCGTGCCGTGATGCGCGGAGTCAGCGGCACTCTCAGCAACACCTCGTCCACCTCCTCCACCTCCTCCTCCTCCACCACGACCTCCTCCTCCTCCACCTCCTCCTCCACCTCGTCAGCCACCTCGTCGCATATGGCGGAGATGACACTCCGTCTCTACCTGGTGGTGCTGACGCTGAGATCGCACACGGAGAGCCTGCGCGCGGCGTGAGTTCGACACAACCACCCACAGCGCACTTGCCCCGACAGCACGTTAAGGCTACACGGGGGATCTTTGTCTCTGTCTTGTCTTTGTGAGTGTGGCACAGCGACAACAAAAAAAACAACTAATAAAAACCAAAGCAACAAAACATTTAATGATTAAGGCTGCTTCGAATACACTGGAAGGTCGGTATGTGCCGCGGCCCTGCATGCTCCACCGCCTCCACAAACAAAGACCCCCCGTGTAGCCTTAACAGACTGTTGGGGCAAGTGCCGTTAGCGAGTAGCACCTATGAAGGTGAGGCTCCGTTTATGAGTTTAGGTCATGTGAAAAAGGGTGTGTGCAAGTGAAGTGCGCCCGTCGATATGTTGGGAGCAAACGAGCGAGCACACGCAGCACTTGCCTCAAAAGATGGCACCGACGTTTCGCTGTCATTCACGCGCGTTGTCTCAGGACGGACGGGGTGGAGCAACAGCAAGAGGACACGACGCCTCCAGGCGTGCTCCACTGCCTCCACGAGTGGTTCTCCGGGGTTTTCTGGAGCTGGTTCGACGTCGTGGGCAGCAAGGTGCTGGCCGTGATGGAGCAAGCCGTCGAGGCTGACACGGTGAGCGGTGCCGTGCAGAGGTTCGGTGATTTTGCCGGATTCGATTCTTCGAAGCGTGACGGGCTACACGACAGTTTCCCCCATTGCAACAAGTTCTTCTTTAGTCGCAGACCAGCCCTTCGACATTTAGAGATATACTAGTCGGTGCTGGCCGTAAAGGCGGCGGGCATTGGCCTCTCTTCTTGCTCCAGACTGAGGGGCTTCCGGCATCTGTTGAGCTTCTGGACATCGTTGTTTTTCAGCTCCTCTGCTTCGAAGTGTTTGGTAGAATTTGCATGTAATACCAAGTATTACCTTAACAGGGATCGCGACGTGAACGCTTCTACCTTGATCCCGTATTTCATCTTATTGTGAGGGATCAAGGTAGAAGCGTTCATGTCGCAATCCCTGTCAAGTAATACTTAGTATTACCTGCAAATTCTACCAAGCACTTCGAAGCCCAACAGATGCCAGAAGCCCCTCAGTCTGGAGCAAGAAGAGAGGCCCAATGCCCGCCGCCTTTAAGGCCAGCACCGACTATTATATCTCTAAATGTTGAAGGGCTGTCTGCAACTAAAGAAGAACTTGTTGCAATGGGGGAAACTGCCATATAACCATCACGCTTCGAAGAATCGAATCGAATTCGAAATCGTATTGTGAAGCCATCCTAAAGCGAGGGACCGTTGTACTGACAAAAAATGTTCCCGTATGTCTGACCTGTCTCTCTCTCTCTGTCTCTCTTGTCTCCTGTCTCTCGCCGGCGCGGCGTAGCTGAGGCCGGAGATGATCGGCGTCAAACACAGCTGCTCGGCCGTCGACTCTGCCAAGTGCTTCCAAGATTTCTGCGAACTTTGGCAACAACTGCAGTGGCCTCACCCCACCAAAACGCTGTCCAAGATCATGGATGTGAGCGGCGGCGGAGGCGGTGGGAGGGAGCGGTGGCGCCGCGGTTAGCCCCGCTAATAGATAATATACACAGTGATACCCCGCTTTACGTTATTTCGGTCTGCGTCTAATTCGCCTTTTGGACACTTTTCTAGAGTAGATTTTAGTTATAATAATAATAATAGCATTTTATATAGCGCCTTTCACCCGAGGGTCACAAAGCGCTGCACAACGGCCGCGGAGAGAACGGCATGTCAACAACGAGAGAAAAAAAACAACTAATGAAAACCAAAGCAACAAAGATTTTATGATTAAGGCTACTTCGAATATACTGAAAGGTCGTGAGACTGGCAATCTTAAGAGCGGCAAAAATCTGCCAGCGTCCCCTAAGATGGCCGTCACTTCCTTGAAGACAAACACGGAGGGAGACAGGGAGGGAGGGTGAGCGACAGGGGGAGACACAGGGACCCTGTGTCTCCCCCTGTAATAATTGATAATTGGGGGTCAAGGTAGAAGCGTTCACGTCGCGATCCCAGTCAGGTAATACTTGGCATTGCCTGCGAAATTCTACCAAACACTTCGAGGCGGAGCTGAAAGACAACGATGTCCAGAGGCTGACCATCGTGCTTCGAAGAATCGCAAAGAAGAAGAATTGATAATTTTACATTTATAACGCGCACATATTACTAGAGGGGCGGCACGCTGACACTGGGAACGCCTGGGAATCCCCTCCCCAGGAAGAGCTGGAATCTGTTGCTAACGAAAGGGATGTCTGGTCCAACTCTCCTTGCACTGCTGCCACCGCGACCCTCACCAGGACCAAGCGGTTTAGAAAATGGATGGATGGGTGAATGAATGAATGGATGGGTGAATGAATGTATGGATGACAACAACAACACTGGCGACCCACCCCCCTACGCCGCTCCTGCAGGGCATCAGCAAGTCCGCGCTGGCATATGCCCAGCTGGTGTCGCGCAAGCTGGGCAGGCTGGGCGGCGGCGGGGAGACGGTAGCGAGCACCTGCAGGCGGAGGTCCATCCTGGGTGACATCGGAGGCGGAAACGCGGCAGACAGGGTGCCAGCCGAGACGGTGCCCACGCTCGCACTGCTGGTGAGACAGAGGGGGAGATGCGGGGAGGAGAGTGGGGGCAGAGGGGGGATTTGAATTCGATTCGATTCTTCGATGCGTGATGGTTATATGACAGTTGTTTCTCATTTGCAACAAGTTCTTCTTTAGTCGCAGACAGGCCTTCAACAACATTTAGAGATATAATAGTCAGTGCTGGCCTTAAAGGCGGCGGGCATTGAGCCTCTCTTCTTGCTC
Organism: Geotria australis; assembly: GCA_036362915.1. Classification (NCBI taxonomy): domain Eukaryota; kingdom Metazoa; phylum Chordata; class Hyperoartia; order Petromyzontiformes; family Geotriidae; genus Geotria; species Geotria australis. The sequence goes on along the minus strand of JAZEWU010000031.1, from coordinate 3,651,984 downwards.
CGGACTGAGGGGCTTCTGGCGTCTGTTGAACTTGATAATTTTGGGAATAAAATAAATAGTTAATATCGGAAATTTCCGAAAATTATTAAAATTAATTATTGGGGCGGCACCGGGAGTTAGGTGGGTGGGAAATAATCACTCACACGCAGAGGCAGCTGTCAACAGCCTTCTACTTCTTTGAGATTCTTCGAAGCACGATGGTCAGCCTCTGGACATCGGTGTCTTTCGGCTCCTCGGCTTCGAAGTTTTTGGTAGAATTTGCAGGTAAGCACCGAGTATTACTTGACAGGGCTCGCGACGTGAACGCTTCGACCTTGATCCCCCTTCAACCTTGATCCCCCGGCCCCCTCAGTACTGCATCGCGGTGAACAACGTCGGGCTGGTGTGGAGCTCGCTGTCGGCGCTGCCGGAGCAGTGGCCGTGGGCCGGCCTCAGCGGCCACGAGGTGCAGATGGCGCGGCGCATGCTGCACGCGCAGCTGCGCGACACGGAGCAGCGGCTGCACGACACCACCTCGGACATGCTGCACCGCCTCCGCGACACGGTAACCGCGACCGCGACACGGTGACCGTCGACAGCAACGACACCACTGCTACCACCGCCACCAGCAAACACAAAGATCCCCTCGTGTAGCCTTAACAGACGGTTGCGTCAAGTGCCGTTAGCGAGCACACCTATGAAGGTCGACACGGCACACACGAGGTTGGGGGTGGGTGACCAGCACCACGCCCGGCCGCCTTTGTCTCCCTAGTGATAATGTTTTTTACACTAGGTACTCATTTGAGGCCGAGTCGACCTAGGGGAGGCCCAGGGAGCGGTTCAGAAAATCGTCACCGGGTGTTGGTGGCCGTGAGCGGGATTCGAACTCGGGTCGCAGCCAGATTCGTAGCCCAGCGCGCTGACCCACTGGGCTACCGCTCCCCACCATCACCAACACCCCCCACCAACAAAGACATAGATCCCCCGTGTAGCCTTAACAGACTGCAGGGGCAAGTGCCACCACCACCACCACCATCATGCCCACTCGATGGTTCTTCTCACAGATCCAGACGGTGACCAGAAGGAATCTTCTCGCGCTGGGAGCCAGCACCTCTAACGGCAGCGAGCAGGTGAGGCCGGTTCGACTCCTCTCCCAGACTCACCGGATGAACACGTTACACGCTCGCATCACGCTCCTCGTTAGAGAAAGCCGGCCAGTAGCACTCTGCTCCTATCACTACCCCTCCCACAACTAAAACACACTCAGCCATTGGCCGATAACATCATAACGTACAGCAACACAGCGCCTGGCGGGTTGGCGCCGGCCGTTCGCGCGGCTGCCTCCTCCCGCCGCCTGCGCGCGGGTCCCCATAACGCCGCCCGCGTGTCTGCCCCTCAGGCCCTGGAGGCGCTGACAGACTTTCTCAACAACACCATCAGAGTTCTGTTCGAGACGCTGGCTCAGGAGCCATTCCAGAGGTGAGCGACACACGGCGGCTCAGCCCCCCACCCCGAGTGACCCCGTCCCCCTCACAGAAGTACAGGCTATTTGGAAGAGCTGTGTGTATATGCGTGTGCTGTACTTGCCCCTACAGTCTGTTAAGGCTATACGGGGGATCTTTGTCTTTGTGTGTCTGTGTGTATATGTGAGTTCAGCAGCAAAGCCCCCCAACTCCTCCTCGGAGTGAGCAGCAATTACCAAATCATCGGCATACATAAACATGGTTGGCCACATAGAGAGCCATCCCTCGACCGTACCCGGGCATCGATCAGCCGCCTCCCATTGTATCTGTACCAGATGGAGAATTCCACCAGTACAGCCATGGAAAGCTTCTCGAACTACGTGGTCAAACGAGATGTTAAATGATGCGCCTCAAGGTGCATATGGCCTGGCACAGGCGACGTGGTGACGTCACCGCCACTTAGTGGCGAAGGACGGTTGTTGTTGTTATATGTGAGTTTCTATATAATAATAATATCAATTTATAGAGCGCCTTTCACCCGAGGGTCACAAAGCGCTGCACAAGGGCCGCGAAGAGAACGGCATGTCAACAATGAAAAAAAACTAAATATATTTTGTATGCATGGTGTGTGTGTGCCAGGCTACTGGAGGAGCTGTGGTCCGGCACAGTGCGCGTGATGGCTGACATCGTGTCTGAGAAGAAACCTCGCAGCGTCGAATTTTTCTCCAGAATGCACCTGGCTCTCCAGGTGAACCCCGGAGGAAACCCACACAGAACACGGGGAGAGAATAATAATAATAATAGCATTTATATAGAGCGCCTTTCACCCGAGGGTCGCAAAGCTCTGCACAAGGCTGTGGAGAGAACGACATGTCAACAACGACAGAGAACGGAAAATCAGCAACAATTTTTTTTGGGGTTTTTTTTTTTATATAATCCGAGCTGTGGAGAGAACGGCACATCGGAAAATCAGCACCCGTTGATTCGGAGGCGCGGAGACACCCCGCTCAGTCGGTTTGTTGTCAGTCGGTGAAGAGGTGACCTTTTTAAGAGTTTTTTTGAAGGCTGTGGGGGAGGACTGTGTTTGACGCAATAGGTGTGGTGGCAGGCTGTTCCAAATAACACACAAGCTCAACACTGGGTGTGGGAGGAAAGCTGAGAACCCGGAGGAAACCCACGCAGAACAGAGGGAGAGAATAACACACAAACTCCACACTAGTTATGGGAGGCTACACAAGAGAACTTTGCTTTTGTATAGAAGCTACTCGCTAACAGCACTTGACCCTACACTCTGTTAGAGGCTACACGGGGGATCTTTGTCTGTGTATGGGTGCTACTCGCTAACAGCACTTGACCCTACTGTATGTCGAGGCTACACGGGTGACCTTTGTCTGCGTGTGGTCGGTATCAGGCGCTGCTGGACATTTACCATCCTGGAGACGGCGGATTGCCACCCACCTCCNCGGCCCTTGTGCAGCGCTTTGTGACCCTCGGGTGAAAGGCGCTATTATTATAAATGTTGAAGGGCTGTCTGCAACTAAAGAAGAACATGTTGCAATGGGAAACTGTCATAATAATAATAATCGCATTTATAGAGCGCTTTCCACCCAAGGGTCGCAAAGCGCTGCACAAGGCCGTGGAGAGAACGGCATGTCAACAACGTCAAGAAAGATTAACTGAGAGTCAAGCAATATCGATAATTTATAGGACATAGGACATAAAGACAGCAGAAAAAAATATAACCATCACGCTTCGAAGAATCGAATCGAATTCGAATCGCTGGCCCATCACGGGAGCTCGCTGGCAGCACTTGCCCCCCCCCAGCTGGCGGAGGCTACACGGGGGACCTTTGTCTGTGCCCGGTGACCGTTGCCAGGAACTGGACCGGGAGCTGAGACTCAAGAAGACTCTGACGCAGGACCTGGTCGGGCAGTACCTCGTGCGGCGCTGTGATGAGCAGGTATCTGTGTGTCCCTGTGTCTCTCCCTGTCGCTCGCCCTCCCTCCCTGTCTCCCTCCGTGTTTGTCTTCAAGGAAGTGACGGCCATCTTAGGGGGGGACGCTGGCAGATTTTTGCCGCTCTTAAGATTGCCAGTTTCACGACCTTTCAGTATATGCGAAGCAGCCTTCATCATTTATTTTCTGTTGCTATTGGTTTTTATTGGTTGCTTGTTCTTTCGTTGTTGACATGCCGTCCTCTTTGCGGCCCTTGTGCAGCGCTTGTGACCCTCGGGTGAAAGGCGCTATATAAATTGAAATTATTATTATTATTATTATCCACCCCTGAGTTCGAAAGCCTGGGTTTGTCAGTGGCTGGGTGGGTGAGTGGCTGGGTGGGTGAGCAAGTGGGTGGGCGGGTGGGTGGGTGAATATGTGCCACGCGTTATAAATGTAAAATTATTACTTTAATCAATAACGAACGATTGACGAACGAATCGCGGTGCAGACCTCGGAGCGCTCGTCGCTTGGGACGGTGGCTGTGAGGTGCTTCTACGATCCGACTCGTCAACAGCTGGTGCTGGAGATTCTCAACATCGCTCTCCCCGGAGCTGGCGGTAAGTGAAGAACTCACCCACACACGCCCACCCCGCATACTCACCCACCACACTAATAATAATTGTACATTCATAACGCGTGGGCACATATTCGTTCAATGTCGAAGGTATTCATCGACGAGAGAACGACTCAGAGGCGTAGCGAGGAAAGCGCAGAGAGGCGGAGGAGGCAGCCAGGCGATTTTGCCGGCGCCATATTGCCACTAGACACTGCTTCCTATATATTATGATGTTATCGGCCAAATAATTAATGAGTATTTTTTTAAACTTGTGGGAGGAAACCGGAGAACCCGGAGGAAACCCATGCAGAACAGGGGGAGAGAATAACACACAAACTCCACATAGAAAGGCACCCGAGCCGAGATTCGATGGTCGTTCAATCAAGTTAGATCGATTGAACGGCCACCCGGCCAATCGCAGCCGTTTAACCAACCCACTAGGCCAGCAGGGCGGCAAGAGTAAAACGAATAGAGTATAAAATACCCTTACCGGCAACAAGAACACAGTGTTGAGATGTTTAAACACCAAGTGAACACTTTTTTCTACAAAGGCTCCAACGTGCAGGTAGCCACACATAACTTCTGGCAAAATCCATGCAAAAATAAATGCTGTCGCAAGCTTATTGGCCAACACACGACGGCTTTCTCTGTAGCCTAGACGGTGTCAAGCCAGCTTCCGCCACAAAACAGCTGAAGTACGTTACGTGCGCGGGGGTGGCGGCCGAATGCGGGTCGGGGTTGCGGTGCTCATGTCACCCCTGTCTCCGCGGGCTTGTCTCCGGGGGACAGAGCGAGGACAGCTCCGCCTGGTTGCGAAGGTGCGGCTGCTCCCGAGGTCTCTGTTCGGGGACATCAAGGGGCGAAGCACGCGGCCCGGGGAGAGGGGCACGCACGTGCTGGTGGACGAGGCGCTCTGCTTGTGAGTCGGACGCGCGCGGGGACACGGGGAGACGCGGGGGACACGGGGGAAACGGTGACACGGGGAGACACACGGTGCGGACACACGGCTGCGGAGACACGAAAACTTAACGTCGCTCGGTTACCTGGCTGTCCCAAAACAGCTGCCTCTCCGCAGCGATTCCCGTCATGCATCGAGTCCCTCCACACATCCATTCCCTCTTCCTCGCCCCCCCCCGTAGCAAGGTGAGCCGCGAGCAGTGCGCCAGTCCGGGAGCCACAGCGCTGTGCTCCGTGCGCTCCCACGCGGCTCTGCGCGGTGGCATCGTTGGCGAGGCGGCGGTGAGGCTCGCCGGCCTGCCAGGGGTGGTCGATGGGGGAGCTCAGCCGCCAGCCGACCCCCGCGCTGTCCCGCAGATTTCACTCCGCTTGCTGCACCCGAGGCCCGGCCAAGCAGGTTCGATGGCCACCCACCCACCCACCCCGTTTCTGGGCTTCGTAAATTCTACTCGGGGATCAAGGTTGAAGCTTTCGCGTCGCGATCCCTGTCAACTAATAACTTGGTTTTACCTGCTAATTCTACCAAACACTCCGAAGCCGAGGAGCTGAAAGACAACGATGTCCAGAAGCTGCTCAAAAGATGTCAGAAGCCCCCTCAGTCTGGAGCAAGAAGAGAGGCCAATGCCCGCCTGCCTTTAAGGCCAGCCACTGACTATTATATCTCTAAATGTTGAAGGGCTGTCTGCGACTAAAGAAGAACTTGTTGCAATGGGAAACAACTGTCATGTAACCATCGCGCTTCGGAGAATCGAATCGAATTCGAAAAGGTGCTACTCGCTAACGGCACTTGCCCCTAGTCTGTTAAGGCTATACGGGGGATCTTTGTCTTTGTATTGTGTGTAAGCGTTGGGTGACTGTGTGTTGTGTCTGTGTGGTGTGGGGAGCGGTGGCTCAGTGTGTTAGCGATACGCTGGGCCGTAAACCTGGCTATGGCCCGAGTTCGAATCCCGCTCACGGCCACCCTACCTCCCCTCTTTCTCCCCGACAGAAGCTGAGATCCTGTCCGTGCTGCAGGCTCGCACGCAGGACAGCGAGGCTCAGGACTTCGTGAAGACTTCACGCAACGCCGAGTCGCAGTGTTTGCACACGGCTAGCGGCCTCTAGCGGCTGCGGAGGGGGAGGGAGGGAGGGGTACCCAGCGTTATTGACAGGAGCCAGTGTTAGACACGGGAGCCAGTGTTAGAGACAGGTGCCGGCGTTAGAGACAAGAGCCAGCGTTAGACACAGGGTCCAGTGTTAGAGACAGGATCCAGTGCTAGAAACAGGAACCATTATCAGAGACAGGAGCCAGCGTTAGAGACAGGAGCCAGCGTTATTGACAGGCGCCAGCGTTAGAGACAGGAGCCAGCGTTAGAGGCGAATCGAACCGCCTCGGGCAGGACCTTCTCTCTGTGAGGAGCGGATGTTACCGCTTCGCAGACTCCCTGTCACTCAACTATCCGAAAGCTCACAATTACCTCCAAGCTCCCATAAGACCCCACTGTATAAATAATATTAATAGCATTTATAGAGCGCCTTTCACCCGAGGGTCACAAAGCGCTGCACAAGGCTGTGTGGAGAGAACGGCATGTCAATAACATAAAGGCAGATTAACTGAGAGTCAAGCAATCGCGTATTGTACATTATACATATCTTGTGTTCCGTCTCGGGAGCAAAACCTTCGATCGGAACTCGCGAACTGCCTGTACATTTGTCCTATTTAATAAGCTCATGAAACACAATGTTATTTAATAGTAGTAATAATATTTACTATGTATAACGGGACTAATTTGTCCCCCGTGCCCTGTGATGGACTGGCGTCCCATACCAGGGTATGGCCCTGGCTTTGCGCCCTGTGTCTGCCGGGATAAGCTCCGCATCACCGCGACCTCTGTACAGGATTTTCAGCGGTTTTCCGGCAATGGGTGGATTTGTAACGTGGGCGTTCCAATGCAGTAGGTCGGAACGTTCATAACGAGGAGGGAGCGCTCGGTGATACGGCCATAGCCTTTACGTATAGACTGTGTATAGACTATAGACTTTGTGTATAATAATAACAGCATTTATATAGCGCCTTTCACCGGAGGGTCACAAAGCGCTGCACAAAGCTGCAGAGAGAACGACATGTCAACAACGACAGAGCACGGAAAATCAGCAACAATTTTTTGGGTTTTTTTTTTTAATAATCCGAGCTGTGGAGAGAACGGCATAACAACAACGGGGAGACAGAAAACTGAGAGTCGAGCGATAGCAACGAACTAAAAGACAAAGGCCAAAAGAAAATACAACAGGAAAACAATAATAATAATTCTACAACAAGCAAGGAGGGAACAAATGTCCCCGAGCAGACACAGATCGGAAGAGAGAGACAGCCAACATCTCGGCACGGCACCGATAACCCACTCCAACAATCCAAGCCA
>JAZEWU010000031.1:3603673-3613984 GCA_036362915.1 Geotria australis | reverse complement strand
TAGGGAGACAAAGGCGGCCGGGCGTGGTGCTGGTCACCCACCCCCTCGTGTGCCGTGTCGACCTTCATAGGTGCTACTCGCTAACGGCACTTGACCCTCCAAGTGAATCAGTATTTGAGTGGCAGTGTCGTAGCGTGGGTTTCCAGCGCCCAGTCCAGTATTGAACCCCTAACCCGCCCCAAGCACACGTATCGAATTTTAAGAAAATACTGATGTCCGTCCATCCATCCATTTTCAGAAACCGCTTAATCCTGTACAGGGTCGCGGTGAGCCGGAGCCTATCCCGGCAGACACAGGGCGCAAGGCAGGGGTGAACACCGAGGATGGGACGCCAGTCCATCGCAGGGCAACTCGGGCAATTTTACTCAGTAGGACAATCAACCTGGCAGCATGTCTTTGGACGGTGGGAGGAAACCGGAGTTGCCCGGTGGCGAAAACCCCACGCGGACACGAGGTATTCCAGGCACGGCCCACTGGACGGAGACCTAGAGGCCGACCCAGGACACGCTGGAGTGATTAATCCCCCCCCCCATGAAGAGCTGGAATCTGTTGCTGAGGAAAGGGATGTCTGGTCCCACTCTCCTTGGACTGCTGCCACCGCGACCCTCACCAGGACCAAGCGGTTTAGAAAATCGATGGATGTACTGATTTTTTATTCTCTGTTGAAATGTGGCGCCCCCTAAGAACTTTGCGCCCGGGGCAGCTGCCCCGTTTGCCCAGCCCACGCTGCGTCACTGAGTGGAGGTGAGGGTGGGAATCGAACCGGGGCCTTTCTCGCTGTGAGGCGGCATCGCTTGCTCGTTTCACTCACCTTGGCCGCTTACGGGTTAAACTAGAAGTGTATTTTGATTAAACAGTCAAGATTCTGTGTCGCGCTGCTAGGGTGAGAGGCGTTAATTACATCAATTAACCGCGATTAGGGCCACCTGAAGCGGTGGGTGTCGGGGATAATCATAATAATAATAGTATAATTTGATAGAGCGCCTTTCACCCGAGGGTCACGAAGCGCTGCCACAAGGGCATCGGAGAGAACGGCACGTCGACTACGACAGGAGAGAGAAAAAAACAGCTAATAAAAAAACAAAGAAACGAAAATTAAATGATCAAGGCTGTTTCGAATACACGGAAAGGTCGTGAAACTGGAAATCTTAAGAGCGGCAAAAATCTGCCAGCGTCCCCCCCTAAGATGGCCGTCGCTTCCTTAAAGACAAACACGGAGGGAGACAGGGAGGGAGGGTGAGCGACGGGGAGAGACACAGGGACACAGAGACAGGAAGACAGAGAGACAGACGGATTGGGGCCATTGTGCTATCCAGCCCCCGTGTTTCACTCACCAACCCGCTCACCCACTCACTCCGGTTTCCTCCCACAGTCCAAAGACACTGTGCCGCCACTCACACAACCGTCCGTTCAGTCACTCACCTACACAACCACTCACCAACCCATCCATTCATTCAGTTACCCACTCACCCAACAACAACCGCCATTCGCCACTAAGTGGCGGTGACGTCACCACGGCGCCTGTGCCAGGCCATATGCAACCTTGAGGCTATAACGTGAAGTGTCGAAGGCTCGTCGACAGGAGGTCACGGGACAGACCCAGGTGTCACGATGGGCTGCCTGACCGAGATGACTGGCAGATGCAGCCACCCACTCACCCACCCACATACTCACTCACTCACTCACCCACCCGCCCACAGGACGGGCGCTCTGCTAGCAATCACAGCCTCACGTAGAACGGGCACTCCGCTAGTAACAATACTAATAAATGAAATAACTAGTCGACACGCCAATCAGCGTAGGGGATGGGAGGTTTCAGAGATGCGGCACCAAGGCGACACCATACACAGCTGTGACTGACAGGTTCGCAATAGAACCCAGGATAAGGTTAGAGACGGGAGCCAGCGTTAGAGACAGGAGCCAGCGTTAGAGACAGGAGCCAGCGTTAGAGACAGGAGCCAGCGTTAGAGACAGGAGCCAGCGTTAGAGACGGGAATCAAACCGCCTCAGGCAGGACCATGGACACCCTACCTCCAGATAAATACGATTATATTATTTCAATCTTAATATATGTTATCACATATTATTTCTACCTTATCATTTAAACCGTAGAATGTTGTATTACAGCAGTAGCAATCGATGTTCGGTGTGGCAGGACCCAACGCAGTCACAACCCCATCAGAGTTACACCATAACATTCCTATAACGTTCATTCATTTTTAATTAACGCGGACAAGATTAATTGATGGGGTGGCACTGTGGTGGCGTAGTGGGCAGCGCTGCCGCCTCACAGCAACAAGGTCCCGGGTTCGAATCCCCCGGCTCTGGGGACCTTTCTGTGTGGAGTTTGCGTGTTCTCTCTCCCCGTGTCCGCGTGGGTTTTCGCAAGACACGGGGAGAGACAGACAAACATTTCTCCCGTGTAGCCTTAACAGACTGTAGGGTCAAGTGCCGTTAGCGAGCAACTATGAAGGTCGACACGGCACACGAAGGGGGGGTGGGTGACCAGCACCACGCCCGGCCGCCTTTGTCTCCCTAGTGAAAATGTTTACACACTTCACTCGGTACTCATTTGAGGCTGAGTCTACCTAGGGGAGGCCCAGGGACCGGTTCAGAAAATCGTCACTGGGTGTTGGTGGCCGTGAGCGGGATTCGAACTCGTGTCGTCAGCGCGCTAACCACTGGGCCACCGCTCCCCACAGACAGCAACAACCGCCCTTCGCCGCTAAGTGGCGGTGACGTCACCACGTCGCCTGTGCCAGGCCACATGCAGCTTGAGGCCGTCACGTGAAGTGTCGAAGGCTCGTCGACAGGAGGTCACGGGACAAGACCACAGGACACAAACTCCACACGGACAGGCAGCGGAACCCGAGCCGGGATTCGAACCCGGGTTCGCTTCTAGCTGCGAGGCGGCAGCGCTATTCACTGCGCCAGCGTTCCCCAGCCTGTACGACGGCCAGTTCTCGGTAATTAAATCAACTTACATCCAGGTATTTTCGTTAAGCTGTCGACACGGTAAGCTGCCGCGAGTAAGCTTCCTACTCTGAATCACAATCCTTGAGGATGGTCTTCTTCTTCTTTTCGATTCTTCGAAGCGTGACGGTTTATACGACAGTTTCCAATTTCTTAACACAGTTCTTTGCATTTTTTTATTAATTGAACTCTGCAAGGTCTTTTGAGCTGCAGAGGTTGGGTAGTGGAGCGGAGCCTATCCCGGTAGACACAGGGCGCGAGGCAGGGGAACACCGAGGATGGGACGCCAGTCCATCGCAGGGCGCCTGGGGGGAAATTTAGTCAGTAGGCCGATTAACCTGGCAGCGTGTCTTTGGACGGTGGGAGAAAACCGGAGTGCCCGGTGGCGAAAACCCACGCGGACACGGGGAGAGAGAGAACATGCAAAACTCCACACAGAAAGGCGACACCCGAGCCGGGATTCGAACCCGGGTCCATCTTGCTGTGAGGCGGCAACAGCAGCTACTCAAGCACTGAATCGTCCCAAACGAACGTTGATGTAATGGATTTAAATTGTAATCCTGGACGTAACTGATAGATGTTATTGCAAGTCATGTAATGGGTTGACGGATCAATATGTTATGACATTCGCTACCCCGCCCCTTCTCTCAACCGCCACCAAAGACAAAGATCCCCCGTGTAGCCTTAACAGACTGTAGGGGCAAGTGCCGTTAGCGAGTAGCTCCTGTGAAGGTCGGACACGGCACACGAAGTGGGTGGGAGACCAGCACCACGCCCGGCCGCCTTTGTCTCCCTAAGTGGCGATGTTTACACACCGCGCTGGGTACTCATTTGAGGCCGAGTCGACCTAGGGGTGGCCCCGGGACCGGTTCAGAAAATCGTCACCGGGTGTTGGTGGCAGTGAGCGGGATTCGAACTCGGGTCGTAGCCAGGTTTGTAGCCCAGCATAGCGCGCTAACCGCTGAGCCACCGCTCCCCACACACACACACACGTACGCACACAGACACACAAAGACAAAGATCCCCCGTATAGCCTCAACACACTATTTCGTCAAGTACCGTGAGCCGGCGTCACCACCACCCGCACTTTCTACAGAAACACGATTCCATCCCCCCCACTTTTTCCCGAGGTAATAATAATAATAACATTTTATATAGCGCCTTTCACCCGAGGGTCTAAAGTCTCATATCATACGTTGCGACACCCGCACTTTCACAGAAACACGATTCCATCCCCCCCAACACTTTTTACCGAGGTAGTCTCAACATCATACATTGCGACACCCGCACTTTTTACAGAAACACGATTACATCCCCCTCACTTTTTTTTTTTAAAATCCGCAACGCAACCGCGATCACAACCACCACAACCACCACCGACCAACCACCCTCTCACCTGTACCAATCCAGTCCGCGGTGATAATGCCGGTCGAAAAAATGAGGTTCGGAGCCCACGGCTCTTACGTCCGGATGCAGCCTGAGAAATTCGAGCAGAGCCCGAGTTCCACCTTTCTTCACGCCGATGATGATGGCCTGAGGAAGCCGTCTCTCTCCGGGGCCGTTGGCTGTCGAAAGGTTGGCCCGTTCGGTGGTCGTCACCACCTCCATCACGTCGTCTCCTGCTCCATCGTCTCTCGCGAGATCCACCGGACGCAGGGCGTCTCCCGTGCCGAGAGTCGACCGAGAGTCGGTGTCGAGGTCAACCTCCTCGACCTCCTCGGCCTCCTCAGCTTCTTCCTGCGTCTCCTCCTCTGTCGTCGTGTCAGCGGCAGGTTCGGGAGCAAGCTCGAGTCCGCTGCTAGGCTGTTTTTGTTGTCCTTGGTGTTGGTGGTGTTGGTGGTGGTGGCCCGGTGACCGCAGAGATGCGGTGAGTCTGCCCGAGTTGGACTTCGGAGCAGGGTGTTGTTGCTGGTTACGGTTGTCACCATTATCATAATCACCTTCATCACCAGCGGCGTTAGTGTCTTCCTGGTAGTAATCGTCGTTGCTGTTGAAATCATCGTTTGAGGTCTTCGGCCCATCATCGATCATCGGAGCGTCCCTGTCGTAATAGTAGTAATCCTGCGCGGATGCTGATGCTGATGATGATGCTGATGATGATTGCAGGCTATAGAGAGGACTGTGTTGACAGCAAACTGGGCCGGGCGAGTGAATGCACGCGTAGAGGCACAGCAGCAGCACACACAGCGCCGCCACTATAGCTCTGCGGCATGTTGGCGCCGGCCTGTGCGTGGCGGCCCTGTAGAGGGGCAGCGGGTGGTCGCTACACGGCGGCATTGCTGTCCCGGACGTCGCAGGGCTCGGGGCAGCGACCTGACACTTGTCTGGAGCAGGGCATGGCTGCTGGGGTGAGTTGGTGGGCGAATGAGTGAGTGGGTGAGCGGGTGAGTGAGTGGGTTGGGTGAGTAGGTGAGAGAGTTAGTGGGTGAGTGAGCGAGTGAGTGAGTGAGTGGTGAGCTGTGGCGTGGCGTGGGCACGTTGCCACCGGCGCAAAATTCTTAGGGGGCGCAAATTAAAAAAAAAATCGTGAAAATAAATTGAAAGGGTAGCACTAAAAAATAATTATTATTATAATAATACAAACTTATCAGAGATCTACAACGAGCCAAGAAAGACTGAGTATGACCTAGCAATACTGAGTATAACCTAGCAAGAAAGACTGAGTATAACCTAGCAGTACTGTCAATTGAAAGAGATTTCGATGTAGATTTCAATACTGTTATTTAAAAATTTGCACCGATTAAAACCGAGCGATTTTAAATTAAATTCGAGTATACTCGCGTTAAATGCATTTTTATTCGATTAAATCGGTATAGTGTTAAAATACAATACGTGTGATTGTGTCCGCCGGGATAGGTTCCGGCTCACCGCGACCCTGTACAGGACTAAGCGGTTTCTGAAAATGGATGGATGGTAATTTTGTTAAAATACAAATCGTGTGCTTGGGGTGTGGGGGGTAAGAGGTTTAATACTGGACTGGTAGAAGGGACTCAGGGAGTTGCTAACGTTGTACCCACTGCAGTGGTGAGTGAGTGTGAGTGGTGAGAATAGTGGGGAAGGATGGTGGTGGTGAGATGGTGAGAGGTGGAGAAATAAAGAGAGGGAGAGTCGGTGGATGGAAGGGATAACTCGTAGAGAGTCACTCATTCATAGAGACTCACTCATAGAGACTCATAGAGATTCGCTCACTCAGAGAGACTCACTCAGAGAACTCATGGAGGACTCGCTCATTCATAGACTCACTTATTCATAGAGACTCACTCACTTCTTCTTCTTCTTTGCGATTCTTCGAAGCACGATGGTCAACTTCTGGACATCGTTGTCTTTCAGCTTGGCTTCGAAGTGTTTGGTAGAATTCGCAGGCAATACCAAGTACTACCTGACAGGGATCGCGACGTGAACGCTTCTACCTTGACCCCCACTCACTCACTCATAGAGACTCATAAATAAAGGCTCAATCGCTCATTGAGACTCACTCATAGAGACCCATAGAGACGAATTCACTCGTAGAGACTCACTAACTCATAGAGACTAACTCGTAGACTCACTCATTCAGAGAGACCCATAGAGACTCAGTCATTCATAGAGACTCACTCACTCATAGAGACCCACTCGCTTGTAGAAACTAACTCAACTCATAGAGGCTCATTCAATCACATAGACTCACTCATTCGTAGAGGACTCACTCGTCCACAGAGACTCATTCGATCGTAGAGACTCACAGCGACTCACAGAGACTCACAGCGACTGAGCGAGAGACGCCGCTTGCTGATGATACTGCTGATGAGGTTGTTGGATGTCACCGGTGCTCACCAACTCCGAGTGTCTCTGTGTCTCTCTCTCTTCCGAACACCTCTCTCCTCCTAACGCTCCCCGTGTCCCGTTCGCTCTCTCTTTAACTCTCCTTCGCCGCCTCTCTCCGTCTGTCTATCTCCCATCTCACCCTCTCTCTCTCTCGCTCTGTCTCAAGTACAAAGACAAATATCCCCCGTATAGCCTTTTAACAGAATATCGGGTCAAGTGCCGTTCGCGAGTCGCCGCCTAACGAAAGTCGAAACGGCACACGATGCGGGGGGTGGGTGACCAGCACCACGCCCGGCCGCCTTTGTCTCCCCAAGTGGCAAATGTTTACACACACAGCACTAGCTACTAATTTGAGGCTGAGTCGACCTAGGGGAGAAATCGCAGCATAGCGATAACCACATTTGCACCGTCGGTCGCAATCTGCCCAGCTCTCCAATATCTCGCTACTGCTTGACTCTCCGTTAATCTGTCTCGCTGCTGTTGACGTGACGTTCTCTCCGCGGCCCAGTTCAGCGCTTCGCGACCCTCGGTTGAAAGGCGCTCTATAAATGCTATTATTATTATGATTCTTCAGAAAATCGTCACTACCTTCAGCAGCCTCCTCCACCTTCTGATTTCCTCCAAACGCGGCGAGCAGTCGAAGCGCTGGGTCTCAGTCTGTCTCGCGGTCGAACTGAGCGGTTTCAACTCCGCTGGGAGTCATCGCGAGTCACCAGAGCCGCTCGCTGGCACAGCGCGCCGCATCGACTAAATTAAGTTCCTTCGAATCGCGATGTAACGGTCGAGTAGTCTCTCGCTGTGTCTCTTCCCTGTCTCTGCCGCTCTCTTCGTGTCTCCCGCTCGCTCGTTCGCTCGCTAGCTCACTCTCCTCCAGACCAGTTCGCCCTCCAATCTGCTCTGCCTCTCTCTCGTTTTCACGCTGTGCAACCGTGCGCGTTCCCTCCCTCCCTCCCTCTCGCTCTATTTTTTTTTTTCGCCGATCAGTGAAGACGTCAGTTCTGTATTTTCGAACTTCGCTGTCGCGTTCCATCATTTCGGCGTTTATTATTTTTTATTATCACGTATCATTATTATATAGATATTTTTTTTCCATCAACCAACACAATATAACACAACGCTCTACCTCTCTCTAACCCCCTCCCGTGGCTCCATCCATTCCCACAGGAATCATCATCACTGCCACCCGCTGCCGGATTTCACATCCTGCCTCCAATCCCACTCCCTCTTCCATCCCATCCTTCCCCCTCTATTACCTCCACCACCACCACACCCTCATCCCCCTCCAAAGACAAAGATCCCCCGTGTAGCCTTAACAGACTGCAAGAGGCCAAGTGCCCTCAGCGAGTAATCTTCTTCTTTGCGATTCTTCGAAGCAGCGCGATGGTCAGTCAGCTCATGGACATCGTTGTCTTTCAGCTCCTCGGCCTCGAAGCGTAATAGTATTTATAGAGCGCCTTTCATCCCGAGGGTCACAAAGCAGCTGCGAAGATCGACACGGTACCCGCTCACGGCCAATACAAGTAACGATTTTCCGAACCGGTCCTGGGCCTCCCGTAAGGTCGACTCAGCCTCAAATGAGTACCTAGTGCGGTGTGTGTGTGTAAACATTGCCACTAGGGATACAAAGGCGGCCGGGCAAATCGTTCTTTCTGTGAGGCGCAGATGTTACTCACTGCGGCATCCCTGCCACCCATCAGAGGCTGTGTTTGCCAAGACTCACCAGCATTAGAGATGTTTAACTCACCGGCATTATAGATATTTAGACAAAGCGCATTATTCTCTCACAGATGGGGGATTTATTTACAATTCATGACAACGGTGGAAGCAACAGTGGCATCAATGGATAATTTAATGTTCCAATGTTATATTAATGACGCCTGGGAATCCCCACCCCCAAGGAAGAGCTGGAATCTGTTGTTGAGGAAAGGGATGTCTGGTCCCACTCTCCCTTGGACTGCTGCCACCGCGACCCTCACCAGGACCAAGCGGTCTAGAAAATGGACGGATGGACATATTCATTAGAAATTATAAATTCGTTTTATGAGTCAGGTGTTGGTAGCCGTGAGCGGGATTCGAACTCGGGTCGCCAGGTTTGTAGCCCAGCGCGCTAACCACTGGGCCACCGCTCCCACCCTACACACACACACTCACCAAAGACAAAGATCCCCCGTGTAGCCTTAACAGACTGTTGGGGCGAGTGCCGTTAGCGAGCAGCACCTATGAAGGTCGACACGGCACACACACAGAGGGGGGTGGGTGACCAGCACCACACTCACACACTCGCCGACTATTAGTGTCAGTTTAGCGGCCAGCGTTAGTCCATGAGTCTTTTATTAGTGTATAGGCGATGCTCGTTGCTTCGCCAACGCTACTGCGAGCGAGCGAGTCTATGGGGAGAAAGCGATTGAATCTCGGACACGAGGAGAGAGGTGGGGTGGCCGGGGGAGAGCAGAGAGCCAGACGGACGTGCATCTGTCGCTCAGCACCCCGGACAGCAATCAGCGCCCTGGACACAGCTCAGCACACTGGTCAGCGCTCAGCACGCTTAAACAGCGCTCAGCACCCTGACAAGCGCTCAGCACCCCTGACAGCCCTCAGCACCATAGTCAGCACTCAGCACCCCGACAGGCGCTCAGCACACTGATCAGCACTCAGCACCCTGGTCAGCGCTCAGCACACTGACCAGCACTCAGCAAACCGGACAGTACTCAGCACCTCAGCCAGCAATCAGCACCCTGGACAGCGCTTCGTCTTCTTCTTTGCGATTCTTCGAAGCAGCACGATGGTCAGCTTCTGGACATCGTTGTCTTTCAGCTCGGCCTCGAAGTGTTTGGACAGCGCTTAGCACCCTAGTCAGCACTCAGCACCCCAACAAGCGCTCAGCACCCAGGAGCCTGCGTTAGAGATAAGACCCAGTGTCAGAGACAGAAGCCAGTGTCAGAGACAGGAGCCATTGTTAAAGACAGGAGCCAGTTTTAGAGACAGGAGCCAGTGTTAGAGACAGGAGTCAGTGTTAGAGACAGGAGCCGGTGTCAGACACAGGAGCAAGTGTTAGAGACAGGAGCCATTGTTAAAGACAGGACCCAGTCTCAGAGACAGGAGCCAGTGGTACAGATAGGACCCAGCGTTAGAGACACAGTATTAGGACACAGGAGCCAGCGTTAGAGGCGGGAATCGAACCGCACTGGGCAAGATCTTCTGTCTCAGAGGAAGCTCTGATGTTACCGCTTGCATAGACACCCTGTCTATAAACGTCAGGCGATTCAGCACAATTGGGATTCGGCAGTCCTAACACTGCTGATGAGGCACATTGGCGAAACCGGAACAGCGCCCCGCGTTAGTGTTGTGTGTGTGTGTTGTTGCGTCTGTGGGGAGCGGTAGCCCAGCGGTTAGCGCTATGCTGGGCTACGAATCTGGCTGTGACCCGAGTTCGAATCCCGCTCACGGCCACCAACACCGGTGACGATTTTCAGAACCGGTCCCTGGGCCTCCCCTAGGTCGACTCGACCTCAAATGAGTACCTAGTGCGGTGTG
>JAZEWU010000031.1:3583850-3597541 GCA_036362915.1 Geotria australis | reverse complement strand
CACCCACTCACTGATCCAGCCACCCACCCACCCACCCACTCACACCCACCCAACCTCCCCATCATCAGAATTACAGATCAAAGTCGGCCTGAGGGATTTAAATGTTGCCTCAGATTACTGATTGATAATTGTTTTAATGAGGGAGGGAAGGAGGGAGGGAGGGAATTTAATCCCAATTTCCAGAGCCGTTGGATTTGAAATACATATGTGACTTCTGTGTTTGTCTTTGTATCTGTTCACGTCTGTTAGAGGTTAAACAGCAGATATTTTGTCTTTGTTACGCGTAAAAAAAAAAATCTTATAAATATATTATATTTTGCTTCGTCGCGTCAGCAAAATTATAAATTCTATTTTCTGAAACCGCTTAATCCCGTACAGGGTCGCGGTGAGCCGGAGCCTATCCCGGCAGACACAGGGCGCAAGGCAGCGGGGAACACCGAGGATGGGACGCCAGTCCATCGCAGGGCACCTCGGGCAAAATTTTGACTCAGTAGGACAATTAACCTGGCAGCGTGTCTTTGGACGGTGGGAGGAAACCGGAGAGTGCCCGGTGGCAAAAACCCCACGCGGACACGGAGAGAGAACATGCAAACTCCACACAGAAAGGCACCCCGAGCTGGGATTCGAACCCGGGGTCTGCTAACACCGTGACTCCCATCTCTAACACTGTGACTCCCATCTCTAACACCGTGACTCCAATCTCTTATTAAAACAATAGCACACTTAACAGATGGACCTGGGCAATAACATGAACTCAGTCACGGCGTTTAATTATTAGGGTATCGTGCTATGTTTAGGAGCGTTTTAAATATTTTAAACCGCAGCGCTGTAATTCCTTAAAATTATTTATTGATGGTATTAATATTACATACCTGTCGGCATATTTCTGCGTGCCTTTGCTCTCTCTCTCTCGTCTGTGTGTGTGTGTGTGTGTTTCAAATAATAATAATACTGGGTATTTACCTGCAAATTCTACCAAACACTTCGAAGCCGAGGAGCTGAAAGACAACGATGTCCAGAAGCTGCTCAACAGATGCCCAGAAGCCCCCTCAGTCCGGAGCAAGAAGAGAGGCCAATACCCGCCCGCCTTTAAGGCCAGCACTGGACTATTATATCTCTAAATGTTTGAAGGGCTGTCTGCGACTAAAGGAAGAACTTGTCGCAATGGGGAAACAACTGTCATAGAACCATCACGCTTCGAATAATCGAATCGAACTTTCACTCCGGTCACCTTACTCCTGTACTCCTGTACCTGTACCTAGCCTGGCACAGGAGTCAGGCTAGCCACCGCTCCCCACACACACACACAGAAACACAACGACAACCGCCGTTCGCTACTAAGTGGCGATGACGTCATCACGGCGCCTGTACCAGGCCGGGTGCACCTTGAGGCTATCACGCAGAGTGTCGAAGGCTCGCCGACAGGAGGTCACGGTTCACACACACACACACAAACAAAGATCCCCCGTGTAGCCTTAACAGACTGTAGGGTCGAGTGCAGTTAGCGAGTAGCACCTATGAAGGTCGACACGACACACAGACACACACAATCGGAGCAGGAGTGGAAAAAGTTGAAACGAGATTTTGACAATTTTACACAAAACATTTCCACCCGAGTGACAATTTGATTAGTTCTGTCTGATGACTGGGCGGCCACTGTGGTGGCGTAGCGGTGAGTAGCGCTGCCGCCTCACAGCAAGAAGCACCCCGGGTTCGAATCCCGGCTCGGGCGTCGCCTTTCTGTGTGGACTTTGCATGTTCTTTCTCCCCGTGTCCGCGTGGGGTTTTCGCCGCCGGGCACTCCGGTTTCCTCCCACCGTCCAAAGACACGCTGCCAGGTTAATTGGCCTTCTGAGTAAATTTCCCCCAGGCGCCCTGCGATGGACTGGCGTCCCATCCTCGGTGTGCCCCTGCCTTGCGCCCTGTGCCTGCCGGGATAGGCTCCGGCTCACCGCGACCCTGTACAGTGTACACTGTGTACAGGATTAAGCGGTTTCTGAAAATGGATGGATGGGACCGTTGAGCCGTGTGGCTCTTTGTAACGGTTGTCCAGCGGGCAGGTGTCAGAGATGGGGAGTCGCGGTGTTAGAGATGGGAGTCAGCATTACAGACAGGAGGCCAGTGTTAGAGACAGGAGCCAGCGTTTGAAACAGGAGCCAGTGTTAGAGACAGGAGCCAGTGTTAGAGACAGGAGCCAGCGTTTGAAACAGGAGCCAGTGTTAGAGACAGGAGCCAGTGTTAGAGACAGGAGCCAGCGTTAGAGACAGGAGCCAGTGTTAGAGACAAGAACCAGCAATAGAGACACGAGCCAGCGTTAAATATTTTGAACGCTCAGAGACACGGCTATCCCTTAAGAGCAGCTGCGAAGTGCGATTCTCAACACGTATGTACGTGTTCCGTCACATCCCCGCTCTTCCGACCCTCTCTCGTTCTCTCTCTGTCTCTCCTCTCCGTATTTTTTCCAAAATAAATCGACCCCCTTGATTGAGTCACTTATTCCTGAACGGTGCCTACAAACAAATCACGACGGACACGCGGCAAAGACAAAGGTCCCCCGTGTAGCCCTAGACAGACTGTCGGGTCAAGTGCTGTCGGCGAGAAGCAGACAACAACAACCACCGTCCTTCGACACTAAGTGGCGGTGACGTCACCACCTCGCCCGTGCCAGGCCGTGTGCGCCTCGAGGCCGTCACGCGAAGTGTCGAAGAGCCGGTCGACAGGAGGTTACGGGACAGACCCAGGTGTCACGATGGAGCTGCCTTGACCGAGATGACCGGCAGTTGCAGTTATCTGGGTCAGGCAGCCCACACTCACACACACACAGAGACACACACGCGCGAAACACTCAACCGCCATGCGTCGATTTGCCAGAGAATGAATTCAAATCAAATGTGTATTTCCATTCCGAGTTTGGGGGGGGGATGCTGCATTGGGGGGAGTGGAGGGTCCATGTGCGTCATTTCAGAAATTAGGAGGCAAGCGTTATTGCTGGATCTTTAAAAAAAAACCCAGCTCCCCATTCCTTTCTCCCAGCTCACCCCTCTACCCTCCATCCACCTCGCTCACTCATCTACCTTCCCATACCTTCTACCACTCCTACCTCTCTACCTCTACCTATCTCGAAGTAGCCTTAATCAGTTATTTTCTGTTGCTTTGGTTTTTTTACTGGTTGGGTTTTTTTTTATCTTTCTTTCGCTGTTGACTTGTCGTCCTCTTCGCTGCCCTTGCAATAATAATAATAATATCAATTTATAGAGCGCCTTTCACCCGAGGGTCACAAAGCGCCGCACAAAGCTGCGGAGAGACCGACACGTCAACATCGACAGAGCACGGAAAATCAGCAACGATTTTTTTTGGGGGGTTTTTTTTTTTAACAATCCGAGCTGTGGAGAGAACGGCACAACAACAACGGGGAGACAGAAAACTGAGAGTCGAGCGATAGCGACGAATTATAAGACAAAGGACAAAAGACAAAACAACAGGAAAACAATAAAAATAATTCTACAACAAGCAAAGAGGGAACAAATATTCCCCGAGCAACGCTTTGGTGACCCTCGGGTGAAAGGCGCTATATAAATTGATATTATTATATTATTACCTCCCTACCTCTCCCTCTCTCTCTCTCTGTGTCTGGCTGCAAAGCGCGATAGACGAAAATCAGAATAAATAAGATGTCTCTAACGTCGAAGGTCACTCGTTCGACGAGAGAACGACTCGGAGGCCTAGCGAGGAAAGCGCAGAGAGGCGGAGGTAGGAGGCAGCCAGGCGGTTTTGCCGGCGCCATATTGCCACTAGACACACCGCTTCCTATATATTATGATGTTATCGGCCAAATAATTAACGGGTTGTTTTTTTTAACTAGTGGGAGGAAACCGGAGAACCCGGAGGAAACCCACGCAGAACAGGGGGAAGATTAGCTCTAAGGTCGCTTGCCTAAATGGCTTCATCGCTGGCTGCCAATTCTGGGGAGCAGATCTCTAACGCTGGGGTCGTGTCTCTAACACTCACTCGAATCTCTAACACATTGACTCCCATCTCTAACACTGACACCCATCTCCTAACGCTGCGACTCCCATCTCTATAACACAGCGACTCCCATCTCTATAACACTGTGACTCCAATCTCTAACACCGTTCAGCAGTTCTTTCGACCTTAAACGCAAACTGACTGACTTATAGACCGTATCATTTATAGACTGCACGGATTATAGACTGTATGTATTACAGACTGTACCGAACTATCGAGGGAACGAGCGCTCGGTGACACGGCTATCCCCAAAGAGCAGGGTTCCTTGTTTAAATCTCGGGGGAAACTTTCGCTCCATCGCTGGCCAGCACAGATACATCAAATATTGAGACAGATGTCATCAAACATCAGAGGAGGCAGCTCACACACAGATGTCCCTGTCCACTTCCACCCCCACCACCTCCTACAAAGACAAAGATCCCCCGTGTAGCTCCTAACAGGATGTAGGGTCAAGTGCTGTTACCGAGTAGCTTCTACACAAAGACAAAGATCCCCCGTGTAGCTCCTAACAAGATGTAGGGTCAAGTGCTGTTAGCGAGTAGCTTCTACACAAAGACAAAGATCCCCCGTGTAGCCTCTAACAAGATGTAGGGTCAAGTGCTCTTAGCAAGTCGCAGCTATACAAAGATAAAGATCCCCCGTGTAGCCTCTAACAGACTGTCGGGTCAAGACATAAGCAAATACAATGCTTACACACCGCACCAGGTACTCGGTTGAGGCTGAGTCGACCTAGGGGAGGCCCAGGGACCGGTTCAATGGGAATCGACCTCGGGACATATTTGCCAGCTCTTTGCACCCGTGATGGACTTGCGTCCCATCCTGGGTCACAGCCCTGCCTTGCGCCCTGTGTCTGCCGCGGACAGGCTCCGGCTCACCCGCGACCCTGGACAGGTTTTGAGAGCGGGACACAGACAGGAGGCAAGGGGGAGACCAGGCGACAGACGAGACGGGAGCTTGACAGACGCTAATTGGCGTCCCACCTTTAATTGGATAATCACACTTTAATTGGCTTTGGGACCGGAGTGACATTTACTCTGTCTTCATTTCACCCATCCCCCGACCCCCTTTCGGACCGACCCCTTGAGATTCCAATTCGATTCGATTCTTCGAAGCGTGATGGTTGCACGACAGTTGTTTCCCAATTGCAACAAGTTCTTCTTTAGTCGCAGAGACAGCCCTTCAAACATTTAGAGATATAATAGTCAGTGGCTGGCCTTAAAGTCGGGCGGGTATTGGCCTCTCTTCTTGCTCCGGACTGAGGGGGCT
Organism: Geotria australis; assembly: GCA_036362915.1. Classification (NCBI taxonomy): domain Eukaryota; kingdom Metazoa; phylum Chordata; class Hyperoartia; order Petromyzontiformes; family Geotriidae; genus Geotria; species Geotria australis. Next base: position 3,592,249 of record JAZEWU010000031.1, on the reverse strand, counting down.
TCTGGCATCTGTTGAGCAGCTTCTGGACATCGTTGTCTTTTAAGCTCCTCGGCTTCGAAGTGTCTGGTTGAATTTGCAGGTAAATACCGAGTATTACTTGACCATACGGTCTGTTAGAGAGGCTACACGGGGGATCTTTGTCTTTGGGGCGCTAGAGGCTGGGTGGGTGGATGGTGGGTGGGTGGATGGTGTGGGGGTGAAGTAGGTTGTGGGGTTGTGGGGAGAGAGGGTGGGTGAGGAAGGCACCTAGGGGGTAGGGCGGCGCATGTTTACATGAAACGGGGACGTTTTAGCATAAATATTGCAAACGTGAATTCAATTTTTTATCGGGCCAACCTAAATGGATCTTGTCTCGAGACATCCATTAGTCGTGGGAGGAAGTGTGGGGAGTGTGGGGGGGAATGGTGGGGGGAAGAGCGGTGGCTCAGTGGTTAGCGCGCTAGGCTGGGGCTACAAAACCCTCGGCTTTGACCCGAGTTTGAATCCCGCTTACGGCCACCACCACCAACACCCAGTGACGATTTTCTCAACCTGTTTCGGAGCCTTACGCTAGATCGACTCAGCCAGAAGCGAGTAGCTACTACGGGAGACAAAGGCGGCCGGGCGTGATGCCGGCTACCCACCCCCTCGTGTTGGTATTTTTGTGTTTTTTTAATCCTAGGTATTTTTTAATAACATTTGTTGTTGTGTTCCGGTCCGTGTAATATGCGAACAGCGGTGGTTCTGAGAGAAACTACTTTTCGATCCTCTGTATGTCCCGTACATACGGCAGAATTGACAAGTAAAGGTGAATTGAATTGTCAACGGCACTTGACCCTACAGTCTGTTAAGGCTATACGGGGGATCTTTGTCTTTGCTGTGTGGGGGGGGGCCCAGAAAGCCCCCCGTGTGATTTATTTCATTATTTTCCCCGACCTCGATCTAGAGGTTTTTTTGAGCAGTGAAAACCTCTAAAAGCTATCTCTGCTGTGTAATAATAATAATAATAATTGCATTTTATAGAGCGCCTTTCACCCGAGGGTCACAAAGCGCTGCACGGGGCTGCGGAGAGAACGGCATGTCGTAGGTGGCGTCCCATGTCCGACGTTTGAGCCGGGTTCCTCCAACAGGAATCGTCGGTACCCGGTTGCTGTGCATGGTCCGATTGTCCTAGATACATAGGTAATTATTATTTTAGCGGCACTGTGGTGGCGTAGTGGGGTAGCGCTGCCGCCTCACAGCAAGAAGGTCCCCCGGGTTCGAATCTCGGCTCGGGTGCCGCCTTTCTGCGCGGAGTTTTGCACGTTCTCTCTCCCCGTGTCCGCGTGGGGTTTTCGCCGCCGGGCACTCCGGTTTCCTCCCACCGTCCAAAGACACGCTGCCAGGTTAATTGGCCTACTGAGCAAAAAATTTGTCCCCATGCGCCCTGCGATGGACTGGCGTCCCATCCTCGCTGTTCCCCTGCCTCTCGCCCTGTGTCTGCCGGGATAGACTCCGGCTCGCCGCGAACCTGTTACAGGATTAAGCGGTTTCTGAAAATGGATGGATGGATGAAAATGGATGGATGGATGGTATATACGCTGTGAGCGTGCGCCAACCTGGCGCCCAGTAACGCGAGTTTCCAGTGACAATTACCGACTGAATGAGCTGATGAGATGAGACTGGAGATGAGACAGCCCCTCCTCCCACAAATTTCCTCCCCACTATTCCCTGGCAAAGTAAAAAATCAAACATTCAAGTTTCCCCAGAAGATCTGAAGGGGGAAAAAAAAAAATCCTTTTAGCGCTCCCAGGAATGTTTTGAGCTAACACGCAGTTAATTATTCACAAGAGGGGTATTGGGGGGTTGAGTTTTGTAGGGGCGCTGCGCTAACCACCGCGCCACCGCTCCACGAGCAAGTTAAGATGCATGGCAGGAACGATGATGATGATGATAATAATGGTAGGATTTTTATAGAGCGCCTTTCACCCGAGGGTCACAAAGCGCCGCACAAGGCTGTGGAGAGAACGGCATGTCAGTAACATCAAGACAGATTTACTGAGAGTCAAGCAATCGCGATAAATTACAGGACGTAGATCATATAAAGAATGCAGAAAAATCATAATAATAATAGCAACTACAGAGCGTCTTCTACCCGAGGGTCACAAAGCGCTGCACAGGGCCGCGGAGAGAACGACATGTCAACAACGACAGAGAACGGTACGAAGGTCGACAAGGTCCTTAATATGTGCTCGCGTTGTCCCGTGGTCAATCAGATCCACTGCTGGATAGAATTATACCGAGTGACGCCGTGAGTGGATATAGAGAGAGAAAACCTGTCAATCTTGCGCTGTGATTGGTGGGGCGACGAATGAAGAAGTCACCCTTCATTACGGGAAGAACGCTTCTTGATTCCCCACTCCCTCCCCCGTGTTCATTACCAAGGTAATTTCACGCCTGGCCCTCTTCACGTTGAGAGGGAGAGAGGCAAGGGATGGATTGTAGCTTCCTCCAGTCGACTCCCAATTTTCAATTCAACTTTATTTGTCAAATTCTGCCATTAGAATTCGATTCGACATTTAGAGATATAATAGTCAGTGCTGGCCTTAAAGTCGGGCGGGCATTGGCCTCTCTCTTCTTGCTCCAGACTGAGGGGGCTTCTGGGCATCTGTTGAGCTTCTGGACATCGTTGTCTTTCAGCTCCTCGGCTTCGAAGTGTTTGGTAGAATTTGCAGGTAAATACCGAGTATCAAGGTAGAGGCGTTCACGTCGCGATCCCTGCCAAGTAATATTTGGTATTTACCTGGAAATTCTACCAAACACTTCGAAGCCCAGGAGCTGAAAGACAACGATGTCCAGACGCTCAACAGATGCCAGAAGCCCCCTCAGTCTGGAGCAAGAAGAGAGGCCAATACCCGCCTATAATAAGGCCAGCACTGACTATTATATGTCTAAATGTTGAAGGGCTGTCTGCAACTAAAGAAGAACTTGTTGCAATGGGGAAACACCTGTCATGTAACCATCACGCTTCGAAGAATCGAATCGAATTCGACCGAGTATTACTTGACAGTTAACCCCAGGCCGGCTCGTTAACCAATCAGCAACAGTAGCGAGTCCTGTTAACACCGAGCAACGCACGGACATTGGCCCCTCGTGTGATTTAATAAAAGCTGACGGCTCCTTGGAACCGTTACGAATCCTGGCAGATTTAGCGGCTGAGTAATGTCTCTCTGTATTCTGTGTGTGTGTGTGTCTGACTGCAACGCTGTGTCTCACAAGCTGTGTCTAACCCGCACGCTATGTCTGGTGTCTCATAACGCTGTGTCTCCCCCTGTCGCTCACCCGCCCTGTCTCCCTCCGCGTTTGTCTTTAAGGAAGTGACGGCCATCTTAGGGGGGGACGCTGGCAGATTTTTACCGCTCTTAAGATCGCCAGTTTCACGACCTTTCTGTTTCACGACCTTTCTATATAAAACGCTATTATTATTATATTCGAAGCAGCCTTAATCATTGAACTTTTCTAGCTTTGTTTTTTTATTGGTTGTTTTTTTTAATTTCATTGTTGACATGCCGTTCTCTCCGCGGCCCTTGTGCAGCGTTTTGTGACTCCACGGGTGAAAGGCGCTATATAACATTCTATTATTATTATTGCTGCCACCGCGACCCTCACCAGGACCAAGCGGTTTAGAAAATAAACGGATATTATTATTGCGCTAACCGCTGTGCCACCGCTCTCCCAACATCGACCCCCTACCCCCCGCCAGCACTGAGCGTGTTTCTCTGTGTTGAGGCAATGAATGCGTAAGAGGGGTGAACGAATGCGTGAGAGGCGAAATCCCAGCAATTAACGGGCAATAAAATGTAACGATTCTGATCACACACACACACACAGAGAGTACAAGCCATGGTGCTGTAAAGACGGATAACGCATTAAGAGTGCGGTTCCCCCCACACAACCCACCCACCTTTCCCCCCACCCCACCCACCTTCCACCCCCCCACAACAAAGACAAAGATCCCCCGTGTAGCCTCTAACAGGCTGGTAGGGTCAAGTGCGGTTAGCGAGTAGCTCCTATGCAAAGACAAAGATGCCCCGTGCAGCCTCTAACAGACTAGGGTAAAGTGCTGTTAGCGAGTAGCACGTTTATTCCCATTGCAATAAGTTCTTCTTTAGTCGCAGACAGCCCTTCAACATTTTGAGATATAATAGTCAGTGCTGGCCTTAAAGGCAGCGGGCATATTGGCCTCTCTTCTTGCTCCGGACTGAGGGGCTTCTGGCATCTGTTGAGCTTCCGGACATCGTTGTCTTTCAGCTCCTCGGCTTCGAAGTGTTTGAGTAGGATGTGCAGGTAAACACCGAGTGTTACTTGACAGGGATCGCGACGTGAACGCTTCTACCTTGAGCTCCATTTTCCAGCTATAATAATAATACACATCTCTCTATCTATCTGAGTCGTTCTCTCTTCGAATTAATACCTCGGATGAATGAGTTGAATACGTGCGGAGTTCTAAATTAGTTTAAAAAATAATAATTGTTGCTGATTTTCCGTGCTCTGTCGTTGTTGACATGTCGTTCTCTCCGCAGCTTTGTGCAGCGCGTTGTGACCCTCGGATGAAAGGCGCTCTATAAATGCTATTATTATTTATCATATGCTCTCTTTCCCCCGTTGTAAAAGTACTTAAAGGCTCTCACTGCTAATTATTTTACAATGTACGACCGATTCGAGTCGTAAATATTTACAAGGTCCCAATGCGTGAGCCATTTGTGTTTTGTATGCAATAAGTTCTGGAAGTTTCCCCGCAAACAAGCAAAGATAAAGATCCCCCGTGTAGCCTGTGACAGGCTGTAGGGTCAAGTGCTGTTAGCGGGTAGCAAGTATACAAAGACAAAGATCCCCCGTGTAGCCTCTAGCAGGCTGGAGGGTCAAGTGCTGCTAACGTGTAGCACCTGTGCAAAGATCCCCCGTATAGACTTAACAGACTGTAGGGTCAAGTGCCGTGGGTGAAGGGCTGGTCTTCAGCCCTTAAACACCGGAGAACCCGGTTGGAAACCCACGCAGAACAGAGGGGAGAGAATAACACACAAACTCCGTACAGAAATTCGCCCGGGCCGAGATTCGAACCCGAGAGCCTTCTTGCTGTGAGGCGCAGTTGTTACCACCGCGCCACCCTGTCGCCCTATTTATTATTATTATGATTATTGAGGCGTTCATTCCAACTGACCCAATTACTGAAAAGGCACAACACGGAAAAAAAAAACCCCGCTCAGAATTGGGTCGCGTTTCTTTTCTCAATAGGTTATATAAAAAAAAACGGGGAAAAAAAATCTAATCTCGAACTCTTTTATTACAAAGGTACAGACATAGCCGCCCCGCGTAGCCTTCACGGGATGCTCGGGGCAAGAGCTGTGGGGCCCAGGAAGCTCGCGTGAACGCCACGTGTGGGGAGCGGTAGACCAAGTGGCTAGCTCGCTGGGGATACGAATCTGGCTACGACCCAAGTTCGAATCCCGCTCACGGCCACCAACAAACACCCGGTGACGAATTTCTGAACCGGTCCCTGGGCCACCTCCCCTAGGTCGACTCAGCCTCAAATGAGTTACCTAGTGCGGTGTGTAAACATCGCCACTAGGGAGACAAAGGCGGCCGGGCGTGGTGCTGGTCACTCATACCCTCTGTGTGTGTGCCGTGTCGACCTTCATAGGTGCTACTCGCTAACGGAACTTGACCCTACAGTCTGTTAAGGCTACACGGGGGATCTTTGTGTCTGTGTGTGTGTGTTAGTGTATCTGCCAGTCATCTCGGTCAGGCAGCCCATCGTGACACCTGGGTCTGTCCCGTGACCTCCTGTCGGTGAGCCTTCGACACTTCGCGTGACGGCCTCAAGGTGCACATGGCCTGGCACAGGCGACGTGGTGACGTCACCGCCACTTAGCGGCGAAGGACGGTTGTTGTTGTTGTGTGTCGACCTAGGGGAGGCCCAGGTACCGGTTCAAAAAATCCTCACCGGGTGTTGTTGTTTGGTGTTGGTGGCCGTGAGCGGGATTCGAACTCGTGTCGCCAGGTTCGTAGCCCAGCGCGCTAACCACCGAGTCATCGCTAATCTCCACAGCGCTAGAAAAAACACACACACACACACAAACAAACACTTGCCCCATTTAGAAACTTACGCGTAGATTCTAATTATATATATTTGCGATAGATGTTAAGGCGACAAGTTCGTAAGTTGGGTGCAGGGTGTTGATTAAGAGCGTTCGTCTTTAGACGACAGGTCGTGCTCGTTATTGTTGTAACACAACAAATCTCGGCGAGAATTATTTGTTCGTTAAACAACAACATCTAAATTTGCGTCTCGTAACGTGACCTAAAAAAACTAGGGTGAGGGGATTTGGGGGGGTCGTGTCTCTAACGCTGGCTCGTGTCTCTGACGCTGGGTCGTGTCTCTAACGCTGGCTCGCGTCTCTAACGCTGGGTCGTGTCTCTAACACCGGGTCATGTCTCTCGCGCTGCGTGCTGAAACCGGAGTACCCGGCGAAAACCCACGCGGACACGGGGCTAGAGACACACACACACACAAACTCCACACAGAAAGGCGGCGGCTCCCGAGCCGAGAATCAAACCGGGAAACCTTCTTGCTGCCACCGTGCTATCCCGAAAGAGCAGCTAACTGTGAAGCGAAGGTTAATTTAATTGCAAACTCGTTTAATATTCTGACGGCAGCTCTGTACTAGTCGGAATAATGAGAGGAGCAACTTTTTGTTCCGGAGGTTACTGTGTGTGTGTTTGTCTTCCCTAACACACAACCACAGTCGGTACAGAACTTCATCTATCAGCACAAGGCCATGATGTTACACCCACGTCCTGTACACCCCCCCAAAAAAAGACAAAGACAAAGATCCCCCGTATAGCCTTAACAGACTGTAGGGGCAAGTGCCGTTAGCGAGCAGCTATGAAAGTAAAAAAAAACCTCAAAAAAAATAGTTGCTGATATTCCGTTCTCTGTCGTTGTTGACATGTCGTTCTCTCCACAGCCTTGTGCAGCGCTTTGTGACCCTCGGGTGAAAGGCGCGCTATATAAATTGTTATTATTATTAAAGTCGACACGGCACGCGAGGAGGTGGGTGACCGGCACCAAGCCCGGCCGCCTTTGTCTCCCTAGTGGCGATGTTTACACACACCGCACTAGGTACTCATTTGAGGCTGAGTCGACCTAGGGGAGGAGGCCCAGGGACCGGTTCGGAAAATCGTCACTGGTGTCGGTGGCCGTGAGCGGGATTCGAACTCGGGTCGCCACTGGGCTACCGTATCCCACACACACACACGGCTGCTCGTAATTACACAGACAAAGGTTCCCCGTGTAGCCTCTAACAGGCTGCAGGGTCAAGTGCTGTTAGCGAGCAGCACCTATGAAAGCTGATAAACCACGCTGGCTCCTGTCTCTAACGCCGGCTCCTGTCTCTAACACTGGTTCCTGTTTCTAACACTGGTTCCTGTCTCTAAGACTGGCTCCTGTCTCTAACAGTGGCTCCTGTTTCTAACACTGCCTCCTGTCTCTATCACTGGTTCCTGTGTCTAACACTGGCTCCTGTCTCTAACACTGGTTCCTGTTTCTAACACTGGCTCCTGTCTCTAACACTGGCTCCTGTCTCTAACACTGGTTCCTGTCTCTAACACTGGCTCCTGTCTCTAACACGAGATCTATAGATGTTTATTATTGCAGCCGAAAATACCCAGGCGATGATTTTAACTCATATCGTGACTCTCGATTCGTGTTTACCCTGTCATCCTGGAAAATTACTGTGATTAGTGACTCGATAACGTCACGAAAACAAAAGACAAAGATCCCCCGTATAGCCTTAACAGGTCGTAAGTCGCATATTGTCTATACAGTCTATAGTCTATACACAAAGTCTATAGTATATACACAGTCTACAGTCTATACATACAGTCTATAGTCTATACACACAGTCTATACATACAGTCTATACATATAGTCTATACACACAGTCTATGCATACAGTCTATAGTCTATACACACAGTCTGTACATACAGTCTATAGTCTATACACACAGTCTATAGTTAAATTTGCATTGGCGTTGTTTCTCCCTCGTGTCTGTCTCTCTGTCTTCCTGTCTCCGTGTCCCTGTGTCTCTCCCTGTCGCTCACCCTCCCTCCCTGTCTCCCTCCGTGTTTGTCTGCAAGGAAGTCTCCTTCTTTGCGACTCTCCGAAGCACGTTGGTCAGCCTCTGGACATCGTTGTCTTTCAGCTCGGCTTCGAAGTGTTTGGTAGAATTCGCAGGCAACACCACAATCTATAGTCTATACACACAGTCCATAGTCTATACACACAGTCCATAGTCTATACAGACAGTCTATAATATAATAGGGTTACGGTGTATATAACTGCTCTGAACCGGCAACGATTAGCTGCTGACCTGCGCAT
>JAZEWU010000031.1:3511795-3526079 GCA_036362915.1 Geotria australis | reverse complement strand
GTGTTTTGCATACAGTGCGGGAAAAACGGTGAAAACTTCGACAAGTATTTCACGCGCGCTCCGCCAGTGCTGACACCACCGGATCAATACGTGATCGCAAACATCGACCAGGCCGATTTCGATGGCTTTTCCTGCGTCAATCTCAATTACATGATTTATCCGCCCGTGCAGCAGCAACTCATGCACTCGCTGCTTCAGCCGACAGAGGTGTGAGACGCTAGTTTGTGAAAGTTTTGAAAGAGTCTGGCCAGGGTGGCGCCTGGCAGCGGTTTTTTTTGTGAGCCGGTGTCGCGACAGAGATGTTCTGAGAGGACGTCTATCGGACGGTCATCTCTCTCTCTTTCTCTCTCCGTCTCTCTCTCATCTCGGTGTGTGTGTGTCGGTTTTTGGGGGAGGTTTTTATTTTTCTTTGACGCGTGGCGAAACGGCTCGAGGGAGTTTGTACGACGCGGCAGCAGCGGCGGCCATTTACTAAATACCCGCCGACGCGTTACTTACGAACGCCGGTTCAATATCCCACCGCCGAATCGGCGGCATCTCGGGCCGCATCGTTTCCTGCCGCTCGTGAACATCGGCCCCAAAAGTAATTTACCAAACCTATCGGCGCGGAGATACGAATCTCAGTTTTGCGTGTTTCGGTCGATTCCCCGCCTCAAACCGGTGCGGCAAACCGAGGGGAGCTCTTACGGTCGAACCGCCAAGCGTTTTTATCGCCGAACGAAGCCAGCCGGGCGGGCCCAGACCGAAATATCCTCGGTGAACGGCCTGGCAAAAACGTTTAATAATAATAATAACGTAAGCCGCTGCGTTTGTGTTAATAAATTCGCGGAAAAGGAGACGGGCGACCGGGTCGGGGAGAATTTACCGATTCGTCCGACCGTCGATCTGAGAGGCAAGCCGGGGCTGGTATAACGACGACCGTTAACTAACGTTTTCCTAATGGCGGCGATAATAATTCGGTGGGGTTTTTTTTTTTCCGCGGGGGGGGGGAAAAATTCGCGCCTGTCGTAGCCCTTACGACTATCATGGAGGAAATGCCCCCCGGGCGGGTTATCCGTAACCGCGATCAGCCAGCAGTGGATCGAACGCTGCCCGCCGCTGCCGCTGCCGCGTTATGACGACGATGATGATGATAATGACGATGCTGATGACGTCACGGTCTGATAACAATGGCGGCCGCCGTTCGTCTGCCGCGTGTTGAAAAACAAAACAAAATGGGAGCGTCCACTGTACGGCGGTGATTTGTTATTTTTTTTTCTACACGTGTGTTACGGTGTGGTCGGTGGGGTACATTGTGATAAAAAGTAATTATATATTCGGAGAAAACAAACAACAACACGCACACACCACACATGCTCTCGCGATACGTGCAAAAGTATATAGAAGTATACGTACGCGCGGAATTTAAAAACAATATAACAGACAGATAAAACGACGTTTACAAAATGGGTAAGTTGGGAAACTATGGCTTAAATATTTCACTAATTTTCTGAGGTAACATTTCCCCACTCTTACGGGCTCGTCGGTTGGTGGTGGGAGGGGGGGGTGTCTCGGCGAACGTGGAATTTTATTTTTTCCGCGGGATTCGCGCGTTTAATACGTTTAGAAATCTGCCAAAATAACGTTAATGATGATGATGATAATAATAATAACAAACTACGACGCTTTGTTGATTTTTCTCAGTCGGGACGGAAATAGGCCGCGGCTCGGTTTCCCTCTCCGATTCGTGGTTCACGTGTTCGTGAGTTTTATTTTGTAATTTCCCCGCAACGTGTTCCGGTTAAGACTGCGATCGCTGCGTAGTTAAGTCGGGTGTCCGGTTACCGGCGCAAAAATCTCCTAACGTGACGGCCCGCTCCGGATAAAAAAAATGTGAATCAAACGGAAACACAAGAGCAGAAAATCAAAATCGAGTTTCAACGACGCTCGCGATATTTTTCTGTCTGTTGTTGTCCGGGTCGCGCCGCCCGTCTTGATGTCCGACGTTTCGCCGCACGCGTGGGACCTTTTTCAGGAACTTGGAACGGAGCGGTTTCGCGTCTCTATGCCCCTCGGTTGTAAAGTGGGTTTCGTCCAGGTTTCTCCGGTTTCCTCCCACAAACTAAAAATAACCACCTCCGTTAATTAATCGGCCAATAACGTCATAACAAGCGTCTAGCGGCGGGTTGGCGCCGGCTGACCCTCCTGGCTGCCTTCCCTCCACCTCTCTGCGGTCTCTTCGCCGCGGCCTTCGTATCCGCGTCTCGTCCACGACCGGGCGTGCGATTTGCGGCCCGTTATATAAATCGCGCAGTTATTAATATTATTATCATCGCCATCGTTAAAATCGAGTTGCTGAAGAAGCTCCTGGAACGAAACGTCGGACAGCGCGATGAACCGGCGACCGGCGCGGTACAGCCGCCGTTCCTAGGCCGTCATCAACTTCCGGCGACCGTTAACGCGTCGAAAGTCGCAAACGCGAATCGATGACGTCCGCGCCGGGGGCGGATTTCCGTTCGTTCCGTCGGCGTCGGAGAAATACCGGCGTTAGGTTTGTCACGGCTCGATTCACGACGGTTGCTTTTTCGAGCCGTTCTTTCGGTGATATCCGCGTACCACCGAGCGCCGTCTTCCCCCTCTCTCGCTCGCGACGTTTCGCTCTCCGCGCGTCGGAGGCATCGCCAGGCGTTAGTTCTACCAGGGGCGGCCGCTCCGATCGGCTTTTATGTCGAAAGTGCTAAAATAATTGTCGTGGGTGTCGCGAGTTACCGTCGCCTCGAGGGGTCGACGCCACTGCAATGTCCTCGCGACCGCGATCGACGACACTCTGCCAACTCCGAGTCTTCAGGTGTGTTCTACAGACCAAAACGAGAGATCCGTTCTCCGTCAAAACTTGGTTTTTTTTTGGCTTTTCCCTCCTTTTCCCCTCGAAGACGCCACGCGAACCCCCGCTCCCCGACAGCGATCGATCGTTTAAAAAGGTCTTAAGAAAAGTAAAAAAAAAAAAATTCTCCGTCGGGATATTTTCGTGGTTTAACATTCTCCCTGGGAAATGTGTTTTAAGCGCCAAGTCTTCGCGACGCTCGTATTTTTTTTCTTAAGCGTAGCCGCGAAATGTTTTTCCCTGTCGATATATTTTTTTGGGTTTTTTTTGTTTTAGCAAAGACGGTAATGCCAGCGCGGGGTTTTACGTCGGTGGCTTTCCTTCCCGGAGAGTTCCTGAGAGTTTCACGAACGTTCAATCAAAGTTTCAACGAAAGTTCAGGAAAGTTCGTGAGAGTTCGGTGAAAGTTCACGCAAAGGTGCCGCCACGGATGTTGAAGCGACGTAAATCAAAACGACGTTTCGCCGAGCGTCAGTTGTCGCGGGTAGGTTGGCGTCTGGGTGACGTAATCGTGGTGGGGGGGGGGTGTGGCGGTGTGGTGGTGGGTAGTTGACTGGATGTTGGTGGTGGCAGGGCTGTACCGAGGATGGGACGCAGGTCTATTACAAGGCACGGGGGTGGGAAGCAATTTAGTCTGCAGGCCAATTAACCTGTGCAGCAGCATGTTTTTGAACTGTGGGATGGAAACCGGAGTGCCCGGCGAAAACCCACGCGGACGCAACACACGCAAAGGCACCCGAGCAGGGATTCGAACCCGGGAACCTTCTCACCCGAGCAGGGATTCGAACCCGGGAACCTTCTTGCTGCGAGGCGGCAGCGCTACTCGCAGCTGCGCCACCGTGCCATAGAAACACGAAATACAAACCGTCGTCTTGCACGTGGCCTGGCAGAAGCCTGCGGCCTACTGTGGCGAGTGGCGAGAGGCGGGATTATTTCTCCATCCATCCATTTTCAGAAACCGCTTAATCCTGTACAGGGTCGCGGTGAGCCGCGGCCTATCCCGGCAGACACAGGGCGCAAGGCAGGGGGAACACCGAGGATGGGACGCCAGTCCATCGTAGGATTATTTCTTCGTTAGTTCAAAAAAAATAACGAAAGGTTTTGTTGTTTCGTGCGTCTAGCCCGACCGCTTATTAGACCGACTTGACGTTTCGGAGATTTACTGATTACCAACGGCAGGGCTTAACAGACGGGCAATGTTCCGCGGTTCGTACCCAAACCGGGTCGGCATTTATGTTATATAGGAGCAAACTTTCTCCTGTTCTGTGTCTCATCACACATAGAATCAAAGTGTTGGTTCATCCGGCAGACTCATCTTGGCTTTTGTGGACCAATCTTCTTCTTCTTTGCGATTCGTCGAAGCACGATGGTCAGCTTCTGGACATCGTTGTCTTTCAGCTCCTCGGCCTATCCAGCTGCGTTTGCTTAAGACGGCGAATTCCCACGCACACACAGACACGCACCAGTCCAAGAGTAAATTCCACAAATACACAAACGCCGGTTTAATTCTCATTGAACTTACGGTGGTGATGAAATTCCCACGTACGGCAAAAAAAAGGATCCGTTTTGAATGACAAAAAAATGTATTGTATTTCCATGGCATTTGATCGTTCATTAATTGGCAGAAACCGCTTAATCCTGTACAGGGTTGCGGTGAGCCGGAGCCTATCACGGTACAAATACAGATTAAATAGATTAACTCGAAGGCTTTCATGACCAATGTTATTCATAGTGAGGTTCTGTTTGTGAGTTTCGGTCATGTGAAGGTGTGTAAGTGAAGTGCACCCGTCGATATGCCGGAGCAAACGAGCGAGCACATGCATCACTTACCTCAAGAGATGGCACCGACGTTTCTCTGACAATTCCAGCCAGCATCATAAACTCATAAACAGAACCTCACTAAGATTAGATAGATGTTTATTATTACAGCAGAACAAAAATACCCAGTGAGCTTGCAAGCTCTGTACGGGATTCCTTGCCACACAGCAAACAGGGCGCAAAGTGGGGGTATAGCCAAGGTGGGACGCCGGTCCATCACAGGGCACCGGGGCAATATTATAATAATAATAGCATTTATAGAGCGCCTTTCACCCGAGGGTCACAAAGCGCTGCACAAAGCTGCGGAGAGAACAACATATAATTGTTAAAACAATTGTAAATTTGTTAATTCAAATATCGCTAAGGAGCCTTTACGAAATTATACAATAGCTCGTCAGATGTCAGCTGGATGTTTGTAATTATCTAATTAAATTTAGCGGAGAGTTTAACAATATTGAGACTAAATCAGTTTGAATTATGGGGGGGGGAGGCAGTGGTGTTGGGGGGTTTTTTTGTTTGTGTTTTTCAAACATACGAATTAATATATGCAATCAAGACTGTTATGTGAGGCAGTAAATATTACGAATTTTCAAAAAGGGTACGGCTGGAGTTACTAAAACAAATAACACACACACCCTTCATTAAATAAACTTTTTTAACGTTTTGTTTGTGTCCACATTTTTTTTTATTTTTTCTCATCCCGTTAAGTAGTTACCGAGGCCCTAAACAAGATTCATCAAATCCATCCGTCCGTTGTTCAGAAAGCCCGCTTAATCCTGCGCAGAGTCGCGGTGAGCCCGGAGCCTATCCCGGAAGACACAGGGACGCAAATCAGGTCTATTCTCAGGATGGGACGCCAGACCATCACAGTGCGCCTAAACGAGATCGAAGCACATTTGTGACGGAACGGGCCTTCAACAACAAGCTCCGGTCCGCCGAGGCCCTGGACACCGTTTGAGGTTACGTGACTCCGGGTTGGCTCCTATCTCTAACAATGACTGACAGCTGTTTATTATCGGAGCAGGGAAAATACCCGGCCAGCTTGCAACGCAACGAATTTAACAAGCAGAGATCTAGGATCAGCGATTGCTACTACCGTGGGTGTTTTTTGCAATTGAGTATTTTGCCGGCGAGCCCTCGAATGTGCCGTTCCGCCACCCAAGCCGCGTGCTCCCGCCAGTGACGTCACGGCGCGTGTCTACGTTGCATGAGACGTCACAATCCGTGACGTCACGTCCCGTGTGTGACGTCACGTCTCGCGCAGGACGTGACGCCACAGATCGCGATAGTCACACGGGAAGTGACGTCGCGCACGTGCGCAACGTCGAATGTGAAAACTCGCTTCAGGTATTTGTACCGTTCGCATGCCGGCGCCGCGGTATTAACCAGCGACGGTTGCTGGAATCGAACCGCGAACCTCGGCGGAGAGTGGCGGCCCAACCGCCCGACCGTAAAAATCCCGACGTTTATATTTAATCGTATCGTAAAAAACGATACTACCGTGTTCCCCCACAGCCCCCTCACGCCGACACCCCCAGCATTGTTAAATGATTGTACGTCCAGAATGTCAGGCTGTCCGTTTACGTGTGGCAGGTCAAGGTAGAAGCGTTCACGTCGCGATCCCTGTCAGGTAGTACTTGGTATTGCCTGCGAATTCTACCAAACACTTCGAAGCCAAGCTGAAAGACGACCATGTCCAGAAGCTAGCCATCGTGCTTCGAAGAATCGCAAAGAAGAAGAAGAGGAAGTGAGATTAGCGGGCGATGGTGACGGCGCTGTGACGTCAGGTCACGCGATAGAATGTAACGTCGAGTGAGAACCTCAACTCTTAGCGGCAGCTTTTCAAAATCTACAGGGTGCGAGGTTTATTCTCGAACGGCTAGTGGGTAACGACAATGTCCGAAGCTGAGTTAACGCCAGCGGTCAACGTATCTTACATTTATTACCAGTATTGCAACCCGTTGCTTTTCCCCACCTACACTTCTAAATGCTACAGACCTGGTCTCATGGCCAGTGTCTAGAGACCGGGTCTCAGTGTCTAGAGACCGGGTCTAAGGGTCTATAGTCTATACATACAGTGTATAGTCTATACATACAGTCTATAGCCGTGTCTCTGAGCACTCCACCTCTCTTTGATTTGAAACATCACATTTTGGCATTTCGTTTAATTTCTAAAAACTTGTATTAGTGCTATTTTAAGGTACTTTCGAAAAAATACAGACAGACAACAACAACCGCCGTTCGCCACTAAGTGGCGGTGACGTCTTCATGACGCATGTGCCAGGCCAGGTGCACCGGACAGACAAGCACAAACAAACATCCCGGACAAAAATAATGACCAATACAACAGTTTTTTTTGTAAAATCAATAAATACATCATGAGGGGAGGGTAGGGGAAGGGGGGCAATGTATTATCTCCCCGCAAAACTTAGCAGCAGCTCCGGTAATTTGGATGCACAGTGGCTTTTGTGAAAATGCATGATTTCAAGGTATGGCCTATGGTATTTTGTGACGGCAATTTACGGTGCAGTGTGTTCTCTCTCTCCGCTAACCATTGTCATAATCGCATGCGAACTTTCCCGTTGTAAATATATTATAATTACTAGGGTTACTTTTTTTCCAGGACACACGTACAAATTAGAGACTGTCTGTCGGGCAAGGTAACGTTTGTGAGTGGTTTAGAGAGATTGGCGTAATTACAATGTTCAACGCGGCACGGATAACCGTTCATTATGATGGTTGTTCTTCACAGCTGTTCAGTCGGGATAGCCGTGTCACTGAGCTCTCTCCCTCGCGACGTTTCGCCTCCCACGTTGGAAGCATTATCAGGCGAAACGTCGAGAGGCAGAGAGATGGAGATCGCTCGGTGACCACACGGCTATCCCGAAAGAACAGCTCTGAAGAGCAACCGTTATGAATCGAGCAGTGGACAAACCTACACCAAGGTGTTCGTTCGAAGGGAGAGCGACTAAGATGCGCAGCGAGGAAACCGCAGAGACGGGGAGGGGGGGGGAGGCAGCCACGCGGTCAGCCGGCGTCAACCCGTCTCTATATATCACGATGTTATCGGCCAATTAACGAGTGTTTTTTTTAGTCGTGGGAGGAAACCAGAGAACCCGGAGGTAAACCGACGCAGCCGCTAGCCGGTATCTCCATACTCAAAGTGTCGATGGAATATCGTCAGCCTGGAAGGATGCGTTGAACTATGTCGCTCTTCTTGACAGTTGTCCAGGAGGGAGGGGTTAAGCAAGTTTGTAGATAACTTGGCCTATACCCACGATCGGACGCCAGTCCATCACAGGGCAATTTAGTGAGTAGACCAGTTAACCTAGCATTTCGTTTGCATGTTTTTTTGCCACGAGCATGTGTGGCTTTCTCGCAAACTGGACATTTTTTGCAAAAAGGTGTCTATTCGGTGTGTTTTAAGATCTTAACACTTTAATCTCATTGCCAGAGAAGGTAACAACCTTGTATATTTTTGTTACATTATCTATACACTGGCACAACAGAAAAAAATGTGCAGACATCGATTCGCTCAGTAAAACTATTAACCCAGCCAACATCACGTCTTCGGACTGTGGGAGGAAACCGGAGTACCCGCCGAAAAACCCACGCGGACACTCGGGGGGGAGGAAAACGTTGGTAAGAAAGTCCACCCTAGCCGGGAATCGAACCCTTCTTTGCTGTGCCAGCGATTTCCCAACCACAACAACCCAAGCGACGAAGCGATACAATCACAGTGTTAGATGTTTACATGTTTTTTGGGGGTGGGGCTCCGACGTTTCCGTTCGAAATCGTCAACCCTAAACCCGACGGCTCTACGAATAAACAAAACAAGCAACCGTTTACAGATTTTTTCTACAAATATATTGAAATGAAAAAAAAACCTTGGTAATAATGACAATAATTATAGAATTTATATAGCGCCTTTCACCCGAGGGTCACAAAGCGCTGCACAAGGCTGTGGAGAGAACGACATGGCAGGCCGGAACACCTTAACCGTTTGTAGGCAAAAAAGAGACCAGCGTACAATCGTTTTTACTCAACGGTCAAATTTATATATTTCTCAAAAACAAACACAAAAAAAACCCAGGAACACGTGACGCAATGCAGGGCCCACTCTTCACGCCGACTCTACCACCTTCCCGTTTAAAAGCAGGGGGTTTTTTTTTACTGCGAAAATGTTCCCCTCGCGAAAGATTCGGTGCAGTCGGTCTGTTAACCCCCCCTCCCCCAACCCTTTGTAACAGGTTCTTCGTAACGTTTCGTACGTCGTTTTTCGATGCGTGATGTTCGTCACGGTCCCGGCCGCGTGATCGGAATCGCGTTCCTCTTCTGTCCCGAAAGGGCAGCTCTCGAGAGCGATTCGCAATCGTCGAAGCGGCGGAACGCTCGATACGACTTTCCGCTCAAGAAGACGGCTCTCGCAGAGCAGTTCTCTAACCCGTATAACGGCCGGACAAACACGGTTCGTACTCGTGAAACTTTTCCTAACAAACTGAACCAACGCCAAGAAGCACACGGTTACTAACCTGTCAGATTTACAAGCGACGGTAGCCGGTCATGAGTGCGTACTGTAATTATTTTGACGATACGGGCATACCTCAAAGTGTTCCTCGGAAACGGAGCACTATAGTGAAACGGCGCTATAGGGAAGGACGCTATAGCAGGACAGTTTTAACATGGTTACCGATGCTGTGTATGAATTACAAATACCGGTGGAATTAAAACCATAGTTCGGATAAACCGCACCGACAGTGTGGCTCAGAGAGGGAGCCGCGTGTTCCTGTTTGGAGACTTTCTTCCAGGGCAAAGAGCGTTATAGCGAAACGGCGTTATGCGAGACAACGTTATAAGAGGCAGCGTTATCGCGAAACGGCGTTGTACGAGACAGCGTTATAATAAAATAGCGCTCTGAGAGGAATCCCTTTTAGAGCGTTATAGTGAAACAGCATTATCGTGAAACAGTGTTATACGAGGCGACGTTATAACAGGTATGCCTGTGAGAGCGTTTTAGCGAAATACCGTTGTACGAGACAGCATTCTACGTGGCACGCCTTTACATACAGTACAGAGCGTTATAACGAAACAGCGTTGTACGAGGCAGCGCTATACGAGGTATGCCGGTATTATCACTTCTTCTTGATTTGCAAACATCACAAACGTTAGTTTGCTTTTATCTACGACGTGACGGGGGGCCGAACGAGGAGGAGAAACAGAGATGACATTTTGCGACAAAGTTCGGCAGCAATGACGGCACACATTCAGTTCGTTTCGTTTTTGTCAACTTTGTACCGAGGTGGGTTTGTCACTGCTCGATGTGCGGTGAGAATCGCTCCCCGAAGCTGCTATTTCGGGATAGCCGTGTCACTCAGCGTTCCCGCTCTATCTCTCTCTCTCTCCTTCGCAACGTTTCGTCTCCCACGTTGGAGGCATCCTCAGGCGTTCTGTTGCCTTTGACATCAGGCAACACAGCAGAGCACACTGGTCATTCACTCAGTTTCACAGCTATAGCACAGCACACTTAACTGGGCAGGGTGGCGCAGTCGTAACATCTGCACCTCACAGCAAGAAGGCCCCGAGTTCGAATCTCGGCTCTGGCGCCTTTCTGCGTGGAGTTTGTGTGTTCTCCCCCTGTTCTGCGTGGGTTTCCTCCGGGTTCTCCGGTTTCCTCCCATAACTTAAAAAAAACCACTCATTAATTATTTGTCCGATAACATCATAATATATAGTAGGCAGTGTGTGGCAATATGGCGCCGGCAACACCGCCTGGCTGCCTCCTCCGCCTCTCTGCGCTTTCCTCGCTACGCCGCTGAGTCGTTCTCTCGTCGAATGGGTACCTTCGACAGTGAATGAATATGTGCCACGCTGTGTAAATGTAAAATTATTATTATTATTATTAGCATCAGAACGCCTGATGATGCCTCCAACGTGGGAGACAATGCGAAACGGCTATCTCGAAAGAGACAACTTTGGAAGCGATCATCATTGGTTTATGTTGTTGTGATTAATTTTATGTTACCTGTCAAACAAGAGATTTAAAAATTCCGTCTCGTCGCCATTTCTGTCGGGAGTCAAAAAAGAGAGAGAGGGGGTTAAAAAGATGGCCATTTTACAACCAGTCGGTGAAAAAAATTCATCGAACATCGGGGAATGTTTGTTCCTTCTCGCGTTTCCCGCCCCAACCCCGCGATAATGATTATTTATAAAATATGCATGAGTAGTTTGTAGTTGTAAAAGCCGACGGTAACGGGAGAGCTTATAAACATTTACATCTCTTTTACGTTGGTTACGAAATCCCTCTCTATTTCTCAAATCTCTCTCTCTCAAATCTCTCCCGTTTGCGAGCTGTCGTTGTGAGTACTAATCCAAACAATAATTAAATCCACCTTCGAGCGAGTGTTTTGAGAGACACCTTTTTTTCTGTTCGTATTTTGAGTATATATATATTCACATTACGTGTGCGCGACCGGAAACCTAAACATTATAACATTTCAAATTCTGCCTGCATATTGCCGATCTTTAAAAACTAACAAAAAAAACTTTAAAAATATATATCTATAAATTACGCGTTTTGTTCCATTTTGGCGTGACAAAGCGAGCGGTGGTCGTTTTGCATGTAGAGTAAACGTCGTGATTGAAGCAAGTGCTCGGGCCAGAATCGTATATTTCCTGTAAATATTTTTTTTTCTTCCGACTTTGCAAAAGTTCTGAGACTCTTTAAGCCACTTTTGACGTGCGAGTGATTCCGGATAATTTTAGTTAATTCTGTGCCAAAATGTTCTTGGGCCAGGCTTGTGACGTTATGCCCTCTCCACGGTGTGTATTAGAGGTTGCCAATCCTACCACGGCGGATTTGAATCCCGCCAGGTTTTGCTATCTCTTTCGAGATAGCTGCTGATGCCGTCCCGGGGGAATCCTGTTAAGGTCACGGTTAAAGTCTCGGTGTTTTTGTCAAGACATATTAGATACGTACAGATACATAGACACATGTCTAGATACAGAAACGGATAGCTACATACTAAACAAACGGACAAATACATATGAAGAGATCCAGACGTGAGTGAGGATGGAGATTTTTTTCTTCTATAAATTATATAAAATAAAGCAGTGGTTCGAAAACTTTCTCGGTTCGCCGCGCCCCTTCGTGTAATCAGGATTATGATTTTGTTTTGCACGGCGCCCAAAGTCAGAAAATATAATATGGCATGTATCGAAAATTTGGAAGATCCCCCAGCACACACTTTGGGAACCGCTGGTCTATAATTTATACACACAGCCTATAGTCTAGACACACAGTCTATACACACATAGTCTATACACACATAGCCTATAGTCGAGACACACAGTCTATAGTCTATACACACAGCCTATAGTGTATACACACAGTCTATACACACAGTCTATAGTCTACACACACAGTCTAGTCTATACACACAGTCTATAGCCGTGTCACTGAGCGATCTCCATCTCTAACCTCGCGACGTTTCGCCTCCCAAGTCAGAGGCATCATCAGGGAGGGGGGACAAATCCGGCTCCCGTCCGTGGCAGGGCTGCAACACGATACAAACCGTGGCGGGGCGCATCAGCTCGCTGACAGAAAATCGGTTCCATCTCGGCAGCACGATTCCGCTCCGCGAGTAATCGGAGCCCCCGTGCCGGCATCGGCTCATGCACCCCGATCCGGTACCGATCCGGGCCGACCCGTGACCCCCTGGCAACCCGACCCCTCTCCGAGTACGCCGAGAGATCGTCTGATCCGCGTCCTGACGTGGCCTCTAGCTAGGGTGTTGGCACGGAGCTGGTTTTGCGAGGGTCTCGCCGATTTCGAGCGCACGAACGGGGGGCTGACTTTGATTTTAACCATTCGAAGCTTGTAAGTGAGGTGGGCGGTCTGGTTTGGAGCTGTCAAGCTATAATGTTGGGCCAACGGTGGCATATGGTTTGAAACTGTCAAGCTAACGTTGGGCTGATGTTGGCATCTGGTTCGGAGCTGTCAAGCTAACGTTGGGCTAACGTTGGCATCCGGTTTGAACTATTGAACTAATTGCTGCGCTAATGTAGGCATCCGATTGCGGGCTGTCAGACACCAAATCCGGGCCAACGTTGGCATCTGGTTCGGGGCTGTCGAGCTAAAGTTGGCCCAAACGCTGGCCCATCCGGTTTGAGCAAATGTAACTAATCCCGTCCCGGCGTCGGCACCTGGTTTAGATTCGTTTCAACCAACGTTGGGCCAAACGTCAACATCCGGTTGGAGCCGTTAAGCAGGCCAACGTTAGGCAAACGTCGACCAAACGTTGCCCGTTACACCGGGGCGGGGATGACGTGGGGGAGGGACGGACCGCGGTGTCGCGCCGTTTTTTTGCGGCTTTCGTCGGTTTTCAGTTCTGCTGCTCCCGTCGCCCGCTGCAATTAGTCTCGTTTTTGACGGATCGTCAAATCCCCGTCGCTCGCGGGAGAGGTGGCGTCATCGCTGACGCGGGAGGCTCAGGATCGGGGGCTCGGCCGGGCGGGTCAGGGGTCGGAGGCCATCGCTTGAGTTTTCGTGGCTTCGTCGATGAGACGGCGCGGCTGGCTCCGTTTGCGATTCTCTTTCTACTCTCCGGCTGCTCGTGATTTTTTGGAAATCCCTCTCCGTGGTTGGAATGACGCGTAGAAAAAAAAAAAAACACCCGATGCGGTGTAACGTTTTAGCAGAAAAATCCTTTGAAAAGAAAAACATACAAAAAAAACACATACCGATAAATAAATACATTCAACTCGTGACGTATTTTTCAAGTGATGACCGCATGCAAAACCTTTACGTTTTCTCTTTTGGTTTCTTCTCGAATATTTTTGGACCAGTCGATGATTTGTGTTGGTGTAAGGTTTTCTTTGTCGCGGCTCGATGTGTGATGGGAACCGCTCTCTCTCGAGCTGCTCATTTCGGGACAGCCGCGCCATCGAGCGTTCCTCCTCCGCCCCCCTTCGCGACGTTTCGCCTCCCGCGCTGGAGGCACCTTCGACGCGTGAGACGGAAACGTCCGGAACATCGCCCGTCGAAACTTCGGCGAAGCGAGAGGGGTGCCTCAGAACGCTCGCCCCGCGGCTGTTCCGCAAGAGCGGGCTCTCGAGAGGGATTCTCCTTTGTTGGCGCTTCGCGACCGCCGGCACGACGCCGCATAGCCGGCCGCGCGAGACCGTTCACCGCTTCCAATTCCCGGCGTCTTTCTCCACAACCGGCGATCTTTCTCATTTTCCGCGATGCTAACCCCCCCTGCTACGGGGTTCGTTCGGTCAGAAGTTCGCTCCGCGGGTAATGCCGGCGGTCGTGGGCAATGCCTGCGGTCGCAGGGGCATCGATGGGGCACCGCGCTTCGCTCGCCTTCCCTTACCGGCGATTTCTTTCCGCCCGCTCCCTTTGGGACATTCCCGCCCGCGTTTTCTCTCCCGGCTCCGTAAGCGGTGGCGCGCGACGACACTGTGGCATCACGGCGGCGTCACGGTGGCGTCACGGCGACGTCATGGTGGCGTCATGGCGACGTCACGGTGACGCCACGGCGACGTCACGCGGCACGGCGATGCGGCGCTGCAATGGCGCGCGCGAGCGGGACTGTGTCTTTC
>JAZEWU010000031.1:3501489-3511531 GCA_036362915.1 Geotria australis | reverse complement strand
ATTTACGATTCTCGGCTTGTCACGATTCCTCGGCTTGTCACGATTCCATTAGTTACAATTATTATTGCCCGTTCAACTGCATTCGGGTAAAAAAAAAAAAAAAAATATTTTTTAAGATATATTTTTTATTGGCCTTCGGACTAAATTTCCCCCCGGTGCCCTGTGATGGACTGGCGTAGCATCCGGGGTGTAATCACTGCCTTGCGCCCTGCGTCTGCCGGGATAGGTTAAATTAATCAAAAACGTAAACGAGATCAAGTGGATCCTGTTAGATTAAAATACGGCTGACAGCATTCATCCGTATTTTGTTGTTGGTTTAATCGTCAGATTTCAACGTTACCCATCTAAGGTTACAAGTTACCAAACGATCTCATTCTGTGTTGAACCTAGGTGACGGTAACTCCCGCGCAGACGCTCCGATCTGAATAGCATTCAATTACGAAGGTGCGTTTGTTAGTCAGTCAGTTTGTGTTCAAGCTGGAAGGAACCGTTGAGCTTTGTAGCTCTTTGTAGCTCTTTGTAATAGTTGTCCAGACGGAAGGTCTTAGAGATATGAGTCAATGTTAAAGATGGGCGTCAGTGTTAGAGATGGGATTCACAGTGGTAGAGACGGGAGTCACAGTGTTAGAGATGGGAGGCAGTGTTAGCGATTGGAGTAAGTCAGTTTCAATTTAAGCTGGACGATTCTTATCACACGTATGAATAATTTTACATTTTATAACGCGTGGCACATATTCATTCACTGTCGAAGGTACTCATTCGACGAGAGAACGACTCAGATACGTAGCGAGAAAAGCACAGAGAGGCGGAGGAGGCAGCCAGGCGATCTTGCCTGCGCCATATTGCCACACACTGATTCCTATATATTATGATGTTATCGGCCAAATAATTAATTAGTGGTTTTTTTTTTAAACCTACATCAACAAACCTACATCACCACAGAGGAGGAACGCGACACGGCTATCCGGAAAGGGCAGCTCTCGAGAGCAACGCTCAATCGATAACGCTGATAATAGAGAGCCTCTTAAAATAGACCTGCTCTGACGAACGAGGTGGTTTATAGTCGATAGGGCAGAGTGGCGGAACTGTATATTTTACAGCGACTCTCATCTTTCTTAACCGTGTGACCTGCCTTGGATTGATGGTATTGCCTCAAGTCCCCTCTCTTTCTCTCTCAGTCTCTGTGTGTGTATGTTTGTCTGTCTTTCTGTCTGTGTATGTCTCTGTGTCTCCCTTGTCCCTCTGTCTATTTCTGTGTCTCTGTATCTCTCTCTCTCTGTATCACTGTCTGTCTGTCTGTCTCTCTCCGTCACTCACCCCGGCTCTCCGTCTCTGTCCATCTCTCCCTGTCGTTCTGTGTCGCTCTGTCTCTCTCCCTGTCACTCTACCCGCCTCTCTCTCTCTGTCTGTCCATCTCTCCGTCTTTGAATGTGGAGAAGCAGACCATGCTATGGAGCACTGCCTCGTCTGCGCTCTACTACCCCAACCTCTGCAGCTCAAAAAGACCTCGCAGAGAGTTCAATAAAAATGCAAAGAACCGTGTAAATAAATGGGAAACTGTCATATATAACCATCACGCTTCGAAGAATCGAAAAGACAAACATCTATCCGTCTCTCGCTCTTTCTCTCTCTGTGTCTCACTTCACCTCTCTCCCTGCCTCTCTCTCTCTGCATCCCCGTCTCTCCATCTCCGCGTGAGATCTCCGTGCGTAATGGGCACACCGCACAGGCCGCTCCCATCTGGGAAACCCCGGGGAGCAAAAGTCGGGTCCTGACCGAGGTCGGGAACCGACCTCGGTCCGACGTTCCGGACCAAGTCCCGAATTCACGAGAACGCTGCGAGAACAGCTGTCAAGAGCGACATCGGCTGGCCCCCGCTTTCAGCAAGGCGGCCATATTTGTTATAGTCCGGGTCTCGGTCCGCGTCTGGGAGTCTAGCAGCCGGGTTGTGTTTCGTTTACAAACCGTTATAAGGGGTATTTTCGACTTACGACCGATTCGACTTACGACCGGAGTAATCGGGTGTTAACGCCGTCGTAAGTCGAGGAGAGACTTCCCGAGTTAAATCCAGGTTCCAGGGCGTGCTCCCGTGTTCTGTCAATCTTCTTCTTCTTTGCGATTCTTCGAAGCACGATGGTCATCAGCCTCTGGACATCGTTGTCTTTCAGCTCCTCGGCCTCCAAGTGTCAATGAATAACTGTCCCCCTCTCTCCCGCCATAGAGTCGCACTCAGAGACCCATAGACTCGCATGGACGCCCATAGATTCACGCAGAGATGCATAGACACCCACAGAAACCCCATAGACATTAATACGCTTACATAGAGAACCCATAGACAACTATAGACTCACAGAGAGACCCATAGCCACGCAAAGACACCCCATAGACTCACCAGAGACCCACAAACTTGCGAAGAGAATCGAGAAACACCTATAGACTCACTTACAAATCTGTAAAAACAGAGACCCATAGACACTCACAGACTCACACAGAGACCCACAGGCTTACATAGTGACCCCATGTGTCCTTCCCTGACCCCGCAAACCCCCGCACAGGACAAATCCGACGCGAGTAACTTCGACCCATAGACTCACACAGAGACCTATAAACTCGTGTAGAGACCCCACAGACACCCACAGACTCACACAGACACCCGCAGTCTCACACAGAGACCCCATGTGCCCCCCTGACCCCCCAAACCCCCCCCCCTCGCCCCCCACAGAAGGACAAATCCGACACGAGTAACTTCGACCGCGCGTTCACCAAAGAGCCGGTGGAGCTGACTCCGGTCGACCGCCTGTTCATCATGAACCTGGACCAGAGCGAGTTTGTGGGATTCTCCTACAACAACCCCGAGTTCGTCATACAAGTGTAGCGGGACCTCGGTTCGACTCTAGACCCCGAGGGGTGCCGCTGCTTGTATGGCGTTGCGTGTGTGTTCTCTCTCTGTCTCTCCCCTCAACTACCCACCTGTTCTGTAGGATGGGTGGGTGGGTGAGTGTATAGAGGGGAGCGGTAGCCCAGTGGGCCCAGCGCCCTGGGGCTACGAATCCGGCGACCCGAGTTCGAATCCCGCTCACGGCCACCGACACCAGTGACGATTTTCCGAACCGGTCCCGGGCTTCCCCTAGAGGTCGACTCAACCTCAAATGAGTACCGAGTGCTGTGTGTAAACATCGCCGCTAGGGAGACAAAGGCGGCCGGGCGTGGTGCCGGTCACCCACCCCCTCGTGCGCCGTGTCGACCGTTCATACTTCATAGGTGCTCGCTAACGGCACTTGCCCCTACAGTCTGTTAAGGCTACACGGGGAGAATCTTTGTCATATTTGTGAGTACGGGAGGTTTTGAGCGAGTGAGTGTATGTTTAGGTGAGTTGTGTTTTCGACAACGGGCGCACGTAATCCACTGAGACTGCCCGAGCATAAATCATCAACAAGGCAGCTAGACATGCGTGATTGTAACCGTGTGATCACACAGCCGGGAGTGCGGCGCATCCAGAGGCGAAAGTGAGCCGGTACGGTCCGGTACACATCTTTGCGATTCTTCGAAGCACGATGGGTCAGCTTCTGGACATGGTTGTCTTTCAGCTCCTCGGCCTCGAAGTGTTTTTGGTAGAATTCGCAGTAGTGACATCCGAGCATCCTCCACGTCAAACCATTCTGTTTGCATGTTGTTGCGACAAGCATGTGTGGTAGCTGCTTCCAAACTGGACACTTTGTGAAAGGTCTCTATTTGGTGTTTGAAGATATTTAAACACGGGCGGCATGGTTGGCGTAGCGGTGGGTAGCGCTGCCGCCTCACAGCAAGAAGGTCCCGGGTTCGAAACTCGGCTCGGGTGCCGCCTTTCTGTGTGGAGTTTGCATGTTCTCTCTCCCCGTATCCGCGTGGGTTTTCGCCACCGGGCACTCCGGTTTCCTCCTCACATTCCAAAGACACGCGGCTGAGTAGCTTAATTGGCCTGCGGACTAAATTGCCCCCAGGTGCCCTGTGATGGACCGGCGTCCCATCAGGGGTATAGTCCTGGCTTGTGTCCTGTGTCTGCCGGGATAGGCTCCGGCTCACCGCGACCCTGTACAGGATTAAGCGGTTTCTGATAATGGATGGATAGATGGAAGATCTTAACATTTGTTTCATTGCCAGAAAGGGTAAAAAAAACATCGTATCTTTTTTTAAACCTCGTTTGTATACTGGAAAAAAGGTCCCCGTAGACTAATACATGTACTAAACCCACTCGATTTACGATTACATTTGCCGGGGCGCTTCAGCGATATATTTTACAGGCTTCCGGGGGGAACAGTTTAAATTTAATTTTTATGTAAAAAACCGCTCTTTTAATTTTAGTGTCAGGATATTTATCACCTTGCGTTTTGTTGGCTGTCTTCCGTGGAGGAGCGTGTTTAGAGGGATACGTAAGAATAATATAATAATAGAATTTATAGAGCGCCTTTCACCCGAGGGTCACAAAGCGCTGCACAGGGCCTGCGTAGAGAACGACATGTCAACAACGACAGAGAACGGAAAATCAGCAACACATTTTTTTCGGGGTTTTTTTTTTTAAATAATCCGTGCTGTGGAGAGAACGACATGTCAACAACATAAAGACAGAATAACTGAGAGTCAAGTAACAGCGATACATTATAAGACATAGGACATAAAGACAACAGGAAAATAATAATAATTTTACAAGCAAGGAGGGATGTTCCCGACCAGACGCAGATTGGAAGTAGTTAGCAACCAGTCTGTAATTTTACGTGAGGTCGTAATTCGCGTTTAGTGCAACCGGTGGCGTTTCTAGGCAGGTATGGCACGTGCCCTGGGCGCCACTTGAAAGCGGGCTCCACCGAGCCGTTTCTATTAAAGTGAATGCAAGGAAGGCACAAGTTCTAATTTTCATGTAGTGCCATAATTATCCATAGTATAGCTCTGTTTAAGGGTTTAGGTGGTCATAATTTGTTACTTAAAACATTAACGAGCTTGACTTGTGTATTTTTGTGCTGATATTATGGGTAAAGTTATCTAAAAGATGGGTTTGTCAGTTGTTTGGACAGGGGCGCGATTTCAGTGTTTGCCACGGGCGCTAGTATCCGTCGCTACGCCCCACATGTAGCAACGTTTTGGTAAGAGCGTGAATTTTTCCAGTGAGTTCGTAATTCGCGTGAGGGCCAACGTTTGCGTAAAAGCGCGCGATGTCCGTGAGCCGGGTGAATCGCGCCGCGAGCACACGAAACCCACGAATATAAATGTTTATTATTACAGCAGAAAAATACCCAGTGAGCTCGCAAGCTCTTTACGGGTTCCTGCCATCGACACAACAAACACGGTTGTGGGTTAGTTGACGTCACGATTTGATGACGTAATGGTTTGGTGACGTCACTGTTAGATGACGTAGTGGTTAGATGACGTCACGGTTTGATTACGTCACTGTTTGTCATAAAAAAAACCTGGGCAAGCGCCCAACACGTGTCTTGCCCTTCGCTCGTTTCCGTGACTGGTGACTCTGAATGTGAACCTAGCCTGGCACCGACACCCAATTAGCTCCCAGCATGTTGCACCGGAGCCGCAATATAACAACCGCAAGCTTCCATGAGACTGCGTGTGAGTGACGTGTCTTGCGTTCGATATTTGAATTAAGATTTAAAATAAAAACGGTTAATATATATATTATATGCATGCTCACGCAGCTATACCTCAATAAAGGCGTGTTTTGACTTTTTAATAACAGAGCGTTGAGCGTGTTCTTTCTCCCCCCGTGTCCGTGTGGGTTTTTGTAAACCCGGGTACTCCGGTTTTCTCCCACAGTACAAGGGCATGCTGCCGCCGCTAACTCGCTCACAAGCTAACCCAGTGGGTTCTTAACCATTACCGGAGCATGCACCCCGTTGCTTCTCAAAGTGTGTTCTTGCAACCCTTATTAATAATAATAATAGCATTTATATAGCGCCTTTCACCCGAGGGTCACAAAGCGCTGCACAAAGCCTGCAGAGAGAACGACATGTCAACAACGACAGAGCACGGAAAATCAGCAACACATTTTTTTTGGGGTTTTTTTGCGATTTATATCAGTTCTGTATTTCCGAACTTCGGTTACGTCGCATGATTTCGGCGTTTTTAAATGTTCGTATTATTATTTATGTTATATATATATATTACCATCAACCAAACGGCAGGAATAATATCAACGCAACCACACAATATACCCCGAACGTGCAACACACGACGCTCCCTCTCTCTCTCTCCCCGTGTCTCTCTCCCCCACTCTCTTCCGTGCGCTCTGCGCGCCAGAGCTCCCTTCATTTGCATTCAGACCACGAACTTACAATCGGCGCGCACGATCCGCTTGCCAGAGAGGGGAAGACCTGTGGAGGAGGAGGACGAGGAGGTGGTGGTTGAGGAGGTAGGTGGTTGGTGGTGGTTGGTGGTGGTTGGTGGTTGTGGTGCAGGGAAGCTGGTCGGAAAGAAGGCAGCAAGGTGGTGCACGAGGAACGTGGTGGAAGATGAACTGAGAAGAAGGAGATTGGTGGTGGTGGTTGGTTGTAGAGACTGGACGGAACGGGACCGGATGCTTATAAGCGCGCGCCAGCATTTGGTTCGATTATTAGTGCTGGGAGCCACCGGGAGGGTGAACGACGTTGGAGGAGGTTGGTGGAGGAGCTTGGTGGTGGTGGAAGACGTGGAGCAACAGCAGAACCGGTTGGAGAGACACACACACACGCACGCACAGACACACACACACACACAGACGCACGCACGCACAGACACACATAGACACACGCATACACATAGACACACATAACATACACGGAGACACACACAGACACACGCATACACATAGACACACATAACACACACGGAGACGCACACAGACACGCACGTACACACAAAGACAAAAAATCCCCCCGTATAACGTTAACAGACTGGAGGGTCAAGTGCCGCTAGAGAGCACAAAGGCAAAGATCCCCCGTGTAGCCTTGACAGACTGTCGGGGTCAAGTGCCGTCAGCGAGCATCTACGAAGGGCCGACACGGCACGCGAGGAGGTGAGTGACCGGTACCACGCCCGGCCGCTTTTGTCTCCCTCGTGGCGATGTTTCACACACAGCACCACTAGGTACTCGTTTGAGGCTGAGTCGACCTACGGGAGGCCCAGGACCGGTTTTACAAAATTGTCACCGGTATTGGCCGTGAGCGGGATTCGAACTCGGGTCATAGCCAGGTTCGTAGCCCGGCATAGCGCTAACCACTGAGCCACCGCTCCCCACACACACACACACAGACAAAGATCCCCCGTGTAGCGCTTTGTGACCCTCGGGTGAAAGGCGCTATATAAATAGAAATTATTATAATAATTATTATAGCCTTAACAGACTGTATCGACCTTCATAGGTGCTCGCTAACAGCACTTGACCCTACACAACCACAAGACAAAGACAAAGATCCCCTATATAGCCTGAACAGACTGTAGGGACAAGTGCTGTTAGCGAGCACCTATGAAGGTCGACACGGCACACGAGGGGGTGGGTGACCAGCACCACGCCCGGCCGCCTTTGTCTCCCTAGTGGCGATATTTACACACCGCACTAGGTACTCATTTGAGGCTGAGTCGACCTAGGGGAGGCCCAGGACCGGTTTCAGAAAATCGTCACTGGTGTTGGCCGTGAGCGGGATTCGAACTCGGGTCGCCAGATTCGTAGCCCAGCGCGCTAACCACTGGGCTACCGCACACAGACACACACACACAGCTCTGCATGTCAATCACGAAGAGCGTCGTTGGTGATGACGATAATGGCGATATGTTGAAACCTGACGCAAAACATCGGCGTGAGCAAGTCGCATCCTCCTTCATCCATAGTTGGTTCCATGCGCTCCGCTCAGCTGCTGCTGCGAGCGAAGCAGTGAGTCAGTGCAGCGGCGGTGCTGCCATCAAACACAACCAATCAACCAATCAATCAACCAAGCAATCAATCAATCAACCCATCAACCAGCCCTTGTAGAAAAAAAAAATGTTGATGATTTTCAGTTTTCTGTCGTTGTTGGCGTGCCGTTCTCTCAGCAGCCCTGTGCAGCGCTTTGTGACCCTCGGGTGAAAGGCGCTCTATAAATGCTATTATTATTATTGTTCTAATCGACCCACCAAGCAAGGCGACCGAGCAGCCAATTCAACAACCATTCAATCAAGCGATCAACCAGCCTTCTAAGCCATCCCCAAGCCCCGCCATCAAGGAGCCAAGCCACCAATCCCACCAACTAATATGTCAACCCATCAACTAACCAATTAACGAACCAACCCATCAATCGACCAAGACACCAATCAAAGAACCAAGTCACCAAACCATCAACCAACACGCCAACCAATCAACCGATCAACCGATCAACCAATCAACCCATCAATAAACCAATCAACTAAGCAACCCATCAACCAATCAACTCATCAACTAATCAACCCATCGATCAACCAATCAACCAAGGCATCAACCAACCAATCAACCAGCCAGCCCTTCCAATCAATTCACCAACCCACCAATCAGCCCACCACTCAATCAATCAACCAGCCCTTTCTAATCCGACCCACCTGCTCTAAAAACCACCCCAACCTCCCCCCCCACACAACCACAACGCGCCGGGCCATCGGTGTTGGGCCGAGGATGCTTAGGGCCCTCGGCTCGGCATGGGCCTGTGCGACCGCGGGATCCAGACGCTGTTGACAACAGGCGGGGCCTTCGCGGCCTTCGGCCTGATGAGCGTGGCGGTGGGCACCGACTTCTGGCTCTACTCGCGAGGGAACTGCCGAGGGGGTGGTGGTGGTGGTGGTGGTGGTGCCAGGGGAGCAGCGGAAGACAGCAACGATACTGGCCGCAAGAACGAAGAGGTCATGACACACTCGGGCCTCTGGAGGACCTGCTGCCTCGAAGGTGAGACGTGGCCTTGTGTGTGTGTGTGTGGCGGATGAGGAGCGACGCTCACAACGGCGAGCCGAGCGGCCAAAGCACGGCAAGTTGGCACGGTAGGGCAGCTCAGGTGGTGCGTCTGCCAGTCATCTCGGTCGGACCAGCCCATCGTGACCGGGGGTCAAGGTAGAAGCGTTCACGTCGCGATCCCTGTCAGGTAATACTCGGTGTTGCCTGCGAATTCTACCAAACACTTCGAGGTCGAGCTGAAAGACAACGATGTCCGGAGGCTGACCATCGTGCTTCGAGGAATCGCAAAGAAGAAGAAGTCCATCGTGACACCTGGGTCTGTCCCGTGACCTCCTGTCGACGAGCCTTCGACACTTCACGTGATAGCCTCAATGTGCATATGGCCTGGCACAGGCGCCGTGGTGACGTCACCGCCACTTTGTGGCGAAAGGCGGTTGTTGTTTGTGGCACTTGACCCTACAGTTTGTTGAGGCTATATGGGGGATCTTTGTCTTTGTGTGTGTGTGGCATAGGTGCCCAGTGGGCCACTTTTGACTCTTTGACTTTTGGTGGGACCGGTAGCCCAGTGGTTAGCGCACCGGGCTACGAATCTGGTCCTGGGCCTCCCCTAGGTCGACTCAGCCTCAAATGAGTACCTAGTGCGGTGTGTAAACATCGCCACTAGGGAGTCAAAGGCGGCCGGGCGTGGTGCTGGTCACCCACCCCCTCGTGTGCCGTGTCGACCTGCATAGGTGCTCGCTAACGGCACTTGTCCCTACAGTCTGTTCAGGCTATATAGGGTATCTTTGACTCTTTGACTCGCTAACTGCACTTGCCCCAACAGTCTGCTAAGGCTATACTGGGGATTTGTGTCTTGTACTTGTGTGTGATTTAGTGACTGGGTGTGTGAGTGAGTGGCAGCAGCATGTATTTGTGTGACGAAACCGGAGTACCCGGTAAAAACCCACGCGGACACGGGGAGAGAAAGACAACATGCAAACTCCACACAGAAAAGCGGCACCCGAGCCGGGATTCGAACCCGGGGGCTTCTTGCTGCGAGGCGGCAGCGCTACTCACCGCTACGCCAGCACACTGCCGCCCGCTTTGAAGATGATCGGACAAAATATAATATTATGGAGTGCTTTTAAA
>JAZEWU010000031.1:3481950-3492502 GCA_036362915.1 Geotria australis | reverse complement strand
GAAAAGGCAGCCAAGTCCGTTCTACCGTCACCAACATTTGCCAGACAATGCATCCTATATAAACCTATCATGTTACCGGCCGATTGATTAAAACAGATAAATTTTTCTGTTGCGGGAGAAAGCCGGAGAACTCGGAGGAAACCCAGCACCCAATCGGGGAAGAACACACAAAAATCCACAAAAAAGTAACCTAAGTCGGGATTCGAACCGCTTCGGTTAGACCATTCTGTCTGCAGAGCACAGATGTTACCATTACACCATCTCGCCGCTACACTAGTTCAGGCATATAGTAATTATAACTGAGAGCCGTGGGCGGCACGGTGGCGTAGCGGTGGGTAGCGCTGCCGCCTCACAGCAAGAAAAACCTGTTTCGAATCCCGGCTCGGGTGCTGTTTCTGTGTCGAGTTTGCGTGTTCTCCCCGTGTCCACGTGGGTTTTCGCCGGGCACTCCGGTTTTCCTCCCACAGTCCAAACACACTGCTGCCGCATAGTATAATTAGCCTGCTGACTAAATTGGCCTCCGGTGCACTGTAATGGATTCGCGTCCCATTCTGGGTATAGCCCTGCCTTGCGCCCTGTGTCTGCCGGGATAGGCTCCGGCTCACCGCGACCCTGTAGAGGATTAAGCGGTTTCTGAAAATGGATGGATGGACTATGTTATAGACTGTAGAGAGAGAGGGAGATCGCTCGGTGACACGACTATCCTGAAAAAAACAGTTAGTTGTGAGGAGCAACGTTTTTGCGTGTTGTTGCAAACTTGATGCCTTGTGAAAATGTATCTACTCGGCGTTTGGTGATCTTAATTCTGTACCAACGCCGGGAAGGTTAAAATACCTCTCTCTCTCTATGTTTACATCACGTGCTCTACACTGCTAAACAGGTGTCCCGTGATCGTACCAATAATGGTGTTGTATAAAATACGAGGTTTTCACCCTTTCCGGCAATGAGAAAAAAGTGTCAATATCTTTAAACACGAAATGGACACCTTTTTGCAAAGGCTCCAGTTTGCAGGCAGCCACACTACATGCTTGTGGCAAAACCATGCAAATTCTGCCATGATAATGCATTGTCCTTGAAACAGTTTGGCCCAACACCAGACGGCTTTCTCTCTAGCCCAGTCTGTGTTAAGCCAGTTTCTGCCAAAAGGCAGACGTTGGAGCCTTTGCACAAAGGTGTCCATGTAGTGTTTAAAGATCTTAACACTTTTTTCTCATTACCGGAAAGGGTGAAAACCTCGTATTTTCCACATTATTTGTACAACGGCAAAAAGGTCCAATGTTGTTGTTGTTATTTTTCTTTATATTTAAAATATTACATGGAGCATGAAAGCCATGTTAAGTGTAGAACTCCCGTCGTCTGCCTAACGGGCATCGTGTGACGAGTGCGGATAAACGGATGGATGCATTGTACGAAACGTGTGTTGGCGATTTCTTTGCTTGGCTCTAGTTTGCTTTGTGTGTAGCGATGGTGGTGAATAGCGCTGCCGCCTCACAGCAAGAAGGTGGGGATCAAGGTAGAAGCGTTCACGTCGCGATCCCTGTCATGTAATACTCGGTATTACCTGCAAATTCTACCAAACACTTCGAAGCCGAGGAGCTGACAGACAACGATGTCCAGAAGCTCAACAGATGCCAGAAGCCCCCCTCAGTCTGGAGCAAGAAGAGAGGCCAATGCCCGCCGCCTTTAAGGCCAGCACTATTATATTTCTAAATGTTGAAGGGCTGTCTGCAACTAACTTGTTGCAATGGGAAACTGTCATATAACCATCACGCTTCGAAGAATCGAATCGAATTCGAAGCAAGAAGGTTCCCGGGTTGGTATCCCGGCTCGGGGGCCTTTCTGTGTGGAGTTTTCACGTTATCGCCCCGTGTGCGCGTGGGTTGTCGCCGGGGCACTCCGGTTTCCTCCCACAGTCCGAAGACATGCAGCCAGGTTAATTGGCGCACTGACTAAATTTCCCCCAGGCGCCCTGCGATGGACTGGCGTCCCATCCTCGGTGTTCCCCTGCCTTGCGCCCTGTGTCTGCCGTGATAGGCTCCGGCTCACCGCAACGCTGTACAGGCTTAAGCGGTTTCTGACAATCTTAAATATATTGATGTTTTTCACAGTGGCTGGATGTGTGAGAATCGTTCTGCCATAGCTGCTTTTTCGGGATAGCCGTGGAACTGAGCGTCCCTCCTCTATACCAAAAGGACAGCTCTCGAGATTGATTCTCAATAATAATAATGTTACACTTGCAACGCGCACATATTAATTCACTGTCAAAGGTCCTCATTCGACGAGAGAACGACTCAGAGGCGTAGCGAGGAAAGCGCAGAGAGGCGGAGGAGGAGGCAGCCAGGAGGTTTTGCCGGCGCCATATTGCCACCACACACTGCTTCCTATATATTATGCTGTTATCGGCCAGATCATTAATGAGTGGGTTTTTTTTAGTTGTGGGAGCAAACCGGAGAACCCGGTTGGAAACCCACGCAGAACAGGGGGGGAGAGAATAACACACAAACTGCGCACAGAAAGGCGCCCGAGCCGAGATTCGAACCCGGGGGACCTTCTTTGCTGTGAGGCGCAGATGTTACCACTGCGAGGAGCGGTGGTGCAG
This sequence comes from Geotria australis, assembly GCA_036362915.1. Lineage (NCBI taxonomy): Eukaryota > Metazoa > Chordata > Hyperoartia > Petromyzontiformes > Geotriidae > Geotria > Geotria australis. The sequence continues at coordinate 3,489,903 of JAZEWU010000031.1, read as the reverse complement.
CGGTTAGCGCGCTGCGCAGTCAACCTCAGCACAACACCGAGTCAACATTCACAGAACCACAGAGGATGGGGTGGGACCAAAAAAACTGATCACGACACAAAAAAGTTTCTGTTTGCGACGGCGGGAGATAAAACCCAAAACAACAAAAAGAAAACCTTTATTACATCAAAATAAAAACCTACCGTAAGTACAGTGTTCAAATCCTGTACAAAACAAGTGTACTGTGTGTGTGTATATAAATCGTGTCGAAAACGAAGCCACGGCACACGGGAGAGACTTCGGACAGGGCAGCCGAGAGACACTCGGTCTCACAGACGCGCGCTCTTTCGGGATAGCCGCGCGAGAAAACTGACGTTGCTTCCAACGCGGGAGGCGAAACGTCGCGACGGAGAGACAGGGGGGAGCGCTCGGCGACACAGCTACACAGCGTGCATAGACTATAGATTAATGACTGTATGTGTTGACTGTAGAGAGAGGGGGACAACACTCAGTGACACGGCTATAGACTGTGTGTATAGACTATAGACTGTGTGTATAGACTATAGACCGTCTGTATGGACTATAATAATAATCTACTTTTGTAATAACGCGTGGCGCATTTTCTCCGGGCGCGTTGCACCCGTTGATTGGGAGGCGCGGAGACACTCTGGCTCAGTCGGTTTGTTGTGAGTCGGTGAAAAGGTGACTTTTTTTAAAGAGTTTTTTTGAAGGCTTGTAGGGGACTGTGTTTGACGCAATAAATGTGGCTACAGGCTGTTCCAGGTTGTGTGGGTGCCGCGACCGAGAATCGGCTTTTCGCGAAGGTTGTATGTGAGCGCAGTGTGTGGAGTAAGTGCTGTGATGAGCTGCGCAGAGTACGAGATTGTGTTGATGCGAGTGGCCGGAGTAGCGATGCGAGGTATTTAGGGTGTCCTGTGTGGATAGCGCAGTGGCAAATTATTGCAGTTTTGTCAGCGATGCGAGGCCGAGCTGAAAGACAACGATGTCCAGAGGCTGACCATCGTGCTTCGAAGAATCGCAAAAAAAAAAGCGATGCGTTTGTGGATGGGTAGCCAGTGTAGAGTGTCCGTGCATTTTGAGGTTGGTTGGTCGCACGCTTTGATGTTGAGGACTGCACGTGCTAGGTTGTTCTGAAGACGTTGCAGTTTGGCGCTCTGTTGTTTCGTGATTCCAGTGAGTATTCCGTTGCAGTAGTCAAAGCCGCTGGCGATGAGGCTGCAGGCGATGGTCTGCACTGTTTGTGTAGAGATGAGTGGACGAATTTGCCAAAGTGCTCGAAGGTGGTAGTTGCAGGATCTGGTGATGTTGTTTATGTGGGTACTGTGTGTATAGACTATACATTGTGTGTAGAGTCTATAGACTGTGTGTATAGACTATAGACTGTGTGTATGTATAGACGATGGCCTGTGTGTATAGACTTTTGACTGTACCTATAGACTAATAATAATAATTTCACATTTATAACGCGCACATATTCATTCACCGTCGAAGGTACTCATTCGACGAGAGAACGACTCGGAGGCGTAGCGAGGAAAGCGCAGAGAGGCGGAGGAGGCAGCCAGGCGGTTTTGCCGGCGCCATATTGCCACACACTGCTTCCTGTATATTATGATGTTATCGGCCAAATGAATGAGTTTTTTTTTTTAAGTTGTGGGAGGAAACCGGACAACCCGGAGGAAACCCACGCGGACACGGGGAGAGAACACGCAAACTCCGCACAGGAAGGCGCCCGAGCCGAGATTCGAACCCGGGGGTCTTCTTGCTGTGACTGACGGTTGCTCTTCTGACTGACGGTTGCTCTTCAGAGCTGTTCTTTCGGGATAACCGCGTGTCACCGAGCACTCTCCATCTCTCCCTCGCGACGTTCGTTTCGCCTCCCACGTTCAAATCATCATCAGCTGCATCATCAGCAGGCGTTGTGCCTGGTGATTCTGACGATCACGATTCCAACGGATCAGCTGCGTCGAACGAGGCCGACAAGGGGAATCACGCAAGGTCGCAGTTACGGGCCCCCGTCAAGACGGAGCCGATCCGGCGATTCCGCGCAACACAACGCACGAAGCACCGCCGGCCCACTGCTGGGAGGTCACGGGAGGTCGCGGGAGGTCAATGGAGGTCACGGGAGAGAGACAGGGGGCCAAGGGAGGTCACGGGAGGGAGACAGGCGGGTCACGGGAGACCAAGAAGCGTCGCAAAATAATTTGTCGACAAAAAGCGACCGGGTACAGTTGGGTACAGTCGTATCGAGGGCAGTGTTGCGATCGGTCGTTTGGCACGCGTACAAAAAATACACGCGAGTTCGTGACGCGGCGGCGACGTCGCTGAGAGCCCGCTCTAGATGTGTACTAACTGCGATGGGGAGCGTCACGTGGAGAGAGTTAGGGTTAGGATGAGGGTTAGAGTATGGGTTAGGGTAAGGGTTATGATGAGGGTTAGGGTGAGGGTAATGAAGGTTCCAATAAGGGTTTGGGTTAGGGAAGGTGAGCGTATGGGTTTGGGTGAGGGTTAGGATACGGGTTAGGGTTAGGATTAGAGTATGTTTAGGGTAAGGGTTCGAGTAATGAAGGCTCCAATAACGGTTCGAGTTAGGGAAGGTGAGAATTATGACTAGGGTGAGGGTTAGGGTTCGAGCTCGGCTTATGGATGGTGAGAGTGGGCGGTGAGGAGGGAGCGGTGTTCGGTCGTGACCTGTCCGTGACCCTTCGTCCGGTTGCGTTATCGGCAAGCGGCCCCCGTGACCGACAACGCAGCGCACCCCCGGGCGTGCGCCACACCAAAACAACAACAAACAACAAACCAAGCAACCAACAACAACGACAACAACAACGGTAATTATTATTGTAATAATAAAATAACGTAAGAGAGAGAACTACAGAGAGCGTTTGAGGACTGAAGTACAAAACTTTGTGAAGGTTTCGGCCGCGACGTTGAGTGTCGTGGCGAGGTCGCGACCCCCCAGCGCCCCTCTCACGGATTCCGATAAAAAAAAACGAAACGTGTTTTAAACGCGAACAACTCAAATAAGCGGTACGGCTGGGGGAAAGGTTTTTTTTAAACAATGTAGAACGATTTTTTTTTTCTTAATTTTTTTTTTATATATCTGTTTACGTTTTTTTTACATCTTTCCTCCATTTTTCACTTTTTATATATATGTACTTTTTTGAAAGTTATTTTTTTCCCCACTTGTTATTATTATTGTTTACTGAGATTCCGCCACCGATACGCGGAACTTTCGACGCAAAAAGCTGCGTCGCTTCGAGTCAATCTTCCCGCGCGATGGAAACGGCGGCTACAACGACGGCGCGAAACGTACCAAGGGCCTGCTCTTTTGGGATAGCCGCGTGGGTGCGACCCCTCCACCGTCGCGAAGGAGAGCGGAGGAACGCTCGATACGGCTATCACCGAAACGGCTGCTCGTGAAGAACGATTTTCACGACAATTGCAAAGTGTCTTGAATCGCCGCTCCACAACCCTCCACCTCCTCCACAACCACCTCCTCCACCACCTCATCCACCACCTCACCCCGCGTCCACCCAGCACTATAAACAGCTACCGCCAGCCGCCCTACGATCGCTCTGGGCACCGCGTACGGTGGGGCAAACCGTGGGTAACCGCTACCACCTCCCCTTCGGAGGCGTCTGACCAGCGTGGAAGAGTAGGCCAAAGAACCCCTCTAGCAACGGCGGGGCGGGGGTGGGGGGTATCTTCCTTCTGGCCCATTCCGCCAACGGAGTGCCGAGCGGGCATTTGCGGGAGCCGCAGCTTTGCCCCGGACGCAGCGTTACAGAAAGTCTATTGCTTGTGCGAAGCGACCGCGCGAAAGCCCAAACGAGATTAACCGACGGAAATTTAACGCGGTAACGACGAAACGCAACCCGTTCTAAACTCGGCTGAGCCGGCCATCGGGGCGTGACGTTTACGAGAGAGACGCCGGGAGAGAGAGAGAGAGAGAGACAGATTTTAGATCAGTACGGCGGCAAAGCGTCCTGGGGCAACGTAAGCCGCTCAAAAGCGGAGCCCTTCCGCGGAATCGCAGTAGCAAACAAGCGACGCTCGGCCGGCTAGCAACGATCGCTAGCGACGATCACTAGCGCCGATCACTAGCACGGATCACTAGCGCTGATCACTAGCGACGCTCACCGACTAGCGCCGATCACTAGTGACGCTCACCAACTAGCGCGGATCACTAGTGACCTCACCAACTAGCGCCGATCACTAGCGACGTTCAACAACTAGCGCCGATCACTAGTGACTTCACCAACTAGCGCCGATCACTAGCGACGTTCACCAACTAGCGCCGATCACTAGCGACGATCACTGGCGACGCTCGCTGGCTAGCACTAGCGAGAAATCGCCATCTAGCAACGCTCGCCAAACTAGCGACGATCGCAAACGATGGTTCCCGATCCCTCTCGTCTTGCCGTGTACTTGCCCCCCCCCCAACACCGGAAACTAAAAACAAAGCCTTTACAGGGTTAATAAGAATTTGTACAACTATTAAATTAACATCGACGCTAAAGCTCTCGCGAGTTGCACCGCGGGCGTGTTTTGCCGCTCCACTGCCGCGGTGGTGTTATTGACGCCATTTTGTTTAGTTTGTGTTTTTTTACGATTTTTTGTATGCTTTTCTGTTTAAATTTTTTTTTTCAAGATATATATTTTTTGTGTGTGTTTTTTTTTTAAGGGGGCTAGGGTTGTTTTAATGTTTTGCAATTTTTTTTGTCATTTTTTCTGTGTTTATGTATTTTTGTTGATTTTTTTAATCATATTTTTTTTTTTTTTCATAGACCTGTCTCCCTCTCTTTTTCGCTCTCTCAGAATCCCACACAACCTCTCTCTCACTCTCTCTCATTCCCACTCTCCCACTCTGGCTCCCACTCTCTCCCGCTGTATCTCCCACTCCCGCACTCGCTCCACTGCTGCTGCTGTCGAGATTAATCACCCCGCCGACTAACTCACCCCCGGTGCCCTGCGTTGGACTGGCGTCCCAACCACGTGTGTACAGCAATACCGTGCGCCCTGCGTCTGCCGGGATAGGCTCCGGGCTCACCGCGACCCTCTGCACGATTAAGCGGGAGACTGACAACAAACGAGTGAATTAACGAACGAAACAAATTCCCCCGCCGGTGGCCGACGTTTCGCGCCGCCCGCCAAATCAGGCCGGCGTGTCGGATATCCGACGTTACCCTGCGCCGTTTATCGTAGCTGCGCTTGCGGAAGAAATTCTCCTCCCCCAGTGGGTTGGTACGTTATTCAAGTTTGCAAAGATTATATATAGATTTTTTTTTGTTTACATATTCTTTCGGTATATTTTTTCTCTTTTTTTTTGTACTTTTTAAAAATATTTTATATCAACGACTATATCATCTTAAAACACCCCCACCCACCCGGCCCGCCGCGCGCGCATCCCTTAAATTCGTTATTTGTTAAAAACTACTATACATCATCCGCCGATCGTTATATACTAAAAACGTACTTTTTTTTGAGGTTTTTTTTTATACACGTAATTTTTTCAATTTTTTTTTCATGTTGCCACGACGCTGCCGCTATTTCTCATCCTTTTTTTTGTAGTAATATTTTTTTTTTCATAATTTTTTTACGTATTTATTTTTTTCTCATCCGGTTCGATTTATTTAAACAAAACACACACCGGTCTTTTTTTTTGTTCTATTTTTTTCGTGTTTTTTTTTTCCTGCCACCGCGGCCGGCCGCTAGATTAACTTCGGCTTCTAAGCTCTTGTCGGCAATCGCGGATTAATTTCGTCGCGCAAAACACCCCAAAAAACAACCCAAACGGGAAAACCGACGCTCGGAACGCGGAACGCCGGCGCAAAATCGCCACGCGCCCTCGAACCGCCGTCACAACCACGAGGCACCGCCGGCAACACCGGCTTTAACAACGGTCTCGACGATCGATCGCCGCATCGAATCGGCAAACTTTTTCGCGGGAGGAAATCTGAGGAGAACCCCGGAGGAAACGCACAAACTTCCAAGCGGGAAGTCGCCCTCGGCGGGAATCGAACCGCCTCGGCCAGGACCATCTCTCCGCCGCCACGAAAACCCTAACCGGCATTAGAAGCGTGCCGAACGGGCCGTAAGATTAATTCGAAATAGCGGCCGCTCCCGGTTTAAATCCGGAATCCGGATTCCGCTAATGAGGGGAAAAACGCAGCTCTGGCCCGCGGCAGGGGCCGAGAAGCCGGCAACGAGGATTTATTTAAAGAATTAACCGCGGCGCGCTCTCTCATCCGCGAGGAAATATTCTCCGAGAGAGAGCTGAGCGGAGAGAGAGGCGGAGAGAGGCATCGCCCCCGTTTTCCGGCAGCAACAGAGCGCCCCGAAAACGACCGCGATAATTTTTCGATCCGAGACGACGCTCGGCAAACGCCGGCGGGCGGAATGAGGAGGAGCGGCGACGCGGTTCGAACTCCCGGCGGCGGCCGCCCCGGTTAATAGCGCGGCGGGAAACGGATCGCCGTTACCCTATCATGAACACGTTGCCGGATCGAACAAACGCCGATCGCACGGCGCGGAAATCCCCGGGACCGGGGAGCGAAATACGGGTTTGCCCGGCTCAAACGTCGGCGTCGGTCTTCCCGTTTTGAGAGTTTAGCGTTGCCGCGCTCGCTCACCACACACACACACCCTAACCATACGTACAATATACACATATATACATAGAGCGTATGTATATGTTTAAAAAAACAACAACAACCAACCAACCGTCGGACGGGTGTGCCTCCGATACTTTGTTGCTCGGTGGCTACCGCTTTTCTGCCGGATGCCTTGAGGCCGTCACGTGAAGCGTCGAAGGCTCGCTGACAGGAGGTCACGGGCCAGACCCAGGTGTCATGACGGGCTGCCTGACCGAGATGACTGGCAGATGCACCGCCTGGGCTCCCTACCGCGTCAACTCGCCGCGCTTTGGCCGCTCCGTGCTCGCTGTTGTGAGCGTCGCTCTACCGGCCCTCCGTTGTTGCTGGAGGGCGACTGCCTCCGACCGCCCGGTAGCGTCCTTCACCAACCTCCTCCGCAGAGGTCGATCTTGACACCGCCGGTACCACTGCCTCCCAACCACACCACCGGCGCACCACCACCACCACCACCACCGTTCACTTGAAGTACGAGTAGTAGCCATTATTAGCGTGCGGCGTCGAGTCCGGGCTCAGACCTTGCAGGAACGGCAGTCCTCCGCCAGCGCCACCGCCGCTACCGCCACCCTGCGCCGCCGCCCCAACCGCGGCACCGCCAACCCCTCTCCTGTCGGCGCCATCCGTGGGCGCGGGCTTGGGCGGCGGAGGAGTGGAGCGAACCGCGCAAGCGTACGACTTGACGGCCCTGGTGCCGGAGCCGCCACCCGGGCCCGCGATCGCCGCGGAAACGGCGACGGAGGTCGCCGCCGCGCCGACCGATTTGCCGTGAGGCGGGAGATCGGACGGGCCGGCTTTGACGCCCGCGGCCTGGTCTGTGCGCGGGAGAGACGAAGAAGGGAAGAGAAGGTGGGTGGGGGTGAACGATGTAGCGCGGGCGTCGAACGCGGCCCCGGTGATAATACGACGGACGGTCTCGCGTAGGTTTAGGAAGTGCGCGACTTGCGACGGCCCGGAGTTACGACGGCCGTCACGGTAACCATATTATATTATTGAGTTGTTATAGGCTGTGTGTGTAGACTACAGGCTGTGTGTGTAGACTACAGGCTGTGTGTGTATAGACTACAGACTGTGTGTGTATAGACTATATGCTGTGTGTATAGACTACAGGCTGTGTGTGTATAGACTACAGACTGTGTGTGTATAGACTCGCTCGCTCACGCAGTCAGTCACCCACCCAGTCACTCGCTCCCTTAGTCACTCGCTCGCTCACTCACTCACTCACTCAGTCAGTCACTCGCTCACCCACTCAGTCACTAGCTCGCCCATCCACTCGCTCGCTAACCCACCCACCCGCCCGCCC
>JAZEWU010000031.1:3426639-3439955 GCA_036362915.1 Geotria australis | reverse complement strand
CACTGAGACCCAGTCTCTCGACACTGAGAGTAACGTTCACCCCTGCTGCTCGTTGCTCGCTAGCAAGCACTTGACCTTCCACCCTGCTTAAGGCTAACGCGACGTGTGTGTGTGTGGGGTGGAACTGTTATCTTTGCAGTGGCGCTGGACTGGTGTGAGCGCTTCAGCCCGTGTCAGAACGGAGGAACCTGCTACAACACGGAGACACGGTTCCGCTGCGAGTGTCTCCCCGGCTGGGAGGGGGAACTCTGCGACCAAGGTCTCCTCCTCATTCGGCGATCAGTAATAAATAATAACAATAATAATAATTTACATTTATAACGCGTGGCACATATTCATTCAATGTCGAAGATGTTCATTCGACGAGAGAACGACTCAAGAGGCATAGCGAGGAAAGCGCAGAGAGGCGGAGGAGGCAGCCAGGCGGTTTTGCCGGCGACATATTGCCACTAGACACTGCTTCCTATATATTATGACGTTATCAACCAAATAATTAACGAGTGTTTTTTTTTTAAGTTGTGGGAGGAAACCGGAGAGCCCGGAGGAAGCCTGCGCAGAACAGGGGGAGGAACACGCAAACTCCACACAGGAAGGCGCCCGAGCCGAGATTCGAACCCGGGGACTTCTTGCTGTGAGGTGCAGATGTTACTGCGCCACCCTGCCGCCAAACAATAACGTCTCCAATTAAAAACGCATTATACTGGCCTGGGAACGCCTGGGAATCCCCTCCCAGGAAGAGCTGGAATCTGTTGCTGAGGAAAGGGATGTCTGGTCCACTCTCCTTGGACTGCTGCCGCCGCGACCCTCACCAGGACCAAGCGGTTTAGAAAATCGATGGATGGATGGTTTATATCGCGCGCTTATGTTTTCACTGACAACCTAACGACAAACACATTCGCGTAACGTCTTCACCCCCGACGCGCAACGCTTCCTCCGCAGAGATCGCCGCCGCCGCCGCCTCCGCCACGCCGGTCCCGAGCGACGTCGCCGCGTCCGAGCGTCCCACCGTCTCGGAAGCGCAAACGCGGCCGCAGCTCCGGGTCACCGACTCGCCCCCCGTCGGCGATCCCGCCTCCACCAGCCCGCCGGACGGTGACACTTTATCCTCGTCCTCGTCCTCCTCCGATGACAATGAAGACCTCACGTACGAGAACATCTACGACCCGGCGTTCGATGAGTTCGGAGATTCGACGCCGGGAGAAGCCGGCGCCGGGGGAGCGGGCGACGAGGTCGTTGACGAAGGTGAAGATCGGCCGGGCGGTGCCGCGGCCGGCGCCGATCTCGCCGGCGGGAACCCGGACGCGGGCGCAACCGGTTCCGGTTCGGGCGCCGGGGAGGCCGACGGTGCCACCGCGACGATCGTCGGGAACGCCGGGAACGCGAACCGCGCGGGTGGCGATGACGCGCCGGCGACGTCACCGCCGGTCTCTCCGGCGCCGGTCGACGGAGCTCGGTCGCCGCCGCCTGCCGCAACCGATCCCGCCGAATCGGCCGATACCACCGATACCACCGATACCACCGATCCCTCCGTTAGCCCCGTTGCGGCTACGTCGGAGACGGAACCGGCTGCGGCGGAGAGCGGAGGATCGTCGGCTCGGCGCCCGTTACCCGGCGACGCCTCAGTCACTGTATCCGCGGCGACAGTAACCGCGGCAACCGCCGCCGCACACGCAGCGGCGACAACTGCAGGTTTAACAGCGACACCTACAACAGCGGCAGCATGGGCTGCGACAGCATCGGTTGCGAACCCGGGAGCGGGCATCGAGTCGGTGACGGCGAATGCGACGGCCGTTGCAACAGGAGCGGGGTTTCCGCCGGCAACGGATGGGAAGGAGGCGAAAGCGGTCGCGGAGGCGGCACGACCCGCAGCCGTGGCGACGACCGATACCGCTGCGCTACGGCCGACAGCGGTGACGGAGGCAACAGCAGCCGCGACAGCAACACCACTGCCGGCTGCAACGGCAAGACCGCCTGCGGTTGTAACGGCAGCAGGGGCGCAGGCGGCGTGGCCTACCGCCGCAACCGCGCCACTGCCTACAGCTGCGGCGGCAGGAGTGCTTGCAACAGCAACACGACCCACGGCAACAGCACTAACAGCCGCAACGCCAATATTTCCTACGGCTGTAACAGCAACAGCATTAACAGTTGCAACTGCGCCACTGCCTACAGCTGCAACAGCTGCAGCAGCAGTTGCAACAGCGACACTGCCCACGGCAACAACACTGACAGCCACAACGGCAATATTTCCTACGGCTGTAACAGCAACAGCACTAACAGCTGCAACTGCGCCACTGCCTACGGCTGCAACAGCAGCAGCAGCAGTTGCAACAGCGACACTGCCCACGGCAACAGCACTGACAGCCGCAACGGCAATATTTCCTACGGCTGTAACAGCGGCAGGAGTAACATCAGCGTGGCCTACTGCTGCAACTGCACCGCTGCCTGCAGCAACAGCAATGACAGCCGCAGAAATTCTTCCCGCGGCTTCGCAGTTCCCGGGGCCTCCGGTTGCAACAGCGGCAGTTGCAACGGCAACGACTGCTGCAACGGCAGCAACTGCAGCAGGAACGACGTTAGCTACGGCAGCGGGAACCGCAGATGTTGCAGCTACAGATGCGACTGCAGCAAATGCAGCAGTTGCAACGACATTAGCTACAGCAGCAAATGCAGCAGTTGCAGCGACATTAGCCACAGCAGCAAATGCAGCAGTTGCAACGACATTAGCTACAGCAGAAAATGCAGCTACAGGGACTGCGGCAAATAATAATAATGCAGCAGCAAATGCAGCAGTTGCAACGACATTAGCTACAGCAGCAAATGCAGCAGTTGCAACGACATTAGCTACAGCAGCAAATGCAGCTACAGGGACTGCGGCAAATAATAATAATGCAGCAGCAAATGCAGCAGTTGCAACGACATTGGCTACAGCAGCAAATGCAGCTACAGATGCAACTGCAGCAGGGACTGCAGTAACGGCGACAGAAGCTGCAGCAGCTGCAGCGGCCAATGAGGCGAGCGCTCAGAGTGGGGAGGGGGAATCGAACCTGGGTCCGCGCGAGTCTCCGGACATCGTGGAAGACGTTTGGCCTTTCATCAAAGGTGGGTCGAGTTCCGGGGATTGGATCGGTGAGATACTGGATGTGGTGTGCCGGGCTCGGGTGCCCGTCTGTCTGTGTGGAGTTTGGATGGATCGACGGATGGATGGATGGATCGATGGATGGATGAATGGATGGATGAATGGATAGATAGATGGATGGATGAATAAATGGATGAATGGATAGATGGATGAATGAATGAATGGATGAATGGATAGATGGATGGACGAATGGATTAATTAATGTATGGATGGATGGATGAATGGGATGTCTTGTCTACCCTCCTTGGACTGCTGCCGCTGCGACCCTCACCAGGACAAGCGGTTTCGAAACTGGCAAAAATGTACCCGTAGACTAGAGAACCACCTCGGAGTTTTGCTGCTAATTGCTCAAGCGCTCCGCTCTGCCTCCCAAACTCCGCACAGAAGGAGCCCTCCTCCGCGTGGCCTCCTTCCTGCGGCTGGCCAGACCTGTGTCGCCCCGACAAGCCGAGCCCGGCTCGGCCGAGAACCGGAGGCTCGATCGCGACGTGCGGGACGCTGTGAGTAGCGACGCCGTCGCATCTCGCTCTCTGCTTCTCCACCGCTAGGAGGTCGGCTCGGTGTGTCTCAGGGTCTCAAGGTCTTGAATTTCGGCTCCAGGAGACCGGGTCTCAGTGTCTTGAGTCTCAGATGCAAGAGATCGGGTCTCAGTGTCTTGAGTCTCGGCTCCAGGAGACCGGGTCTCAGTGTCTTGAGTCTCAGATCCAGGAGACCGGGTCTTACTGAGTCTCGGCTCCAGGAGACCGGGCCTCATTTTGAGTCTCAGTTCCAGGAGACCGGGTCTCAGTGTCTTGAGTCTCGGCTCCAGAGACCAGGTCTCAGTGTCTTGAGCCTCGGCTCCAGGAGACCGGGTCACAGGAGGAGTGTTTTGAGACTCTAGGGCTGACTCAACACAGCTCTCCTTGATGATGTTCTTCACCACAGGTGGAGCCGGTGTACAGGACCTTGCCTGGCTTCCTGGAGGTTCACATGACCAACATCAGGTAACCGGCTCACGTCCACAACACGTGTGTCTGGTGAGAACCTCATTTCAGATGATCCTACAGCAAGAGAGAACCGCTCTGAGACCCGGTCTCCTGGAGCCGGGTCTCAAGACTCTGAGACCCGGTCTGATGGTTCTGATGATGCCAATGATGATTATGTTGAATCCCTTGATTCTGATGCTGATTACGATTCTAATGCTGATTCTGATGATTCTGCCGATGATGATTCTGCTGATGCTGATGATAATCCTGATGCTTATGTCAGCTATTCGCACGTTTGTTGTGTCAGTGCAGGAGTCCCGTAAAGAGCTTGCAAGCTCACTGGGTTTTTTTTCTGCTGTAATAATAAACATCTACATCTAATGATTTGATGAAACTGATAATTCCCCCGAACGTGACGATTCTAACGCAGACGATCCTTCCGACGGAAATGCCGCCCTCCGTGACCCACCCCCTCCGCAGCGCCAGCGGGGTGCTGCTGACCCTGTCGGTGACCTTTGCCCCGCTGCCCGGCGACCTGGCGTCGCTGTACGCGGTGCGGGCGTCGGCGGCCCAGCGCACCGAGAGGCCCCCGCGGCCCGTCTCGCTCGCCGGCCACGCCGTCGTGCACCTGGGCCTCGGCGGTAACGCCATCGCCGCGCCGCCGTCACGACGACGTCACGACGACGTCACCAATTTCGTCATCGTCGTTATCACGATCGTCATTATCGCTGTTGTTGTCATCATCGCTGTTGTTGTCATCGCCATCGCTATCATCGTCAATGACGTCATCGCTGTTGTCCTCACTACAGCCACCATCAACACTATCATCATCATTATCACAGTCATTGACGTCACTGTCATCACCGTCAACTTGATCGTCGTCATCGCTAACATCGTCGTGACCACTATCATCGTCACCATGTTACTGTCGATGTCATTGGAACGCAGGCCACCAGGAACGCCTGTGCGAAGCGGTTCTGGCTTGTCCACCGTGGTTCGAGTGCATCGATGGAGGAGGTGCAGGAGGTGGAGGAGGTGGAGGAAGGGAGCGGTGCGCTTCGCTCTGTAAACGTGGGTTCTGCAGGAACGGCGGCAGCTGTTCCCACCGCTCGGCCTACAAGCCCCAGTGCAGGTGCCAACTTAACATTCTCCTTCTTTGCGATTCTTCGAAGCACGATGGTCAGCCTCTGGACATCGTTGTCTTTCAGCTCGGCCTCGAACTCATTCACTGTGAACACGCTCAGCCACTCTCTTGAGCACCTCTCTTAAGGATTCGCGGCCACTCTCTCAGGCAACTACAAGTCATCCTCTCCCCGACTGTCTCAGCCACTCTGAGTACCACTCTGAGTCACTATCACAACGACCCTCACAACCACTCTCTCCCTCGCCCTATCCCTCCCTTGCTCCGTCCCTTACTCCATCCATCCGTCCCTTCCTCCCTGCTTCCGTCACTGTCTATCTGTCCCTCTCCTCCCTCATAGTCCTCCCTTGCTCCATCCCCTCCCTCTCCTCTCGTCTGTCTCCCCCCAGATGCCCGATCGGCGACCATTACTGGTTCATGGGCGCGCGCTGTGACGTGCGGATGACGACGCAGAACGCGGTGGGCATCGTGGCCGGGGCGGCGCTCGGCCTCGTCACGCTCACCGCCATCGTGCTGCTTCCGGCCGCGCGGCGCTTCCAGAAGGTGCTCTCCCTACGGTACAGACGGGACGCCTCTGCGCAGCAACACCAGTCAGCGGCCGTAGATAGCGCCTCCACACAGCGCCGTAGCCGTAGCCACCGAGGCTCACGATGCGCGTCGGCATAGCGCTCGCACGGGCCCGACGGTCACGTTTAGGGCCTGTCGTAGGAATCATATCTACACGCGCTAGTTTAGGCCCCTCACAGGCCTGTCGTCGGAATGTAGGTTAGCCTAGACGCGGTGCTAGTTTAGGCCCATCACAGGCCTCTCATCTACTCCACTAGTTTCTGCTGTAATAATAAACATCTGTCTATCTACATGCAGGTTTACCGCAGAAGCAAATCTAGTATCTACGGGTACATATTTGCCAGTACAAAACGTGAAGTATTGTTTTTAGTCTTTCTGGCAAGAATCCACGGGGTCAGATACAACCACGAATCCCCGCACTTCCTGAACCAGCTCGCCGGCGACTCGCCCTTTTAACCGCGTGGGAACTCTGTCCCCCTCAAGGTGCAGTGGAGCGTAGCCGAGGAGGGAGTCTTCTACAGCGACAAGAACGGGAAGAACCGCCCGGAGGAAATCCACGACATCGACCACTACCAGGACCTGCCGGCGTGCCGCGCCCTGACCCCGACCGACCACGCCGCCCCGTTGCCCCGAGCGACCGACTCCGACGCGCCGGGCCTTCCCGGCGCCGGCCTCGAGAAAGCCGGCCCGTTGCCGGATCGCGCCCGCATGCCCCCCGACGGAATCGGAGACCCGGCGCACGAACGGACCGTCGACGAGACGCCGGGGCGCGACGGCAGCGGCGAAGGCTGGCGGCGGACAGGATCCGGGGTCGCGGCGGGATCGGACTGCGAGGTCGCGGTCGGGGAGGACGTCGGGGAGGACCGAGACGACGCAGACGCCGAGTCGCAGGATTCCAACGCGGACTTCGATATTTTTCTCTAGCGCCGGCAGGCTGGCGGAGGATCGACGGATGACGTCGACGGACGTGTCGAAGATGCTGGGGGTCGCGGCGAGCCGGAGCCTATCCCGACAGACACAGGGTGCAAGGCATGGCTGTACCCAGGATAGGACGGCAGTCCATCGCAAGCACCGGGAGCAATTTTTAGTCCGCAGGCCAAATTAACCGATGCAGCAGCTGTGTCTTTGGACTGCGGGAGGAGACCGGAGTGCCCGGCGAAAAACCCACGCGGACACGGGGAGAACATGCAAACTCCACGCAGAACGGCACCCTAGCTGGGGTTCGAACCCCGGGACATACTTGCTGTGAGGCGGCAGCGCTAACTCACCGCCACGGCGCCGTGCCGCCCTACTTGAACGTATCGTCTTGTATATATCTACTTTGTACATTATTATCGGTGTTCTTATTGTTACGCTAGCATAGCGTGAGAACGATGGCGACTGTGAGATCGCCGGACAAACCCTCCACCCACTCCGTCGTGTGTTTCACAATAAAGAATAAGTTATCGTATTTTATACGTCGATTAAAACAGCATCGATGTTGTTGGTCGTGGAGTTTCACCGTCTATCGAGTCACAGCATCAACGCGTTCGTTCGTTCGTTCATTCATTCCTCAGTGGCCGCTTAATCCTGCAAGAAAATGCAGAAACACAAACCTTGAATATTTTTACATTAAGAGAGCTGTGTTTGAGTGTCCTTCCCTCCCCCCGCCTAGCGCACTCAGCCCATACAGGACACTAATCCCTTTCACGGTGAAATGAAGTTGGCGCTTGAGAGAGTAATGAACCCTCTCACCAACGCCACTCGCTCACAGAAGGGTCCTAAGTACAGCGCGTGGTGACGCAGGTGGCGCGCGGTGTGTGGGGAGCGGTAGCTCGGCGGTTAGCGCTGCGCTGAGCTACAAACCTGGCAATGGGGCAATTAACCTAGTCAGCAAGCCAATTAAGCTCGGCAGTAGCAGCAGCAGCATGTCTTTGGACTGTGGGAGGAAACCGGAGTGATTGGGTGGGTGGGTGGGTGGGTGAGTTGTGGGGAGCGGTGGCCCAGTGGTTAGCGCGCTGGGCTACAAATCTGACGACTCGAGTTCGAATCCCACTCACGGCCAACAACAGTGACGATTTTCTGAACCGGTCCTGGGCCTCAAATTAGTACCTAGTGCGGTGCGTAAACATTGCCACTACAGAGACAAAGGCGGCCGGGAAGTGGTGCCGGTCACCTACCACCTCTTGTGCCGTTTCAATCTTCATAGGTGCTCGCTAACGGCACTTGCTCCTACAGTCTGTTAAGGCTATACGGGGGGGCATCTTTGTCTTTTTCTCCCAGGTTTTCTCCCACAGTATTTATACTGTGGGAGGAAGCCTGGAATACCCGGGCAGAAAACACGCGTGGACACCGGGGGGAGAGAACCGGGAATCTAACCCGGGAAACATTCTTACGCACTGCACCACCGTGCCGCCCCCGTTAATACCACTCGTGTCGCGGCGACTAGCCACAAACAGGATGCACTTGGCCGGAGACGCGGCAGTGACGAGTGGATTGCTCTCGACCCCACAGCCTCAGCCCTCGGTGCTTAAGTGCCCACCTGAGTGGGCGTTGTGTCCCAGCAATAACGCCAAAGGGAACTTGCGATTCATTCATTCGTTCAGTGTAAGAAACAGCTTAATATTTGTACAGCGTTGCGGTGAGCCGGAGCCAATCCCGGTAATAATAATAATAATTCAATTTATATAGCGCCTTTCACCCGAGGGTCACAAAGGGCGCAAGGCAGGGCTATAACCAAGAGCTGCTCTTTCGGGATAGTCGTTTCGAGCGTTCCCCTCTCTCTTTCGTGACGTTTTGCCTCCCACGTGGGAGGCATCATCGCGTTAAACGTGGGAGGCGAAGCGTCGCGAAGGTGAGAGGAGGAACGCTCAGTGACACGGCTATCCCGAGAGAGCAGCTCGTGAGATCGATGCTCATCAAACATCGCGAGCCGTGATGACAATAATAATAATAATAGGTCCTTTGGTCTAAATAGCTTGACCCGAGCTACAGATGCTGTGATCTTTGCTTTGTCCTGAGAGCGTCTGCCTTGTGGCCGAAACTGGCTGAACACAGACCAGGCTACAGAGAAAGCCGTCTGGTGTTGGCCAATAAGTTTGAAGGACCAAATGCATTGCGATAGCATTTATTTTTGCATGGTTTGCCACATGTATGTGTGGCTGCCTGCACACTAGAGCCTTTGCAAAAAGGTGTCCACTTAGTGTTTGAACATCTTAACACTGTTCTTATTGCCGGAAAGGATAAAACCTTATATTTTCTACTTTAATAATAATAACAGCATTTATAGAGCGCCTTTCACCCGAGGGTCACAAACCAACATTCTTACGTCACACGAATTAAACACGACTCTTGCAGACAAGTTCACAACATTTTTACCCAACATTTATTAAACCTCTTAACTTAATTTCTACATTACATAGTTTTTGGCCTGAACTTATTCAAGTATTCAAAAGAAAAACAACATTTATCAAAGGAATAAAATGCTCAACCAAGAAAATAAAACACACAAACTTATTCCGAGATTAAAAAAAAAAAATTAAAATAAAACAAGTCGGACAGGCCAGTACAAACAGCGAGCCTCCGTAATAATAAACGATCTTTTAAAATTGTCACCTCTAATTAAGTCAAATGAGAGTCCATTCAACATTATCTCTCGTGAATAATGTCATATTAAACCAGGTGAGTCAACTGATTAATTGCATCTTGACCGTGGTTTCTACAGAACACCACCATAAATTGCTTTGATCCGGACCTATACGCTTCGGAGCATGAAGCTCTACCTAGTAAGTTTGCGAGACGGCGCTACATAGTGTTATAATCATTCACGTTTGTAGTTAACAGTGCAATCCGACTTGGCTATCGGAGTGGTCAGAGCACATGCCTCACAATCGTAACGTCACGAGTTCGCATCCCTGATGGGGGGACTAAAACGTAGCCGATCATAATTATCACAACCGGTGGTTGCTCTCCAAAGCTGTTCTCTCGAGATGGCAGTGTCGCCGAGCACTCTCCCTGTTGACGTTTCATCTCGCACGTTGGAAGCATCCTCAAACGCCTGACGATGGTGGACGGGTCGGAAGGGAGAGCGCTCTATGATACGGCTATCCCGAAAGAACGGCTTTTAAGAGCAACAGCAATTAATCGAGCCGTGAAAACCTACATTATCGTAACTGTAGTCATTTTTTAGCGGCGGCTAAAAACGCGCAATCAACTTTGTAGCCAAATCAAAGCGAGTCGGAACGAGTGTGAAGACACCGGGACCCGATCTTCCTGAAGTTAAATCTAAAGACCCTGGTAGTGATTTTTTTACATAACTTGTGATTTTTAGAAATTGTTTTTGTATCAATTCACGCGTTTGTGTCAATGCAGGAATCCCGCAAAGAAGCTTGCAAGTTCGCTCACCGCGTATTTTATGCCGTAATAATCTTGTTCTTAGCGATTCTTCGAAGCGCGATGGTCAGCTTCTGGACATCGTTGTCTTTCAGCTCAGCTTTGAAGTGTAATAATAAACACCTGTCATCTATCTAGTGGCTGTTTTACTGAGTAACTGGCCGCTGTCATGGGAATGTGGAGTTTCCATATCGGCACCGCCGATGGAAAACGAGCACAGGCCCCCTTAGAGCTTGTTTGAACGAGGGGTTCAGAAGGCTCCCTTGACCATGAGGATATAATGATTTGAGAAACCCTGCATGTCATTTATTGTCAACACTGAATGGTTGGCTTTTAACACTCGAAAGGAACTCTAGAACACACGAAAGCAATACTTAAAATAATGTCACTTCAACATCAAATAACAACAAATAAACGTAATGAGCGTAATACCTGCAACAGTGTTTAAGTATACACGAGGCAGTTTCTTTTAAAGTTCTGATAATCAAACACAATGTTGTAACGTAAACAAAATGCCAGAAGGGATATCTCTCTCTCTCTCGCACTCATAATTCACCAGTCCGGGGAATTAAAAAAAAAACTAAACTCAACCTTAAATTAAAGGGTATTGAGATTTTAACGCTGTGCTTAAGCAGAGGAGGTGCATCTCAAGACACTGAGACGAGGATTCCTGGAGCCGAGACTCAAGACACCGAGACCCGGTCTCCTGGAGCCGAGACTCAAGTTGAGACCCGGTCTCCTGAAGTCGAGTCTCAAGACAGTGAGACCCGGTCTCCTGAAGTCGAGTCTCAAGACACTGAGACCCGGTCTCCTGAAGTCGAGTCTCAAGACACTGAGATCTGGTCTCCTGAAGTCGAGTCTCAAGACACTGAGACCCGGTCTCCTGAAGTCGAGTCTCAAGACACTGAGATCCGGTCTCCTGAAACCGCATCTCAAAGTCCTGACGAAACACGGTCTTTAGGAACCGAGACAAAATCCTGAACCCCTGAAACCCAGTCTCCGGGAGCCAAGTTAAAACCTAGTCTCCTGGAGCCAAGTCTCGAGACAGCAAAACCCGGTCTCAATATCCTGAGAGCCAGTCTCCTGGAGCGTGATACTCGCTTCTCCTCTCACGGAAACAAGTCTCAAGCTTTGAAACTCATTTGGACATTTTCCCCCACCCCCTAAAATGTTACCCCCCCCCCAACCACCACGCGACTCAATCGCACTTTAGTGACGTCACCGGAGTTCAAGTTG
Organism: Geotria australis; assembly: GCA_036362915.1. Classification (NCBI taxonomy): domain Eukaryota; kingdom Metazoa; phylum Chordata; class Hyperoartia; order Petromyzontiformes; family Geotriidae; genus Geotria; species Geotria australis. The sequence goes on along the minus strand of JAZEWU010000031.1, from coordinate 3,428,539 downwards.
GCAGCGCTGCTTGAACATCGTTGTGACCCCCTTCACACAAGAAAGTGCACTTTTCTCAGTAACGACGCCTCCCGTAGCCTCTGCCCGCATTTTTTTTTCTCCTTTTAAAACACGTACGTATCATTGTGCATTTTGTTTTACGGGGGGTTGTGTTTGCCCGCTCGGCCTTGTTCACATTAAAGCAGGGCCACATCTGTGGTCATAGTACACTGCTTCCCCCAGCCGGTTGGTGGTGATGGGCCCAAACTCATGGTGGGTGTGTGCACCAATCCCATCATTACAATCATTATTATCTTCGTAGTCATAGCCACTGTCATCGGCCCCCCCACCACAATTTTCCGAGACCGGGCCTCGGCCACGGCAACGTGGAATTTCCGCAACCAGTTTAGGACCACAAATGGGGAGTTGAGTGTCACGCGCACCCCCCCGTGACCGTTTTGAGCGCACACACCGCACGCAAGCACGCTTTGGACCCCGATTCCTGGCTTGGTTGTTGGGGGTGGTAAGGCGGTAGGGTTGCCGCGATATTTTTTTACGATAATTAAATTTCTCGACGCGACGCGATTTTATAGCGTTTCGTTTAAATTCTGCCGGTCGCGCCCCGCGCGCAATTTATCGTGTCGGAGATTTCGCCCCGGACGTCCGGCACGAGCAGCAAAAAAATAATATCTTCGCGCTTAAAAGAGTTGTTCAGCTTGCAGTTTGCCCGACGTAAAGCCTCGCTTTCACAGTCACGGCCCACGTGACGGGTTAGATAACGAGACGCGCGCCGGAAACCGGCAACGTATTACGGCAGTCTCTCGTGCAGTCAAACACTCGAGAGAAAAGCACTCCGAAGCAAACTAATTTAAGGCGTAAAACAGCTATTATTTTGTTAAACAAAAAATCTGTTCATTATTATTGCTAACTTTAACCATCAATTGTAGCGATACGTACGTCAGGATCAAACGAGTGGCAGGGTGATCGCTACTCCGTTTTATCGTAACGACGTTCGGCCCACAACTGACCGTACGGATTATCACGGATGTTATGCGCGTGCGTCCTACGTCGACATATCGCGGCAACCCTAGCAGCGGGGAAGGCGTCTCGTCCCCCTCCACGGGGCGACAGTTCGATTAAAAGGAGAGGGAAAAAATAAACATCGAACCGGCCGGGATGACCGTGCCGGCACAGCTATGGCCCTTCGTTCCCGCCAAAAACTAAAAATCGGGTGGAAGGGAATAAGTCCGTAATTAGCGTGCGCGATCGGACCCGCTCCGAAACACATTTTTTAAAGATTCTGAACAAGAGCGCGGTGCGGGCGGGCGTGCGGGCGGGGATGGATTGTGGTTTTTTTTGCTTGTGGAACCGTAATGGCTTAAAAGCGTAACGTAAACGACAGCACACAATCTTGTCCAACAGAAAAATAAAATAAAATAAAAGCGTCTAACAAACGGAGAACACAACGATTTGGGGGGGGCAGGGAGGGCCCGCTTGTTGCGAGCCTCCTTAAAATGGCCGATGTCTCTCTATATATATATAAAAGACGCAACCCAAATGAACAAACCGGCTGTCTTTCCCTAGCCAGCTACACAATACACCAAGGCTGCCGGCGTGTGCTGTGTGCAGTCCCACGCGGAGTCGAACGAGCAGAGAGGACAGGGGGAAATAAAAGTATCGTCGTCGCGACTTGCAGTGCACCGTGAGGCGGAAAGCCAACGAAGCTCGGGCATCGAAAGACTGAGACAGGAGGGAGGAGAGACAATTCGCCGAAACGCAAGCGGGCAGTTATCCAGCAAGCAAACTGGCCGCTCCTTGGAGGGGTTTTTTTTTTAGCGGCGTGTCTCGGTAGCGAAGTGAAAACGACGCCCGATCTGTTGCTTCGGGTTGCGTCTCCCCTTAAGTTAAAGTGTGTGGCATT
>JAZEWU010000031.1:3358942-3370092 GCA_036362915.1 Geotria australis | reverse complement strand
ATACACTGAAAGGTCGTGAAACTGGCAATCTTAAGAGCGGCAAAAATCTGCCAGCGTCCCCCCCCTAAGATGGCCGTCGCTTCGTGTTTGTTTTGTGCAGGGGTGGACACACACGTGCACAGGATTTCTAACCGGCTGGGCTGGGTTCGCAAGACGACTCGCGTCCCCGAGCAAACGAGGGTCGCGCTTGAGGACTGGCTGCCCAGGTTGGTCACCTCCGTCGTCAGCCGAAGTTTGTGGCGTTCTCCCCCTGTTCTGCGTGGGTTTCCTCCTGGTTCTCCGGTTTCCTCCCTCAACTTAATTCGATTCTTCGAAGCGTGATGGTTATATGACAGTTTCCCCATTGCAACAAGTTCTTCTTTAGTCGCAGACAGCCCTTCAACATTTAGAGATATGATAGTCAGTGGCTGGCCTTAAAGGCGACGGGCATTGGCCTCTCTTCTTGCTCCAGACCGAGGGGGCTTCTGGCGTCTGTTGAGCTTCCGGACATCGTTTGTCTTTCAGCTCCTCGGCTTCGAAGCGATTGGTAAGAATTTGCAGGTAAATACCGAGTATTACTTGACAGGGATCGCGACGTGAACGCTTCTACCTTGATCACCCCCCCCCCAGGGAGCTGTGGAGCGAAGTCAACCTGCTGTTGGTCGGCTTTGGCCAGCAGACTTGCCGGCCCGTGGGCCCGCACTGTGCCGAGTGCCTCAACCGTGCCATCTGCCCCTCGGCGATGCCGCTCAAGATCAAGAAGGAGAAGAAGACGAAGGCCGGACGCACGAAGCCCTGAGCCCCAGGGCCGCGATCCACCAACCCCCGGCCCGCTAGCGTGCCAGCGTCACGGCCGCGCGGTTATGCTTCGCGAATTTAAGTTGACAAATGTAGCGCGGAAATCTGGGGGAACCTCGGGGTAGAGTTAATAATAACACAGCCACACCCCGCCCTACGTCATTAATTGGTTGAAAAAGCCGTGATGTAACCCGGTTTTGACGTAAACCGGACGTAATGCCTTAAAAATGCCTTAAAATGAGGACAAACACCGTAAAACTAGCGTAAATAACTCGCGAAAGAATATAACTATCGCTGAAACTTTAAAGAACACTAAAAACAAATTTTTGTCATATTTTTTCTGACGTAGGTGACGTTGCTGAGTGACATAACGTCGGACGTAATGACGTTCGCTGAACTGAAATTTACTCTAGAAAAGTGGTGTAAAGACGAAAATGACGTAAAGCGGGGTATTACTGTAATAGCATTTATAGAGCGCCTTTCACCCGAGGATCACAACGCGCTGCACAGGGCTGCGGAGAGAACGACACGCCAACAACGACAGGGAACGGAAAATCGGCAACGGTTTTTTTTTTTTATCCGAGCTGTGGCGAGAACGGTATCTCACCCGTTATCATTCGCACGCTCACGGTTGGTTGGCTGTCTTTATTACGGAACAATCTGTCGGCATCGTTTTTGTACTGTTGTGTAATTTTTGTACGAAAATAAAAGCGACTTCTGCGGTTATCACGGTGCTGGGAGCTGCACTCATAACTGAAATTCTTGTTCTTTGAGATTCTTCGAAGCACGATGGTCAGCTTCTGGACATCGTTGTCTTTCAGCTCGGCTTCGAAGTGTTTGGTAGAATTCGCAGGCAACACCAAGTGTTACCTGACAGGGATCGCGACGTGAACACTTCTACCTTGACCCCCATTTTACGAGCGGCAAAGAGTACCGTTGTAATGTCCATCCATCCATTTTCAGAAACCGCTTAATCCTGTACAGGGTCGCGGTGAGCCGGAGCCTATCCCGGCAGACACAGGGCGCGAGGCATGGGGAACACCGAGGATGGGACGCCAGTCCATCGCAGGGCGCCTGGGGAAATGTAGTCAGTACGCCAATTAACCTGGCAGCGTGCCTTTGGACGGTGGGAGGAAACCGGAGAGTGCCCGGTGGCGAAAACCCACCCGGACACGGGGAGAGAACGTGCAAACTCCACACAGGAAGGCCCCTGAGCCGGGATTCGAACCCGGGACCTTCTTGCTGTGAGGCGGCAGCAATACCCACCACGCCATCGTGCCGCCCCTGTTGTAATGTGCGTGTGTAAAGTGGTCAGCACACCGCCCTACCAAATCCATTCACCTAAGTTCGACTCCCAGGTACGGTCAACATACCCACATACGTAAACACCTGCATCTTTACATGCTGCCCAGGTTACTAAATTTCCCCCCGGCGCGCTGAGATGTAACTTGCTTACCCCTCCCCGCTGGACAGCTGATAAAAAAAAACGAGCCACATCGCTCAACGGTTCCTTCCAGCTTCAAAGACAAACTGACTGACTCCCGTTTCAAACACTGTGACTCCCATCTCTAACACTGTGACTCCTGTCTCTAATCACCTCACCGGTGGACAACTGTTAAAAAGAGCTACGCAGCTCAACGGTTCCTTCCAGCTTTAATGCAAAACTGACTTCACGTCACGCAACAAAAACAATTGCCGTTCGCCCCTAAGTGGCGGTGACGTCCCCACAGCGCCTGTGACAGGCCACGTGAAGTGTCGAAGGCTCGCCGACAGGAGGTCACCGGACAGACCGAGGTGCGTTCGCACATAAAAATACAAAGATCCCCCGTCTAGCCTTAACAGACTGTTGAGGCAAGTGCCGTTAGCGATCGCCTATGAAGGTCGACACGGCACACGAGGGGGTGGGTGACCAGCACCACGCCCGGCCGCCTTTGTCTCCCTAGTGGCGATGTTTACACACCGCACTAGGTACTCTTTTGAGGCTGAGTCAACCTAGGGGAGGCCCAGGACCGGTTTCAGAAAATCGTCACTGGTGTTGGCCGTGAACGGGATTCGAACTCGGGTCGCCGGATTCGTAGCCCAGCGCGCTAACCACTGGGCCACACGCTCCTTCACAACGCACACTTGTACACACCCAGCAGTTCACCTTTCAAACATTCCTCGTGGTCATTAGAAAGGGGCCTGTGGGTTTTCAGGAACCCACAAATCCAGTTTACACCTTTTCCAATCTATCATTCTGCTCACTGGCTCACCACTCACTCACTTTATCGAGTGACTCTCTCACCAAACCACTCATCTTCGCACTCACTTATGTACCCACTCACTCACTCGAGTGTCATGTTCACTAATTCATCAATTCATTTGCTCTTGTGGCAATATGGCGCCGGCAACACCGCCTGGCTGCCTCCTCCTCCGCCTCTCTGCGCTGTTCCTCGCTACGCCTCTGAGTCGTTCTCTCGTCGAATGAGTACCTTCGACAGTGAATGAATATGTGCCACGCAGCGTAATAAATGCAAAATTATTATCATTATTATAATTTCTTTCAAATTCTGATGGTTCTAATGTGGGTGACAACGGGATTGGACAGAGTAGCTAACCAGGTTCATAATTCAATTCAACTTTATTTGTCAATTCTGCCATATGTACGGGACAAATAGAGGATCGAAATGCCGTTTCTCTCAGACCCCGGTGTTGGCATTTACATGGACTGGAACACAACAACAAAGGTTTAAAAATACAAGGATAAAAAAAAAGCCATCACAAAAACTAAGATCCTATTGTGAACAGCAGAGGGCAGTGTGTAGCCGAACGAAATTCTACCGTTGTACTGTATTGCTATGCTCCCAGGTATTTAGCTCCCCGCCTTCAGCTAACCAGCATTGACCAGCGTGGTGAAGTATGGTTTGTATAACCTCCCCAACAACCCCAATATTGGGGGGGAGGTCCCCATCCAGCAGTGGATTGGTTTGAAGTGTACGGTGTTCATTCTCTGCGTTTCAGACGTTCTGAGAATGCCTGCGACGTAGGGAGGCGAAATGTCGCGAAGGAGGAACGCTCGATACGGCTATCCCGAAAGAGCAGCTGTGCAGAGCGATTCTCGACGATATTATGTCCATCCATCCATTTTCTGAAACCGCTTAATCCCGTACAGGGTCGCGGTTAGCCGGAGTCTATCCCGGTAGACACAGGGCGCAAGGCAGGGGGATACCGAGGATGGGACGCCAGTCCATCGCAGGGCACCTGGGGCAATTTTACTCCGCAGGCCAATTAACCTGACAGCATGTCTTTTGACAGTGGGAGGAAACCGGAGTGCCCGGCGAAAACCCACGCGGACGATGTTATGTGCAAACATTCAATAGCACCACGTGGGTATGCGTGGGTACGTGGGTGTGTGTGTGTGAGCGGTAGCCCAGTGGTTAGCGCACTGGGTTACAAATCTGGCGACCCGAGTTCGAATCCCGCTCACGGCCAACACCAGTGACGATTTTCTGAAACCGGTCCTGGGCCTCCCCTAGGTCGACTCAGCCTCAAATGAGTACCCGGTGCGGTGTGTAAACATTATCACTAGGGAGACAAAGGCGGCCGGGCGTGGTGCTGGCCACCCACCCCCTCGAGTGCCGTGTCGACCTTCATAGGTGCACGCTAACGGCGCTTGCCCCTACAGTCTGTTAAGGCTACACGGGGGATCTTTGTCTTTGTGCGTGCACGTGTGACATGCGTGCGTTTGTTCTCCTTGTTAGGGGGCCAAGTGGCCTCGAGGTACACCTAGCCTGGCACGGGCTCCGAGGTGATGTCACCGCGGCGCAGAGGTGAATGGGCGTGACTTAGGACCCATACCTGAAGCGCTCAGGTGTGCCTCTCGGCAGACAGGTGAGAAGAGTGAACAGGCAGGTATGTCTCTATGTGTGAGGAGTGTGTATAGGTGCTGCTCGCTAACAGCGCTTGACCCGACAGCCTGTTAAGGTTATACAGGGGAGCTTTGTATAGGTGCTACTCGCTAACAGCACTTGACCCTACAGCCTGTTAAGGCTATACGGGAGATCTTTGTGTATAGGTGCTACTCGCTAACAGCACTTGACCCTACAGCCTGTGTGAGGCTACACGGGGGATCTTTGTCTCTTTTGCAGGAGTGTGTGCGTGTGTAAAGGGGGAGCGGTGGCTCAGTGGTTAGCGCGCTGGGCTACAAACCTGGCTATGACCCGAGTTCGATTCCCGCTCACGGACAACACCTGTGACGGTCCCGGGCCTCCCCGAGGTCGACTCAGCCTCAAATGAGTACCAAGTGCGGTGTGTGAACATCTGCACTTGGGAGTCAAAGGCGACCGGGCGTGGTGCTGGTCACCCACCTCCTCGTGTGCCGTGCCGGCCTTCATAGGTGCTACTCGCTAACGGCACTTGACCCTACAGTCCGTTGAGGCTACACGGGGGATCTTTGTCTTTGTGGGCAGACAGGTGGGTGGCGTGTGTAGGCAGGTACGCGTGTGTGTGTGTCGATATGCGTGTGGTTTCTGCGTGTATGTGAGTGTGTTTATGTGAGTGTATGTGGGGAGCGGTGAACCCAGTGGTTAGCGCGCTGGGCTACAAATCCGGCAACCCGAGTTCGAATCCCGCTCACAACCAACACCGGTGACGATTTTCTGAACCGGTCCTGGGCCTCCCCTAGGTCGAACCCAGCCTCAAATGAGTACCTAGTGCAGTGTGTAAACATCGCCACTAGGGAGACAAAGGCGGCTGGGCGTGGTGCTGGTCACCCACCCCCTCTGTGTGTGCCGTGTCGACCTTCATAAGGTGCTCGCTAACGGCACTTGCCCCGACAGTCTGTTAAGGCTATACGGGGAATCTTTGACTTTATTATTATTGTACATTCCAGTGAACTGTGTCAACGCAAAACACGCAGGTATGGTCCAATAAGCCGCCAGGAATCGAGCCGTCAAAACTTCACACGATAGCCTGAAAGTGCACCTAGCCTGGCACGAGCAACACCTAGACGAGAGAGTTTTCAATAAAGTTTGCAGGTCTTATTAAAGATGCCAACGTTGGGTCTTCATCTTTGCGATTCTTCGAAGCACGATGGTCAGCTTCTGGACATCGTTGTCTTTCAGCTCCTCGGCTTCGAAGTGTTTGGTATAATTCGCAGGCAACACCAAGTATTTATTACCTGACAGGGATCGCGACGTGAACGCTTCTACCTTGACCCCAACATCGTCCTAATACTGAGTCCAATGTTCCATGTTAACGGTCGGTCATATATCTCTCGATGACCTTCGTTCTTAACCGGTGGGTCGTGACCCATCGGTGGGCCGCGAGCGTCACCTATTGGTCCGTGGAGACCAGACCCGAGTGGGCCAAGTGGGGCCTTGAGGTGCAGAAGGTTGAGAACCCCTTGGTCTATGGGAGAGTTTAACATTGGAGTCTATGGGAGGATTTTGCCAGTTTCACGACCTTTCCGCGTATCGAAGCAGCCTTAATCATTAACATTTTTGTTGCTTTGGTTTTTATTAGTTGTTTTTTTTCTGTCGTTGTGCAGCGTTTTGTGACCCTCGGGTGAAAGGCGCTATATAAAATGCTATTATTATTAATATTTAACATTGAAGTCAATGGGAGACTTTAACATTGAAGTCTATGGGAGGATTTAACATTGGAGTCTATGGGGGAATTAAACATTGAAGTCTATGGGCGACTTTAACATTGAAGTCTATGGGAAACGTTAGCATTGAAGTCTATGGGAGACTTTAAAATGTTATGTCTATGGGAGGATTTAACATTGAAGACTGTGGGACGCTTTAACATTGAAGTCTATGGGAGGATTTCACAATGAAGACTGTGGGAGGATTTAACATTGAAGCCATTGGGAAACTTTAACATTGAAGCTTATGGGATGATTTAACATTGAAGTCCATGGGAGGCTTCAACATTAGAAGTCTACGGGAGGATTTAAGATTAACGTCAAGAGGAAAGTTTAACATTTAAGTCTATGGGAGGATTTAACACTGAAGTCCATGGGATGCTTTAACATTGAAATCTACGGGAGGATTTAACACTGCAGTCTATGGGCGCCATTTTCAACCGGTGGGTCGCGACCCATCAGTGGACCCCGAGGTCCACCTAGTGGTCCGTGGAGACCCGAGTAGGCCACGCGGGCCTGGAGGTGCCAGAGGTTAGGCACCCCTTAACAACGACACACATCATACACAGACGCCGGCGTTGTTTACAGCTCTGGGAGCCACGAACCTGTTACACTCGAGAAGCCACTTCATTATCTCTGTACGTATGTGGGTGTGTACTGTACATGTTTACGTTTTTCAAATTATAATTGGTCATGTTTTGTTTCTTAACAGCGGTGGCTTAGCGGTGAGTAGCGCGGCACGCTTCACATGTGTTCATGACCGGTACCAGTTATTGGCATGTACATTCGTCTCACAGCCAATTTACAGCGTTAAATTGTGAAATTATTCAACCCTAACCATAATATCAAGGTAGAAACGTTCACGTCGCGATCCCTGTCAAGTAATACTTGGTATTTACCTGCAAATTCTACCAAACACTTCGAAGCCGAGGAGCTGAAAGACAACGATGTCCAGAAGCTGCTCAACAGATGCCAGAAGCCCCTCAGTCTGGAGCAAGAAGAGAGGCCCAATGCCCGCCGCCTTTAAGGCCAGCACTCACTATTATATCTCTAAAATTTGAAGGGTTGTCTGCGACTAAAGAAGAACTTGTTGCAATGGGAAACAACTGTCATATAACCATGACGCTTCGAAGAATCGAATTCGAATCATAAAGTAAATTAGCAACACGCAAATGGCGCCGGCAAACCGCCTGGCTGCCTCCTCTGCCTCTCTGCGCTTTCCTCGCTACGCCTCTGAGTCGTTCTCTCGTCGAATGAGTTACCTTCGACAGTGAATGAATATGTGCGCAAAATTAACTCGAAGGCTTTCATGACCAACGTTACTCAAAGTGAGGTTCTGTTTGTGAGTTTAGGTCATGTGAAGGTGTGTAAGTGAAGCGCACCCGTCGATATGCCGGAGCAAACGAGCGAGCACATGCATCACTTACCTCAAAAGATGGTACCGACGTTTCGCTGTATGTGCGCGTTATAAATGTAAAATTATTATTTCCTTTGCGACGTTTCGCCTCCCACATTAGATAGGCATCATCAGGCGAAAACCCCACGCGGACACGGCGGGGGTGGGTGGCAAACACCGCAGTATATTCCTGTATCCCAACGAACACGTGGTGGGTTTTTTTTCAAGATCTTTTTTAGTCCCGCTCCATTTTTACCAGTTGACGTGTGTGTCTGTGTGTGTACTGTACTCACAGTGTGTAGCGGTGGCTCAGTGGTTAGCGCTGCGCTGGGCTACAAACCTGGCTGAGGACCCGAGTTCGAATCCAGCCTACGGCTAATAACCAGTGACGATTTTCTAAACCGTTCCGCCACTTGATCGACTCAGCCTCAAATGAGTACCTTAGTGCGGTGTGTAAACATCGCCGCTAGGGAGACAAATGCGGCCGGGCGTGATGCCGGTCACCCACCCGACTCGTGTGCCGTGTCGACCTTCACAGGCGCTACTCGCTAACGGCACTTGACCCTGCAGTCTGTCTTTGTGCACAGCGAGAAAACGGACATGGGGAAGGAAGACGAGTTGTGGCGAGCCGTGCAGAGCGGCGACACGACCTGCTTGAGGAAGCTACTCGTCAAATATCCGAACGAAGCCAAGAGCAGTGAGTATTAAACCTTCCGTGGAGACTGCACGCACGCGGACTGCGTGGGGAACCTGGCACAGTGGTATCATCCGCGCCTCACAGAAAGAACTAGGCGGTTCGATTCCCGCCTTGGGCACCTTTCTGTGTGGAGTTTGTGTGTTCTCCCCCTGTTCTGCGTGGGTTTCCTCCAGGTTCTCCGGTTTCATCCCACAGCTTCAAACAAAACACCGCGCATTAATTCGTTGGCCGATAACATTTATAATATGTAGGAAGCGGTGTCTCGTGGAAATACGTTGCCGCCGGCAAACCCGCTCACTCAGCCACTCAGCCACCCATTCACCCAAAGATCCCCCGTATAGCCTTAACAGACTGTAGGGGCAAGTGCCGTTAGCGAGCACCTATGAAGGTCGACACGGCACACGAAGGGGGTGGGTGACCAGCACCACGCCCGATAGACACACACACACAGACAGACACACACACTGGAAAATACTTGGTATTTGTTGGAAATGACTGCGCTGTGAGCAGCAAGCCCACGCTTGTGCGGTATGCGGGGGGGAGCGGTGGCGCAGCGGTTAGCGCATTTCGCTAAGAACCTGGCCGCACCAGTTTCAGTCCCGCTCACGGTAAACACCCTATCCCGGCAGACACAGGGCGCACGGCGAGGCTAGAACCCAAACTGGGACCGAACCGGGGTTCCTGGGTCTCCGGGTCTCCCCTACGTCGACTCAATCTTAAACGAGTTTATAAACATAAGGAATAGCGAGGAGATACAAAGGCGGCCGGACGGGCGTGATGCTAGTGACCCATCCCAACCACAAGCGCGCCTTCGGAGACCTGCTCTCCGGCTAACAACACTTGCCCCTACAGTACCTTGAGGCTATACGGGGGGAGCAGCTTTGTCTTTGTGTAACGAGCTGTGCATGGTAAAACCACATCAGTCGTGCGCTAGCACGAACTAATTTAAGGCTGAGTCGACCTGGCGGAGGCCCAGGAACCGGTTGAGAAAATCGTAAGTGTTGGTGGCCGTGAGCGGGAATCGAACTCGGGTCGCCAGATTTGCAGCCCAGCGCGCTAACCACCGAGCTACCGCTCCCCACACATACACAGCCCATACACAGACACAAAGACAAAGATCCCCCGTGCAGCCTTAACAGACTGTAGGGACAAGCGCCGTTAGCGAGTAGCACCTACGAAGGTCGACACGGCACACACAGAGGGGGTGGGTGACGAGCACCACGGCCGGGCCGCCTTTGTCTCCCTAGTGGCAATGTTTACGCACCGCACTGGGTACTACTCATTTGAGGCTGAGTCGACCTAGGGGAGGAGGCCCAGGATCGGTTCAGGTCCTGGGCTTCCTCTAGGTCAACACAGCACACACACAGCACACACACACACACAGCAAAGACACAGCAAACAGTACACACGGTATGCACGCACACACACACCCTCCCTCGACAGGTGTGAACGCAGCCCCTTAATCTGTGGGATCAGGAGCGTGACGCGCGCTCACGACGAAACGCGCGGAACAACTAATCTCTTATCTCACTCACCGCAGCGCCGGTGCCAGGCTAGGTGCGCTTCGATCAAATAATAGTACACGTTAAGGCCGCCGTTTTATAGAGCGCCTTTCACCCGAGGGTCACAAAGCGCTGCACAACGACAGAAAACAAACCAACTAATAAAAACCAAAGCATAAAAAAAAATACAGATTAAGGCTGCTTCGTTTAGACTAAATTACCCAGATATTGGTAAATAAAATAGATACAGGCTCGGGGGCCTTTCCGTGTAGACTTTGCACGTTCTCTCCCCGTGTCCGCGTGCGTTTTCGCCGGGCACTCCGGTTTCCTCCCACGGTCCAAATACACGCTGCTGCATAGGTCAATTGGCCAAACTGAATTGCCCTCGGTGCTCTGTGATGGACCGGCGTCCTATCGTGGGCACAGCCCTGCCTTGCGCCCTGCGTCTGCCGGGATAGGCTCCGGCTCACCGCGACCCCTGGTTACAGGGTGAAGCGGTGACTGAGAATGACGAACGAATGAGTGAATGATGTGGGGTTTGCTGGACATCGTTGTCTTTCAGCTCCTCGGCTTCGAAGTGTTTGGTAGAATGTGCAGGTAAATACCAAGTATTACTTGACAGGGATCGCGACGTGAACGCTTCTACACTGGCGTCGTTAGTGTTGTACGTAAGTGTCAAATGTCGATTGTGGTGACCACCATCAACAATCTAAAGGTCTTGTCACGTTACCTTTGGCCTGGCCATTGTGACAAATAGCAACCTCGAACGCTGACATTAAACACGGAACATTTCCTGACTGTTTCGACGTCAGGAGCGTTTGTGTTTAACCTGAAAGGAACCGTTGAGCTGCGCGGCTCTTTCTGACAGTTGTCCAGCGGCCGGGGGTTAGAGGTGGGAGTCACGGTGTTAGAGATGGGAGTCACAGTGTTAGAGATGGGAGTCGGTCAGTCAGTTTGTATTGAAGCTGGACGGGACCGTTGAGCTGCGTAGCTCTTTTTAACAGTTGTCCAGCGGGGATGTGGTAAGCAAGTTACAACATCTCAGGGCACCGGGGACAATTTGCTCAGGCCAATTTAACCTAGGCAGCAGCATGTATTTGGTTTTTATTGGTTGTTTTTTTCTGTCGTTGTTGACATGCCGTTCTCTTCGCG
>JAZEWU010000031.1:3228832-3239842 GCA_036362915.1 Geotria australis | reverse complement strand
ACGCCCGGCCGCCTGTGTCTCCCCAGTGACGAGGTTTACACACGGCACTAGGTACTAATTTGAGGCCGAGTCGACCTAGGGGAGGAGGGCCTAGGACTAATCCATCAATCCATTTTCAGAAACAGCTTAATCCTGTACAGGGTCGCGGTGAGCCGAAGCCTATCCCGGCTCACCGCCACCACGACCCCACAATTGACCCATCATTGCATGAGCCACCAACCCCACGCAACCGCTGATTAAACAATAATGTTTGATTTGGGCGCCTGTGTGCGGGGAGCAGTGGCGCCGCGCTACGAACCCGGCTTGTGACCCACAGTTCGGTTTTCGCCGGGCACTCCGGTTTCCTCCCACCGTCCAAAGACATACTGCCAGGTTAATTGGAGTGCTGACTAAATTCCCCCCAGGCACCCTGCGATGGACTGGCGTCCCATCCTCGGTGTTCCCCCTGCCTCGCGCCCTGTGTCTGCCGGGATAGGCTCCGGCTCACCGCGACCCTGTACAGGATTAAGCGGTCTCTGACAATGGATGGATGGACTAAGTGTGTATATATAAGGCGAGCCACATATTCATTCACGTGCTGTTAGCGAGTAGTACTTGGTATTGCCCTGTCAGGTAGTACATGGCAATGCCTGCGAATTCTACCAAAACAATTCGAGGCCGAGGAGCTGAAAGACAACGATGTCCAGAAGCTGACCATCGTGCTTCGAAGAATCGCAAAGAAGAAGAAGAAGCGGGTAGCACCTGTGAAGGCCGACACGGCACACGAGGGGGTGGATGGCCAGCGCCACGCGCGGCCGCCTTTGTCACCCCGGTTGCTTTGTTTACACACCTGCACCCGGTATTCATTTGAGGCTGAGTCAACCCAGGGGAGGCCCAGAATCGGTTTAGATAATCGTATAATCAACACTGTTTGGTGGTGAGCTGAAATCCAATCTGGGTCTCTGCGGTGCGAAGCAACAGCGCGCTAACCACTCACTACCCCACACACAGTCAAAGCTCACCCGTATAGCATTAACAGACTGTAAAGTCAAGTGCCGTCAGCGAGCACCTATGAAGGTCGACACGGCACACGAAGGGGGTGGGTGACCACACACACACACAAAGCCACCCACACACACACATCCACAAAGACAAAGATCCCCCGTATAGCCTTAACAGACTGTAGGGTCAGGTGCCACACACAGGCACACACAGGCAGCAGCAGCAACAGGCAGTGTGCGCTAATTGAGCGGAGCGGAGAAGCAGCGTAAACATCGCGAGGAGCTTCACCACTCCGCTGCCGCCGCCGGTGACCTTTTGTGTCGCTACCGTCGGTGACGTGCGTAGGACACTCAGCACCGCAGCGCGCCCAGGCGGGTGGGTTAGGGTTCGTGAGTGAGTGGGTGGGTGGGCAGTTGACAGAATGGGTGGGCGGCTGCATGATCGGGTGAGCGGGTAGGTGGGTGAGCAGGTGGGCGGGTGGGTGGGCGGTTGAGTTAGTGGGTGAGTAGGTGAGTGAGTGATTGGGTGGGTGGTTCAGTTAGTGGGTTGACTGTATCGGTCTTAACGTGCCTTGGCGTGGTATAGCAAGCTAGAGGAGACAAAGGCGGCCGGGCGCGACACTTGCCACCCACCCCCCGTCGTGTGCCGTGTCGGCCTTCATAGGCGCTACTCGCTGACAGCACTTGACCCTACAGTGTGTCGAGGCTAGACGCGGGATCTTTATCTGTTCACGGTCACGACCGATGTCCATTGTGCGTGTTGTCAGGGTGTTTCTGAAGGAGTCGATGGGTTTCCTCGCTGTGTGTGTGACATTGTGTCTTGTCGTGTGTGTGTCAGTGTGCCGTTATTAACGTGTTACTTTGTGTCTTCAGTGTGTGTGTGTACGTCAGCCGTGTGTGTCATTCTTAATGTGCTTATTTATGTGTCTCGGTGTCTTCCTCAGCGGTATCAGTTGTGCCTGTGAATGGGTGAGTAGGAGTGGGTGAGCGTGTGGCCCAGTGGTTAGCGCGCCTGGCTGCAAATCTGGCAACCCGAGTTCGAATCCCGCTCACGGCCACCAACAACCCGGTGACGATTTTCCGAACCTGTCACGAGCCCTCCCCTAGGTCGACTCAGCCTTAAATGGGTACCTGGTGCGGTGCGTAAACATCGCCACTAGGGAGACAAAGACGGCCGGGCGCGGTGCTGGTCACCCACCTCCCACGCGTGCCGTGTCGACCTTCGCAGCTGCTACTCGCTAACGGCACTTGACCCTACAGTCTGTTAAGGCTATACGGGAGATCTTTGTCTTTGCCCCGTCATCAAATGTGTGTCATTGTGTCTTAGTGAACATCTCAACACTAGTAGTATTGCAAACACGGGCGAACAACATCGCTCCGAGGGGTGTTTGTGAAACGTTTAAAAATAGAATCTGCAAAGCGAATTGAACAATCCTGGGATGGGAGCGTAAATGGCATCGGGGGGGTCACAAGACATCTGGACCAGCCTGGAACGCTGTTGCTGTTGTTACTAGTGAGTTCATCCATCCATTTTCTAAACCGCTTGGTCCTGGTCGCGGTGGCAGCAGTACCACGGAGAGTGGACCAGACATCCCTTTCCTCAGCAACAGATTCCAGCTCTTCCTGAGGGGGGATTCCCAGGCGTTCCCAGTGCCAGTCGAAGGATATAAACCCTCCAGCGTGTCCTGGGTCGGCCTCTAGGTCTCCGCCCAGTGAGTGTAGCGCTGCCGCCTCACAGCAAGAAGGCCCCGGGTTCGAATCTCAGCTCGGGTGCCTTTCTGTGCGGAGTTTGCACGTTCTCTCCCCGTGTCCGCGTGGGTTTTCGCCACCGGGCACTCCGGTTTCCTCCCACCGTCCAAAGACACGCTGCCAGGTTAATTGGCCTACCGGCTAAATTTCCCCCAGACGCCCTGCGATGGACTGGCGTCCCATCCTGGGTATACAACTGCCTTGCGTCCCTGTGTCTTGCCGGGATAGGCTCCGGCTCACCGCAACCCTGTACAGGATTAAGCGGTTTCTGAAAATAGATGGATGGATTAATTGGTATTATTATTACGGGAGGAACCCGGAGAACCCGTAGGAAACCCACGCAGAACAGGTGGAGAGAACGGGCAACACCCGGTGCCGCTAACCGCTATCCAAGCGCTACCTGGCAACCCCCGGTTGAGTTAATAACGGCTTGAAACGACACCGGCTTCTGCAGCCTTATCTGTAAACACTCCTCGTGTGTCACACACAGCGGTGTCTCTCTGTGTATGTGTGCTGTGCTGGTCACCCACCCACCCCCCCTCTGTGTGTGCCGTGTCGACCTTCATAGGTGCTACTCGCTAACGGCACTTTCCCCAACAGTCTGTTGAGGCTACACGGGGGATCTTTGGTGCTATTGAAGCACACAGTGGTTAGCGCACTGGGCTACAAATCTGGCTATGGCCCGAGTTCGCATCCCCGCTACACGGCCAACACCGGTGACGATTTTCTGCAACCGGTTCCTGGGGCCTCCCCCTAGGTCGACTCAGCCTCAAATGAGTAACCTAGTGCGGCGGTGTGTAAGCATTGCCACTAGGAAGACAAAGGCGGCCGGGCGCTCACGGCCACCAACGCCGGTGGCGGTTTTCCGAACCGGTCCTGGGCTAGTTTTAGAGATAAGCGCTAGCGTTAGAAACAGGAGCCAGCGTTAGAAACAGGAGCCAGCGTTTGAGACAGAAGCCAGCGTTAGAGACAGGATCCAGTGTTAGAGACAGGAGCCAGCATTATAGACAGGATCTAGCGTTCGAGACGGGAGCCAGCGTTAGTGACATGAGCCGGCGTTAGAGACATGAGCCGGCGTTAGAGACGGGAATCGAACCACCTCGGGCAGTACCTTCTCTCCGTGTCTAAGCTCAGATGTTACTTATTCCCACTGTACCAACGAACCAAGCCATCCGACAGCACTTGACCCGAGATTGTGTCGAGGCTATACTGGGGGCGGGGGGCGGCTTTATCTTTGTGAAACGCTCGCCACCACTGGAGATAAAGGTTTAAAAGCCCACAGGGAGGGAGAGACAACCGTGTTCTCATTAAACACATCAATTCCTCCTGCCTGCGTTATTGCGGTCTGTGTGTTTGTGGGCTGACCGGAGCGCGTCCCGACACAATTTCGCTAAATTACGCAGCTCGGCCGGCACGGTGGTTCGTAACGGTGAGTAGCGCAGCAAGAAGGTCCCGGGTTCGAATCTCGGCTCGGGGGGGCCTTTCTGTGTGGAGTTTGCGTGTTCTCTCTCGCCCCGTGTCCGCGTGGGGTTTTTCACGCTGCTAATTACAGCGCCGTTACTGATGATGATGATAATAATAATAATTTTACATTTATAACACTGCGTGGCACGCATTCGTTCACTGTCGAAGGTAACTCATTCAGTGACGAGAGAACGAATCGCAGGCACGGCGAAGAAAGCGCAGAGAGGCGGAGGAGGCAGCCAGGCGGTTTTGCCGGCGCCATATTGCCACACACTGCTTCTTATATATTATGTTGTTTTACTCAGTAGGCCAATTAAAACAGCCTATATATAGTCTATACACAGACCATAGTCTATAAACACAGACCATAGTCTATACACACAGCCTATATATAGTCGACACACACAGCCTATAGTCTACACGCAGAGCCAATAAATAGTCTATACACGCAGCCTATAAATAAAATACTAATAATAATAGCGTTTTATAGAGCGCCTTTCACCCGAGAGTCACAAAGCGCTGCACAAGGGCCGCAAAGAGAACGGCATGTCAACAATGAATGAACAAATAACTAAATAAACCAAAGGAACAAAAAAACTATTAAATGATTAAGGCTGCTTCGAATATATACTTGAAAGGTCGTGAAACTGGGAACGTCGGTCGTAAGTCCGGGCGGTCGTATGTTCACATGCGTCGTAAGTCGAGGAAGCGACCGTGCGTCCAATTAAATGACGGGCACGGAATGGTGGGAGATGGAACCCAAACGGTTAATAAACATCACAGAATCCGCGCGATGTCATTTTTGGCGCCACCCACTCTCCAGTTTTTTATTTTGTCATCGTCGTTTTTGTAAAAAAAAAAACCTTATTTTTTTTTTCTAGCCGTTTGATAATCGCGGACGAGCGTCCGAGCGGCTTTATAATTGCTACGGAATGTTAATTCCGCGAATATTCAGGATCCAATTATTCTACGACGCGCGGAGATCCAATATTATTATTATTTTTTACGATCAGATGCCCTCTCCGCCTTTTATTTATTTATTTATTTATTTATTTTTACCGACGGCCACATCAAACGCCGCGTTATTGGAATTTTCTATATTGCTGGTTACATCTCACGCTACCACCACCCACCCCGCGTACAAAGACAAAGCTTCCCCTGCGTAGCCTCGCACAAGCCGTACGGGGCAAGTGCTCATCGAGTTAATTACCTTCGACGTTCAATTCGAATTCTGATTCGATTCTTCGAAGCGTGATGGTTTATATATGACAGTTTCCCCATTGCAAAAAGTTCTTCTTTAGTTGCAGACAGCCCTTCAACATTTAGAGCTGTAATAGTCAGTGCTGGCCTTACAGGCGGCGGGCATTGGACTCTCTCCTTGCTCCAGAGTGAGGGGATTCTGGCATCTGTTGAGCTTCCAGACATCGTTGTCTTTCAGCTCCTCGGCTTCGAAGTGTTTGGTAGAATTTGCATGTAATATCAAGTAATTACTTGACAGGGATCGTGACGTGAACGCATCTACCTTGATCCCCAGACATTGAATGAATACGTGCCAAACCGCGCCAGGTACTCATCTGAGGCTGAGTCAACCTAGGGGGGAGGCCCAGGACCGGGTTCAGAAAATCGTCACCGGTGTTGGTGGCCGTGAACGGGATTCGAGTCACAGCCAGGTTTGTAGCCCAGCATAGCGCTAATCACTGAGCCACCGCTCCCCTCACACACACAGGCAAAGACAAAGACAAAGATCCCCCGTATAGCCTTAACAGACTGTAGGGGCAAGTGCCGTTAGCGAGTAGCACCTATGAAGGTCGACACGGCACACGAGGGGGTGGGTGACCAGCACCACGCCCGGCCGCCTTTGTCTCCCTAGTGGCGATATTTACACACCGCACTAGGTACTCATTTGAGGCTGAGTCGACCTAGGGGAGGCCCAGGACCGGTTTCAGAAAATCGTCACTGGTGTTGGCCGTGAGCGGGATTCGAACTCGGGTCGCCAGATTCGTAGCCCAGCGCGCTAACCACTGGGCTACCGCTCCCCACACACACACAGGCACACACGCACACACAGCCATTCACAGACAGACACACGGACAGACCCAGCACACATGGTAGACAAGTCAGTCAGTCGAAGGACAGCTGCTTCCTACTGATGAGTCCCGGGAGATGTGAAAGTGTGTGGGGAACGGTGGCCCAGTGGTCAGCGCGCTGGGCTACGAACCTGGCCACCCGAGTTCGAATCCCGCTCACGGCCACCAACACCCAGTGACGATTTTCCGAACCGGTCTTGGGCCTCCCCCTAGGTCGACTCAGCCGCAAATGAGTACCCGGTGCGGTATGTAAAAACATCGCCGCTAGGGAGACAAAGGCGGCCGGGCGTGGTGCCGGTCACCCACCCGCCTCGTGTGTGCCGTGTCGACCGTCATAGGTGCTACTCGCTAACGGCACTTGACCCTACAGTCTGTTGAGGCTATACGGGGGATCTTTGTCTTTGTATTATATGTGGGTGTCTGTGGGGAGCACAGTTGCTGAATCCGCCAATCACTGTTGCTGATTTTCCGTTCTCTGTCGTTGTTGACATGTCGTCCTCTCCGCGGCTTTGTGCAGCGCTTCGTGACCCTCGGGTGAAAGGCGCTATATAAATGCTATTGATATTACTAACACGCGATAGCCTCAAGGGTGCACCTGGCCTGGCACGGCCCCATTTTCAGAAACCGCTTAATCCTGTACAGGGTCGCGGTGAGCCGGAGCCTATCCCGGTAGACACAGGGCGCGAGGCAGGGGGAACACCGAGGATGGGACGCCAGTCCATCGCAGGGCGCCTGGGGAAAATGTAGTCAACACGCCAATTAACCTGGCAGCGTGTCTTCGGACGGTGGGAGGAAACCGGAGTGCCCGGTGGCGAAAACCCACGCGGACACGGGGAGAGAACGTGCAAACTCCGCACGCAGAAAGGCCCCACCGAGCCGAGATTCGAACCCGGGACCTTCTTGCTGTGAGGCGGCAGCGCTACCCACTACGCCACATCAAACGCGCGCTCTCGTTCCGTTAAAAAAGATCATGATCCCAAAGCGGAGAATGAATAATAATAATAATAGCATTTTATCTAGCGCCTTTCACCCGAGGGTCACGAAGCGCTGCATTGTCCGCGTATGCCGCTGGCGACCCATCTCCCCCGAGCTTCCGCCGCTCGTCAACGCTGACCCCGACAGCCCGCGCGGGTGACCCCCACGCTCGGGGTCGAAAGGTGAAGACTCTCCGTAATGACGTCTTTAATTCCGTTATGACAGACGCGGGAGCCGCCAGACGCCATTTGCCGGCGGTTAATCCCTCCTCATCCCCACCTGCTCCTCACCCACCCACCCATCCACCCACCCACCACCAAAGACAAATATCCCCCGTGTAGCCTTAACAGACTGTAGGGTCAAGTGCCGTTAGCGAGTAGCACCTATTAAGGTCGACACGGCACACACAGAGAGGGGGGGTGGGTGACCAGCACCACGCCCGGCCGCCTTTGTCTCCCTAGCGGCAATGTTTACACACCGCACCGGGTACTACTCATTTGAGGCCGAGTCGACTTCGGGGAGGCCCAGAACCGGTTAGAAAAAAAATAGTCACCGGTGTCGGTGGCCGTGAGCGGGATATTCGAACTCGGGTCATAGCCGGGTTCGTAGCCCAGCATAGCGCGCTAACCGCTGGGCCACCGCTCCCCACCCAGAAGCGAACAGCACACACACCGCGACATTAGCGCACCCAGCAATCATCCTATTAGGTCGCGCGTGCTGACAGTCTAAGTATAGGGAGCGGGGAAGTAATACACACGCGACGGGGGATAGCCGGCCCGCTCCGTCTGGGTCTGAGCTGGGACGAACCGTTGAGCTGCGCAGCTCTTTGTAACAGTTGTCCAGGCGGTGGAGGTGTCGGAGATGGGGAGTCACGGTGTCAGAGATGGGAGCCAGTTTAAGAGACAGGAGCCAGTGTTAGAGATAGGAGCCAGTATTGGAGATGGCAGCCAGTGTTAGAGACAGGAGCCAGTATTGGAGATGGGAGCCAGTGTTAGAGACGGGAGCCAGTGTAGAATTGCAGCAATCCCGCTCCCAGAGCTTGCAAGCTCACTGGGTATTTTCCCCTGTAACCAACAAACGTCGATCTCCCTATCCGAGTGGCGACGTTTGCACACCGCGCCAGGCTTCTCATTTTAAGCGGTGAGGGGAAGGCATCAACACGGTAAGCCGGCGCCAACATTCACCGCGCACACTCGAGGAGTTCACCTAGACGCCGGCGACCAAGCAACGCGCCAGGATGATAACAATAATAATAGCATTTATAGAGCGCCTTTCACCCAAGGGTCACAAAGCGCTGCACAAGGGCCCGCGCGGAGAGGAACGGCACGTCAACGACGACAGAGAAAAAAAAAAGACTCATAAAAACCAAAGCAACAAAAATTAAATGATTAAAGGCTACTTCGGGGATCAAGGTAGAAGCGTTCACGTCGCGATCCCTGTCAAGTAATACTCGGTATTTACCTGCAAATTCTACCAAACACTTCGAAGTCAAGGAGCTGAAAGACAACGATGTCCAGAAGCTCAACAGATGCCAGAAGCCCCCTCAGTCTGGAGCAAGAAGAGAGGCCAACGCCCGCCCGCCTTTAAGGCCAGCACTGACTATTATATCTCTAAATGTTGAAGGGCTGTCTGCAACTAAAGAAGAACTTGTTGCAATGGGAAACTGTCATATCACTGTCACGCTTAGAAGAATCGAATCGAATAAAAATGCAAAGAACCGTTTAACGAAATAGGAAACTTAACTCGAAGGCTTTCTTTTTTCCACAACCTGATGAAGCCGAGTGTAAGTCTCAGCGAAACGTCGGTACCATCTTTTAAGGTAAGTGCTGTATGTGCTCGCTCGTTTTCTCCCAACATATCGAAGGGTGCACTACACTTACACGCTTTTTTCACACGACCTAAACTCACAAACAGAGCTTCACCATGGATAACATTGCTCACGAAAGCCTACGAGTTAAGACAACGACGTCCAGAAGCTGACCATCGTGCTTCGAAGAATCGCAAAGAAGAAGAAAGCCCGTCACGCTTCGAGAAATCGAATTCGAAGTCGAGGGGCGGACTTCTTCGAATACACACACCGCAACAAGTGTCGTAGAAACAGGATATGGGTCGCACACCACCTTGAGGCACCAGCAGCGTGGCTGGGTGCTCTGGCGCAGGACGTAGAACGCGACTGGCGCCAGCGCCGGGTAGGGCAGCCCATCAACCGGCGCTCCTCTGGCGGCCTCCGCCGCGTCACCGTCTCCTCCGTCTCCACCAGCTCCATCGCCAGCTCCACCGCCAGCGCCGGATCCTGTCCCGGCAGCCGGCGCGTCGGTCGGGAGGTCGCGCGGCGCCGGCTGAGGGCCTCCGGCCGAGGCCCTCGCGGAGGAAGGCCGGCGGCCGCTCGGAGGCCCCGACTGGGCCGGCGCTTGCGGCGCGGCGGGGCAGGCCGCTGCCTCCATGCGGCACCGGCTAGGCTGCCGGAGGGGAGCAAAGGGGGCGGGTGGAAGCAGCGATTTTTTAAAATAATCGGAGGGTTTATTTTCTAGGGGGTTAGGGTGGGGGTATCAAATGAGAAGGGTTCAACGTCGCGATCCCTGTGCAAGTTCGAATTCGATTCGATGCTTCGAAGCGTGACGGTTGTATATGACAGTTGTTTCCCCATTGCAACAAGTTCTTATTTAGTTGCAGACAGCCCTTCAAACATTTAGAGATATAACAGTCAGTGCTGGGCTTGAAGGCGGCGGGCGTTAGCCTCTCTTCTTGCTCCAGACTGAGGGGGCTTCTGGCATCCGTTGAGCTTCTGGACGTCGTTGTCTTTCAGCTCCTCGGCTTCGAAGTGTTTGGTAGAATTTGCAGGTAAATACCGAGTATTACTTTGACAGGGATCGCGACGTGAACGCTGCTACCTTGATCACCCCTGCGTCATCACAGCACTTGCTCCGACAGCCCCCGATGGGCTACACGGGGGATCTTTGTCGCTGTAACGCGTGCGTGACATCTGTGCGTGCCTCATTGAGCGATGCGGTATCCGGGTTCATTCAGACGCCTCCTCTATTGAGAGCGAGCCGCGGAGTGGAAACAATATTAGGAAGGATGCGCGGCTGGCGGGTCGCAGCCGCGGGTGGTGCGGGTGTTGCGACACCCGCACTTTCACAGAAACATTATTCCATCCCCCCCCTCCACTTTTTTCTGAGGTGGTCTCATATCATACGTTGCGACACCCGCACTTTTACAGAAACACGATTCCATCACCCCCTGGCTCGGTCGGTTTGTTGTGAGTCGGTGAAAAGGTGACTTTTTAAGAGTTTTTTTTAAGGCTGTAGGGGGACTGTGTTTGACGCAATAGGTGTGGCTGCAGGCTGTTCTAGGTTGTAGGTGCCGCGACCGACAATCGGCGTTTTGCGAAGGTCCATCACATGGCGTATCTCGTGCGAATCTCTCGCGAGACGCCAACCACGCGATTAAAATAATTGTGTGCACGGTGTGGAGTTACACAACACACCGATGTAACGGCTTATAAATGTAAGGAGAGACTCTGGGATACGTTCCAACAGCTATCCTTAATGAATGTCTTCATCAAGGTAGAAGGGTTCACGTCGCGATCCCTGTCAAGTAATACTTGGTATTACGTGGAAATTGGTATTAACCTTGTCTGCGCTCTACTACCCAAGCTCTGCAGCTCAAAATACCTTGTTGCAGAGTTCAATAAAAATGCAAAGAACTGTGTAAAGAAATGGGAAACTGTAATTTAACCATCGCGCTTCGAAGAA
>JAZEWU010000031.1:3184220-3203466 GCA_036362915.1 Geotria australis | reverse complement strand
CGCCTCGAACGCTGGCTCCTGTCGTCTCTAACGCTGGCTGCTGTATCTAAAGATAGCTCCTGTCTCTAACGCTGGCTCCTGTCTCGAACGCTGGCTCCTGTCTCGAACGCTGGCTCCTGTCTCTAACGCTGGCTGCTGTCTGTAACGCTAGCTCCTGTCTCTAACGCTGGCTCCTGTCTCTAACGCTGGCTCCTGTCTCTAACGCTGGCTGCCGTCTCTAACGCTGGCTGTTGTCTCTAAAGATAGCTCCTGTCTCTAACGCTGGCTCCTGTCTCGAACGCTGGTTCCTGTCTCGAACGAACACTGGCTCCTGTCTCTAACCCTGGCTGCTGTCTCTCTAACGCTGGCAGACAAACCTGGCCGGACGTTGTTGCTAGCCGCCCACCCCCCTCGTGTGCCGTGCCAGCCTTCACATGGCAGGTAGCTTACTCGCTGACCGCACTTGACCCCCGCGGTCTGTTTATCCGTACGGGGGATCTTTGTCAAGACTTAGCGGGGGGCTCTCGGGGCCACGTCCAGATGATGAAGATGATGTTGTCTTGTAATGCCATGGGGCCGTGTTTAGATTGAGTGAGGGGCCCGAATTGCAAGCAACACGTACGGCTGAGTGGATTTGAAAGGTTCTGTTTGTGCTGCGTGGGCGTTTGTGTGTATGGCTGTGCGTGTGTGTGTGTATGTGCGTGGGTGTGTGTCGACCTTCATACGGGCGTGGTGCTGGTCACCCACCCCCTCGTGTGCCGTGTCGACCTTCATAGGTGCTCGCTAACAGCACTTGTCCCTACAGTCTGTTAAGGCTATATAGGGGATCTTTGTCTTTGTCGACCTTCATAGGTGCTCGCTAACGGCACTTGTGGGGAGCGTGTGGCCCAGTGGTTAGCGCGCTGGGCTACAAATCTGGCGACCCGACTTCGAATCCCGCTCACGGCCAACACCAGTGACGATTTTCTGAACCGGTCCTGGGCCTCACCTAGGTCGACTCAGCCTCAAATGAGTACCTAGTGCGGTGTGTAAACATCGTCACTAGGGAGACAAAGGCGGCCGGGCGTGGTGCTGGTCACCCACCCACTCGTGTGCCGTGTGTCGCTTATGGCACTTGCCCCTATAGTCTGTTAAGGCTATACGGGGGATCTTTGTCTTCTGACTGAGATGACTGGTAGATACACCCACCTGAACGCCAAATAACATGAACTTTGCTTTGATTCGAATTCGATTCGATTCTTCGAAGCGTTATGGTGATATGACAGTTTCCCACTGCAACAAGTTCTTCTTTAGTCACAGACAGCCCTTCAACATTTAGAGATATAAATAGTCAGTGCTGGCCTTAAAGGCGGGCGGGCGGGCATTGGCCTCTCTTCTTGCTCCAGACTGAGGGCGCTTCTGGCATCTGTTGAGCTTCCGGGCATCGTTGTCTTTCAGCTCCTCGGCTTCGAAGTGTTTGGTAGAATTTGCAGGCAATACCAAGTACTACTTGACAGGGATCGCGACGTGAACGCTTCTACCTTGATAGACCAGTCTGACTTAAACCGGAGAACCCGGAGGAAACCCACGCAGAACAGGGGGGGGGAGAACACACAAACTCCACACAGAAAGGCGCCCGAGCCGAGATTCGAACCCGGGAGCCTTCTTGCTGTGAGGCGAAGATGTTACCACTGCGACGCGCGTTCTGCGGCCGATCGACGGTACGGTAACGCGTTTTTAATGGACGTCTCGGCCGCAGCCCGCGGAGCTGACGAGCGCGCTGGAGATCAGCAACATCGTCTTCACCAGCCTCTTCGCTCTCGAGATGGTTCTCAAGCTGCTGGCCTTCGGCCCGCTCGGATACATCAAGAACCCCTACAACATCTTCGACGGCGTCATCGTGGTCATCAGGTCGGACGCCGTGTCTCTCTCTGTGTGTCTGTGTGTCTCTATAGGTCTCTGTGTGTCTCTGTGTGTGTCTCTTGATGTGTCTGTGTTCTATAATTTATCGCTATTTCTTGAACTCTCAGTTAATCTGTCTCGATGATATCCACATGCCGTCCTCTCCGCTGCCTTGTACAGCGCTCTGTGACCCTCGGCGGGTGACAGACGCTCTATAAATACTATTATCATCTCCCCTCTCGCTTCTTCTTCTTTGCGATTCTTTGAAGCACGATGGGTCAGCTTCTGGACATCGTTGTCTCTCAGCCGCTCGGCCTCGAAGTGTTCGGTAGAACTCGCAAGCGACGCCGAGCATTACCTGACAGGGATCGCGACGTGAACGCTTCTACCTTGAGCCCCTTCTCCTGTGGCTCACCGCCCGCCTCTGCGCCGCCTCCCGCGCAGCGTGTGGGAGATCGTGGGCCAGTCGGACGGCGGGCTATCGGTGCTGCGGACCTTCCGGCTGCTGCGCGTCCTCAAGCTGGTGCGCTTCATGCCGGCGCTTCGCCGCCAGCTCGTGGTGCTCATCAAGACCATGGACAACGTGGCCACCTTCTGCATGCTGCTAATGCTTTTCATTTTCATATTCAGGTTCGAATTCGATTCGGTTCTTCAAAGCGCGATGGTTAAATTACAGTTTCCCATTTCCTTACACACGGCCCCTTGCATTTTCATTGAACTCCGCAAGGTCTTTTGAGCTGCAGAGGTTGGGTAGTAGAGCACAGAGACAAGGCAGTGTTCCATAGTGTGGTCTGCTTCTCCACATTCACAGGTGGTTGGGCCGGTCTTGTAGCCCCGTTCTAGCGTGATGGTTATATGACAGTTTCCCAAGTGCAACAAGTTCTCTTTTAGTCGCAGACAGCCCTTAAACATTTAGAGATATGATAGTCAGTGGGGGTCAAGGTAGAAGCGTTCACATCGCGATCCCTGTCAAGTAAGACTTGGTATTACCTGCGAATTCTACCAAACACTTCGAAGCCGAACTGAAAGACAACGATGTCCAGAAGCTAACCATCGCGCTTTGAAGAATCGCAAAGAAAAATAGTCAATGCTGGCCTTAAAGGCGGGCGGGCATTGGCCTCTCTTCTTGCTCCAGACTGACGGGCTTCCGGCATCTGTTGAGCTTCTGGACATCGTTGTCTTTCAGCTCCTCGGCTTCGAAGTGTTTGGTAGAATTTGCAGGTAATACCAAGTATTACCTGACAGGGATCGCGACGTGAATGGCTTCTACCTTGATCGCCCATATTCAGGTGAGCGGCGAGAATGTCACCCGGGGGTTCGAAGGTACTCATTCGACGAGAGAACGACTCGGAGGTGTAGTGAGGAAAGCGCAGAGACGCGGAGGAGGCAGCCAGGCGGTTTTGCGCATTATAAATGTAAAATTATTATTATAACGTCGGGCGTAGAACGGGTACTCTGCTATTTAAACGGACGCTTGTTTTATTCGTCTCTCCCGCCTCCATTTTCCCCCGTGTCGGCCCCAAAGCATCCTGGGAATGCACCTGTTTGGCTGCAAATTCAGTCGTCACCTTGACAACGGCGACACTGTACCCGACCGAAAGAACTTCGACTCCCTCCTGTGGGCAATCGTCACTGTATTCCAGGTGGGTGTCCGCGTGTCGCCGCGGAGACAGGTAAGGCTGCGGTGCCTCGGTCATGTTGCCCGCATGCCCAGCCACCGCGTGGGTGGGTGAGTGGGTGAGGGAATGGGTGGGTGAGTGAATGGGCGAGTGGATGAATGAGCGGGAGGCTGCGTTGGCTGGGTCATGTTGCCCGCGTGCGATTTATAGAGCGCCTTTCACCCGAGGGTCACAGAGCGCTGCACGAGGGCCGCGGAGAGAACGGGATGTCAACAACGACACAGAAAAAAACAACCAATAAAAACCAAAGCAACAAAAATGTAATGATGAAGGCTGCTTCGAATACACTGAAAGGTCGTGAAACAGGCAATCTTAAGAGCGGCAAAAATCTGCCAGCGTCCCCTAAGATGGCCGTCACTTCCTTAAAGACAAACACGGAGGGAGACAGGGAGGGTGAGCAACAGTCTGTTAAGGCTACACGGCGGATTTTTGTCCATCGCCGTAGTTTGTCGTCTAATAATAATAATTTTACATTTATAACGCGTACATATTCATTTAATGTCGAAGGTATTCATCGACGAGAGAACGACTCAGAGGCGTAGCGAGGAAAGCACACAGAGGCCGATGAGGCAGCTAGGCGGTTTTCCAGCGCCATATTGCCACACACACTGCTTCCTATATATTATGATGTTATCGGCCAAATAACTAATGAGTTTTTATTTTTTTTACTTGTGGGAGGAAAACCGGAGAACCCGGAGGAAACCCACGCAGAACAGGGGGGAGAACACACAAACTCCACAGAGAAAGGTGCCCGAGCCGAGATTCGAACCCGGGACCTTCTTGCTGTGAGGCGCAGATGTTACCACTGCGCCACCCTGCCGTCTGTTGTCGTTGTCTCTACCGACGCAGATCCTGACGCAGGAGGACTGGAACGTGGTCCTGTATAACGGCATGGCGTCCACGTCGCCCTGGGCCGCGCTCTACTTCATCGCGCTCATGACCTTTGGAAACTACGTCCTCTTCAACCTCCTCGTCGCGATCCTCGTCGAGGGCTTCCAGGCCGAGGTGAGCGTTTTGCTGAGCGGCGCGGGGAGACGGGGAGACGCGCACCGCGCCTGGCGCAGGCGTCGCCGTGGAGAGCGGACCACACGTGGGCCAAGTGGGGGCCTTGAGGTGCACAAGGTTGAGAAGCCCTGCTCTGTGGGAGACTTTAACATTGAAGTCTATGGGAGGATTTCACATTGAAATATATGGCAGGATTAACATTGAAGTCTATGGGAGGATTTAACACTGAAAGCTATGGGAGGATTTTAACATTGATGTCTATGGGAGATTTTAACATTGAAGTCTATGGGAGATTTTAACATTGAAGTCTATGGGAGGATTTAACAATGAAGTCTATGGGAGGATTTAACATTGATGTCTATGGGAGGATTTGACATTGAAGTCTATGGGAGGATTTCACATTGAAGTCTATGGGAGGATTTAACATTCAAGTCTACGGGAGATTTTACATTGAAGTCTATGGGAGGATTTCACATTGAAGTCCATGGGAGATTTTAATAATAATAATAACAGCATTTTATAGAGCGCCTTTCACCCGAGGTCACAAAGCGCTGCGCAAGGGCTGCGGAGAGAACGGCATGTCAACAACGACATGAAAAAAAACATTGAAGTCTATGGGAGAATTTAACACTGAAGTCTATGGGAGGATTTCACATTGAAGTCTATGTGAGAATTTAACACTGAAGTCTATGGGAGAATTTAACACTGAAGTCTATGGGAGGATTTTAACATTGAAGTCTATGTGAGAATTTAACATTGAAGTCTACGGAAGATTTCAACATTGTAGTCTAGAGGAGATTTTAACATTGACGTCTAACGGGAGAATTTAACACTGAAGTCTACGCGAGGAATTTAACACTGAAGTCTATGGGAGATTTTAACATTGAAATCTATGGGAGCTTTAACGCGCGCACAGGACGACAATGCGACAAAAGCCGGGCGGCCGAGTTTCACTTTTCACATCCGCCCGTGCTGAGGGGCCTCCCCGAACGGAAAATAAATCTAATGCGACGACAGCGTTTTATAAATAGCGCTAAATAATGATAATAATTATTATTATACATACGCGCGCGTATGCCGGGGCGCTAATTAGTCAAGGAACACTCGTCGCCAGGGGAGGAAGTGAGCACGATGATCGGATGGTCATTCACGACGCGGTGACATAGCGCCTGAGTCACACGCGAGCCGGGGCTAATATGGGGCGACTCGCTTGGGATGAATCGCGTGTGCCGCGCGTAGCCGCTGTGAGGGCCGCGGGGTCGGCGTCGGCTATCCCCGAAGAGCAGCCACGCATCGGGTGGTCAAGGTAGTAAGCGTTCACGTCGCGATCCCTGTCAGGCGCTCAGTGACACGGCTATCCCGAAATAACAGCTTTGAAGAGCAACCATCATGAATCGAGCCGTGACACACCTACATCATCGTAGCTGCATCTCCCCAGCAGGACAACCACATAGGCAGCAGCAGCATGTATTTAGACCGTGGGAGGAAACCGGAATGCCCCGTGGCGAAAGCCCACGCGGACACGGGGAGAACATGCAAACTCCACACAGAAAGGCACCCGAGCCGGGATTCGAACCCGGGGGCTTCTTGCTGTGAGGCTGGCAGCGCTACTCACTGTGCCACCGTGCCGCCCTTAGTCAAACGAAAGTGTCAACTCAAATTTGACTGCGGGGAAAAAAAAAAAACTAACCGTGTTAAATTGTGGTTGGCATTTAATTTCAGCGGTGTCAGATTTAATGTGATGGGTATTTTGTGAATTTACTGTGCTGAGGCCATCAAGTCTCTACACTTGAGCACCCATTTTAATCACAACTCGGTCTGAGTCTGTGGCTCCCTATGAGTCTATGACTCTCTGTGTGTCTGTGAGTGAATGTGAGTCTATGGGTCTCATTGCATATATGGGTCTCTGTGAGTCTACGGGTCTCTGTGAGTCTGTGAGTGAATGTGAGTCTATGGGTCTCTGTGTGAGTCTGTGGGTCTCTGTGTGAGTCTGTGGGTCTCTGTGTGAGTCACTGGGGACCAGGTCTTAAGCCCACAAACTCACTACCCCGGGGCGGGGCAACTCGCACAGTAGGTGGGGCTACACACGCAGTGGGCGGGTTTACCTATAAAGTGGGCGGTGCTAATACGGGGTGGGTGGGCGTGGTTAAGTGAGTGGGCGGGGTGAGGGGGGGAGGGGCTGCCACTATTTTCCCGCCAAACCTCTGGAGACATTTGCTGTACAGGGAAAACTAATTAATGACTGACACGATGGAAAACAGGCTCTCAAGAGCTGCTCTTTTGGGATAGCCGCGTCGAGCGTTCCCAATCATCCTCCTCCTTCACGACGTTTTGCCTCCCATGCCGGAGGCATCATTGGGCTAAAATCCTCTCCCATAGACTTCAATGTTAAATACTCCCATCGACTTCAATGTTAAATCCTCCCATAGACTTAAATGCTAAATCCTCCTAGCGACTTCAATGTTAAATCCTTCCCATAGACGTCAATGTAAAATCTTCCCATAGACTTCAATGCTAATTCCTCCTATAGACTTCAATGTTAAATCCTCCCATAGACTTCAATGCTAAATCCTCCTATAGACTTCAATGTTAAATCCTCCCATAGACTTCAATGTAAAATCTTCCCATAGACTTCAATGTGAAATCCTCCCATAGACTTCAATGTTAAAGTCTCCCTTAGACTCCAATGCGAAATCCTCCCATCGACTTCAATGTGAAATTCTCCCATAGACTTCAATATAATAAATCCTCCCGTAGACTGCATTACTAAATCCTCCTCTAGTCTCCCATAGACCAGTCAGAAGCTTGACGATGCTTCCAACGCGGGCGGCGAAACGTCGCGGACGAGAGAGCGGCAACGCTCGATGCGGCGCTCCCAAAACGGCGGCCTCCCTCGAGAGCGATTGTCACCCCCGCACCACCGAGTCGTGACGATCCTCCCCGTCGACGGCACGTGATTAACGAGTGTCGTTTTGCCGGAACCCCCCTGTTTGTCCCGTTCAGAAACACAAAACACGGACCTGTCAGGAGGTACTGTATTTTCGGCGACTTTGGAGTTAAACTTGCCTGGATTTGATTTTTTTTTTTTTCCTCTCTCTCTATCCAACCCTTGTTTGATTTCATTTTCTTGTTGCTGCTGATGCTGCTGATGCTGCCGTCTTTTTTTTTATTTACGTTCGAAATTCGCACGTCGGAATGAATTATTTCTTTTCTCGGTCGCGGAAAACCCTCGAATATCGCGGTTAGCCACGTTTGCCGGAAAGTAGCGCGGAAGTCTTCTTTTTATTTGCGATTCTTCGAAGCGCGATGGTTAAATTACAGTTTACCATTTATTCACACAGTTCTTTGCATTTTCATTGAACTCTGCAAGGTATTTTGAGCTGCAGAGGTTCGGTAGTAGAGCGCAGACAAGGCAGTGCTCCATAGTACGGTCTGCTTCTCCACATTCACAGGTGGTGGCTTGGGCCGGTCTTGTAGCCACATCTGACCAAAGCAGCATCTTTTGATCGTCCCGTTCTAGTTCTCAGGCGGTTGAGTGTCTTCAACTGAATCCACGGTGCTTCTGAGCCAGGAGGGAGGTCTTCAGCACGGAAGTCAAAACCGCGGCGGTATTTTAAACCCGAAGCGTGTACAGTACGGTACAGGAGATTTGCTTACCCCGTAACGGAGTCCCACAGTATATCCACCACGCGTGCCGCCCCCTCCTCCCTGAAGATAGACAGATAGAGCTTTATTATTACGGCAGAAAAATACCCAGTGAGCTTGCAAGCTCTTCACCGGATAACTGCATTGACACAACAAATACGCAAATTGACAAAAAAAATTTGAAATGAAAAAATAAAAAAATTAACCTAACAAAAACAGTTGGCACCAACCCGCCAGACACTGCGTCCTGTATGTTATGACATCGGCCAATTAATGAGTGTTATTTTTAGTCGCGGGAGGAAACCGGAGTACCCGAAGAAAACCCACGCCGGACAGGGGGAGAGAACACGCAAACTCCACACAGAAAGGCGCCCGAGGCAGGAATCGAACCGCCTCGGGCGCCGCGCCACCCTGCCGCCCAACCACACTCACGGTCCAAAGACGCACCGCCGGCATGCTGCCGCCCGGGTTAATTGCCTGACTCAATCCCCCCCAGTTTCCCTGAGATGTTGTAACTTACTTGCCCCTCCCCGCTGGACAGCTGTTCAAAAGAACTACACAGCTCGACGGGTTCCTGCCAGTTTGATTTCAAACGCAGACTCGCGAACGCACAGCGATTTATCCCCGCGAGCCGAACCGCAATCGCGACCGAGAGTCCAGCGACAGCCGTTACGCGTAAACGTTTCACCGGTGACTGGAAACCGCGATAGCTCGACCCGCGATATTCGAGTGTTTCCTGTACTTTCAATCCCTCCCCGCTTGCATGTGCCGTGCGCGTCGTCGGAGCCGGTGACGCCGATCGACCGACCGATCGACCGACCGCTCAGTCCACACCTCGGCAAATTACCGCCAAATCTCGACTATTAGATCGTTTGTTATTACGGCAGAAAAAAATTACCCAGTGGGCCTGCACGCTCTTAACGTGGTTCCCCGCATTGACACAACAGCAAACGCGACTGTAAAATCAGGTGTAACTTTTTTGGCCTCAATTTTTTTTGTTATTTTCCAAACGAATTTGCCGTGTTTACAATTGTCTCTAAAACTGCCGCCGAAAGAGTTCTGGAATTGTTAACCGCAGAAGTCAACGGGGTTTTCAATCCGTCTCTTATTTCCTATTCAATGACGGCTGTTAGGCCTAGACGCGTCGTCACTGGAACATAATTTTTTATCACGACCAAATTCTCCAATTTTTTTATTACATGCGCTCATAATTACGTAGGATTCTTCCTTTTTTGTTTAATATTACGGTGAAACTCAAAGCTGGGGGGGCGCGTATAATAACACGAGATTTTTACGGTGGCTGGCGCCAACCAGGAATTTGAACCGCGCGCTCGAGACCAACCGCGCGAACCGGTCGCCGGGAATCACCGACCGGAACCCGTATGCGGGGCCCGGCGACGCCGCTCGCCGACCGTCGCGACCGAACAGCAACCGGTCGCCAGAGACGTCCGCGGAGTAAACGGGAGCGCTTGTCGAGCGAGCCCGAGGTCGCGCCGCGCCGATCGATCGAGTTGTAAAAGCGGCCCCGGGGACGCCACCGCACGTTGGGGGAGCACCCTCCGCGGAATGACGATGATTGCGGTGATCGTTGCATTTTCCTCCGAGCCGCGATGGTGATGATGCTGGTGACGGTGCTGGTGGTGATAACGATGATTGCTCGCCGCCCCCCATGTCCCGTCTCTCCCCCGCTCGCGACATTCTCCGTCTGCTGCATTGTTGTCACAGTCGTTGTCACAATCCTCCTCGTCATCGATTGTTTTTGGTTTTGCTGTGCCTGCCACCCCGACCACCCAATCCCCGTCTGAATCGACTTCCCGCGATCGAAATGTAACCGTGGGTGTTGCTGATTTTCTCACTTCACGCCATCCCATTTTTTTATTTTCTGTTTAAATCATCGCAACCGTTATCGCTCGTCTACCTGGGAACACCTCACCGAGTCAAATTTTCAGGAGATATTCTTATTGGTTAATATTATTACAGCAGATAAATACCCAGCGAGCGTGCAAGCTCTTTACGGGATTCCTGCATTGAAACGACAAGCACGCAAATTGACAAAAATTAGTAAAATATACAGTTATACATTGCGAGGGTCTCCTGCCGAGTTTCCACGGTGAATTAAATTCAAGGTGCATTTTCTAACTGTGCCGCGGCCCTTGCCAGGACATGCGGTTTAGAACATGGATGGATGGATGGATGAATGGATGGATTAAAGGATGGATGGATTTTATAACTGTGTCTCATGGCCAACGCAGACCCGGTCTCACCAGTGTTAGCCAAATAATAATAATAGTAGCATTTATATAGCGCCGTTCACCCGAGGGTCACAAAGCGCTGCACAAAGCTGGAGAGAGAACGACATGTCAACAACGACAGAGCACGGAAAATCAGCAACAAAAAATATATATATTTTTTTTTATAATCCGAGCTGCGGAGAGAACGGCATAACAACAACGGGGAGACAGAAAACTGAGCGTCAAGCGATAGCAAAATGTTGCCAAAAGGCAAGTAGCTCAGGACAATGCATATATCAATACAATAATAATAGTATTTTATAGAGCGCCTGTCACCCGAGGGTCACAAAGTGCTGCACAAGGCCGGTGGGGAGAACGGCATGTCAACAACGACAGAAAGAACAACTAATAAAAAATCAAAGCAACAAAAAATACATGATTAAGGCTGCTTCGAATATAACTGAAAGCTCGTGAAACTGGCAATCCTAAGAGCGGCAAAAATCTGCCAGCGTCCCCCAAGATGGCCGTCACTTCCTTAAAGACAAACACGGAGGGAGACAGGTAGGGAGGGTGAGCGACAGGGGGAGACACAGGGAGACAGACATTAGTAGCTCAGGTCGAGATGTTGAGGGTAGTGTCGGTGTAGCGCTGCTGCCTCACAGCAAGAAGGGTCCCGGGTTCGACTCCCGGCTCGGGTGCCTTTCTGTGCGGAGTTTGCATGTTCACAGGCATACTAAGACTGTCTCAGAACGCCTGTGGATGCCTCCAATGTGGGAGGCGAAACGTCGGGTGGAGGCGGGTTTACGACACTTATTTTTTTTACGTGACGTGGGCGGCAGGGTGGCACAGTGGTAACATCCGCGCCTCGCAGAAAGAACGGTCTTGCCCGAGCAGGTTCTATCCCCGCCTTTGCGGTGCCTTTCTGTGTGGTGCTTGTGTGTTCTCCCCCCGTTCTGCGTGGGTTTCCTCTGGGCTGTCCGATTTCCTCCCGCAACTTAACAAAAAAAATACTCATTCATTCAATTCAATTCAGCTTTATTTGTCAATTCTGCCATATGTACGGGACATATAGAGGATCGAAATTCCGTTTCGCTCAGCTACCCCGGTGTTGGCATTTACATGGACTGGAACACAACAAAATTTTTAAAAATACTAGGATGAAAAAAACCGAAATACTCAATTTTTCCACGATAACATCCTAATATGTCGGAAGCAGCGCGTGGCAATATGGCGGCGGCAAACCGCCTGGCCGCCTCCTCCGCCTTTCTACGCTTTCCTCGCCACGCCTCCGAGTCGTTCTCTCGTCGAATGAGCACCTTCGACGGTGAACGAATATGTTCGCGTTAGAAATGTAAAAAAAATATTACTATGAAACAAAACTGGAGGGATTGCCGGCGGCCGTTCCGTAGTTGTGTTATAGTTGGCGGTCCGTGTTGTGTTCGAATGCTGGCGGCCTCCGGGCCTGTTGGCGGCGGGCTGAGGGGGGTTGGCCGGGCCGTCGGGCCGAGGGCTGGGGGGTGACGGCCGGTCGTTTACGCTCGTGTCGTTGCGCGGCAGGGCGACACGAACCGGTCCGAGTCCAGCTTCGAGAAGGGCTCCGCGAGCTTCGACGACAACGACGCCGCCAAGAAGTCCGAGTTCCCCATGATGACCAGTGAGTAGGCCCGCGCGCACTGATAACGGCTAACGGCACCTGACCCTACAATCTGTTAAGGCTATACGGGGGATCTTTGTCTTTGTACCAGTGACGATTTTTCGAACCGGTCCTGGGCCTCCTCCAGCGCCTCCGAGTTGTTCTCTCGTCGAACGAGTACCTTCGACAGTGAATGAATCCCCCAGGAAGAGCCGGAATCTGTTGCTGAGGAAAGGGATGTCTGGTCCACTCTCCTTGGACTGCTGCCACCGCGACCCTCATCAGGACCAAGCGGTTTAGAAAATGGATGGATGGCTAAATGTTAAATTATTATTATTATTTTTACATGGCAGAACTGACAAATAACGTTGAATTGAATTATTATCTCCCGTCAGTCGTGACGCCCAACGGCCACGTGGACTCCAAGTGCAGCCTGGGCCCTCCGATCATCACGCACACGGCCGCGACGCCGATGCCGACCCCCAAGGGCTCGCCGCACACCGACGGGCCCGTCTCGCGTCACGGCAGCGCGGCCTCCATCGGGCCCGCCGCCGCGGCCGCCGCCGCCTCAGGCCACAACCCCAACCCCGACCAGCGGTCGCTGGTAAGGCCCCGCCCGACACCGTGCCGTGCAGGAGAGGGTCGCTCGTTCGCTCGCTCGCTCGCTTGCCGCGTCTGGATGACGTTCAATCTCTCGTCCCGCGCGCGTCTCACTCAAACCGCGTCCCTCTCACCGTGTCTCTCCGTGGAGTCATGGGCCGAACGGGGATCAAGGTAGAAACGTTCACGTCGCGATCCCTGTCAAGTAATACTCGGTATTTACCTGCAAATTCTACCAAACACTTCGAAGACGAAGAGCCGAAAGACAACGATGTCCGGAAGCTCAACAGATGCCAGAAGCCCCCCCTCGAGTTCGAATTCTAACCGAGTGTCTCTCTCACCGCGTCTCCCTCCCCGCGGCCCGCAGGTGGGCAGCTTCAGCGCTGGCAGCTGGAGCAGCCGCCGTTCCAGCTGGAACAGCCTGGGCCGCGCGTCGAGCCTCATCCGGCGCAGCGACGACGGCGGCGAGCGCGAGTCGCTCCTCTCCTCGTCGCGCTGCGTCGGCGCCGGCGGCGGCGGCGGCGGCGGAGGCGGCGGCGGGACCGGGGGTGTCGGGGGCCCGGCGGCCGCCGCCGTTTCCGGGCAAGGCTCGGCCTCCGGCGCCGGTTGGGCCTCCGAATCCGACAACGACGACGGCGACGCGGAGGAGACGGGCGGCTGCTCGGTCGACGGGCACCAGCAGAACCGTCACAACCGTCAGCACGGTCACCAGCAGCAGCATCATCATCGCAACCACCAGCATCATCAGCAGCAGCATCATCAGCAGCAGCGTCATCAGCGCAGCGCGAGCGTCTGCAAGGAGGCGCCGGCGCCGTGCCGCCGGAGCGCGTCGCTGTGCGCGGCGTTCGACGCGGCGTTCGACGCGGAGACGCTGACGGTGCCGGCGTCGGGGCTCGGGGGCTCGGCGGGGCCCGCGTGCGCGGGGCGGAGGGGAAGCGCCTGCAACGGGGGGACGGCGGGCGACGCCGCGGGGAGGAGCGGCAAGCGGGGCGGAGATGCCGACGGGGGGCCGCGCGACGAGGAAGAAGA
The DNA here is from genome assembly GCA_036362915.1 of Geotria australis. Lineage (NCBI taxonomy): Eukaryota > Metazoa > Chordata > Hyperoartia > Petromyzontiformes > Geotriidae > Geotria > Geotria australis. The sequence goes on along the minus strand of JAZEWU010000031.1, from coordinate 3,189,784 downwards.
CGAGGAAGAGGAGGAGGAGGACTACGCAGACGAGGTGATGACGGTGGCCGTGATGACGGTGACCGCGATGGTGGCGGTGGCGGTGATGTGATTGTCGCGGCGGGCTAGAAACCCGCCACGGTGAGCCACCGGGCCCCGAGCTGAAACCTCCCGAGACAGATACGCGTTTGTCATCGCAGCAGGAAATACCCCCGGCGAGCTTTGCAAGCTCCCTGAGCGGGATTCCCGCGACGCAGCGAGCGCGCGAACGGCCAGCGTAGCGGACGGTGATCGGGAGCCGCGCGTGTCTCCCGCAGGGCTGCCTCACCCGGCTGCGGAAGCGTCTGGAGCCACTCAAGCCGAGGTTTTGCACCGAGCGCGAGGACTGGTCCGTGTTCCTGTTCGCGCCGCGGAACAGGTGCCGGCGACGCGCCCCCCCCCCAAACACGCACAACAACAACAGCCATTCGCCACTAAGTGCCGGTGACGTCACCACGTCGCCCGTGCCAGACCATATGCACCTTTGAGGCCGTCACGTGAAGTGTCGAAGGCTCGCCGACAGGAGGTCACGGGACAGACCCAGGTGTCACGACGGGCTGCCTGACCGAGATGACCGGCAGATGCACCACCTGGGCTCCCTACTGTGCTAACTTGCCGCGCTTTGGCCGCTCGGCGCTCGGCTCGCCGTTGTGAGCATCGCTCCTCCGCCCTCCGTTGTTGCAGGAGGGCGACTGCCTCCAACTGCCCACACACACACGTGTGACAACCCTTTACTGATTGGCTGCGCCGGGTGGAGGCGGGTTTACGACACTTATTACATGTTTACGTGACCTAACTCATAAAAAGAGCTAGACTATAGAAGGATGTTTATTATTGCAGCACAACATTTCCCAGTTAGCTTGCAAGCTCTTTACGGGATTCCTGCAAATTGGAATTCGCTTGCGTTACAAATTGTCTAATTTACCACTACGAGACCTTTTTACCGTTTGTACAAAAAATGTAGAATAGATTTTCTGTGTAGTTTTTACCCTTTCCGGCAATGAGAAAAGTCTTAAGATCTTAAAACACGCTATTATGATTGTTGCGTTTCGCCGTCAGGTTTCGGATGCTCTGTCAGAAGATCATCTCCCACAAACTGTTCGATCACAGCATCCTGGCCGTCATCTTCCTCAACTGCATCACCATCGCGCTCGAGAGGCCGGACATCCTGGACCACAGCACGGTGCCTACAGCTCCCTCGCTCGGCTCCACGACACCGGGTCTCAGTGTCTTGAGACTAGATTTCCAGAAGTCCGGGTCTCAGTGTCTTGAGACTAGATTCCAGGAGACCGGGTCTCAGGGTCTCAGTGTGTTGACGCGTGTAGATCTCCGCGTGTTGACCTCTGTGTGTTGACCTCTGTGTGTGTCTGCAGGAGAGGCTTCTCCTCTCGATCTCCAACAACGTCTTCACCATCGTCTTCACGCTCGAAATGACCGTCAAGGTGAGCCGATCGCACGCACCGTCATGGCCGCATCCCGCTCACGGCCACCAACGCCGGCCTCCCCTACGTCGACTCGGCCTCAAATGAGTACCCGATGCGGTGTGCAAACATTTTCTTAGTCGCGGGAGAAAACCGGAGAACGCGGAGGAAACCCACACAGAACAGGGAGAGAGAACGCGCGTAACTCCACACAGAAAGGCGCCCGAGGCGGGAATCAAACCGCCTCGGGCAGGACAATCTTTCTGCGAGGTGCAAATGTTGTCACCGCGCCACCGTGCCGGCCCGGGGGTTTCACCTTTTCTGGCAATGAGACGTGTTATGATCTTAAAACACCAAATGGAGATCTTTTTGCAAAGGTTCCATTTTGTAAGCAGCCACATTACATGCTTACATTGTGGCAATAACATGCAAACGAATGCTATGATAAATGCATTGTCCTTCAACCTGATTGGCCCAACACTATAGAGACAGCTTTCATTGGAGCATATAATAATAATAATAATAGCATTTTATATAGCGCCTTTCACCCGAGGGTCACAAAGCGCTGCACAAGGGCTGCGAAGAGAACGGCATGTCAACAACGAAAGAAAAAACGACCAAAAAAAACCAAAGCAACAAAAAGATAACTGATTAAGGCTGCTTCAAATACACTGAAAGGTCGTGAAACTGGCAATGTTAAGAGCGGCAAAAATCTGCCAGCGTCCCCTAAGATGGCCGCCTAGTCTCTAATACTCTACTTTATTTTTATCCTGGGAAAAAAAACGTGGATTTTTTTGTCTTTGTCGCAGGTGGTGGCTCTGGGCCTGTTCCAGGGCGAGCGGGCCTACCTGCAGACTAGCTGGAACATCCTGGACGGAGTGCTGGTCCTGGTATCCATCGTTGACCTCCTGGTGGCGCAGGTCGGAGGGCCCAAGATCCTGGGAATCCTGCGGGTACTTCGTCTGCTCCGTACCCTACGCCCGCTCAGGTAACGAGGGGGTGACGTGCATTTCTGTGCATCTCAATATATATTAACTAAGCGAAAAGGAACAGGATGAAAAAGTGATAAAAGTTAAATAAATACGCTTAACACGGGGAGCTGTATCACATGATGTTTGCACAACGTCCAAATCACATAACGTCCTATTTAACAGAACCCAAAAAAAAATTGTTGCTGATTTTCCGTTCTCTGTCGTTGTTGACATGTCGTTCTCTCTGCAGTCCTGTGCAGCGCTTTGTGACCCTCGGGTGAAAGGCGCTCTATAAATGCTACTATTATTATTATTATATCTCTGTGTATCTCTATATATCTGATGCGGCTCAATGCTGTCATTGTGCCAGGATGTTGGCTCTCTTCCTACCTGCGCCTCCATAGGAACATTTATTCCTTCCCCTGGCTTGGACTGCTTCTCCACCTGTGAATGTGGAGAAGCAGACCGTTCTACGGAGCACTGCCTTGTCTGTGCTCTACTACACAACCTCTGCAGCTCAAAACAGCTTGCAGAGTTCAATAAAAATGCAAAGAAGTGTGGCGCAGTGGTAACATCTGCGCCTCACAGCAAGAAGGTCCCGGGTTCGAATCTCGGCTCGGGCGCCTTTCTCTGTGGAGTTTGTGTGTTCTCCCCCTGTTCTGCGTGGGTTTCCTCCGGGTTCTCTGGTTTCCTCCCACAAGTAAAAAAACACTCTTTAATTATTTGGCCGATAACATCATAATATATAGGAAGCAGTGTGTGGCAATATGGCTCCGGCAAACCGCCCAGCTGCCTCCTCCGCCTCTCTGCGCTTTCCTCGCTACGCCTCTGAGTCGTTCTCTCGTCGATGAACACCTTCGACATTGAATGAATATGTGCGCGTTATAAATGTAAAACTATTATTATTATAACCATTACGCTTCGAAGAATCGAAAAAGACGAAGAAGCTCAACGGTTTCCTTCCAGCCCTAAACGCAAAGTGAGCGTCTGACGGAACGGAGACGAGGAATTCACCGGGGACACGCGGCGGCGCGGAGGGAACAGCCTGTGCCGATCGTCTCATTAAATTATCCATCGTTTGAATCGCGAGATGAAAAACTCTGCCCTCGTTTCCAGCCATCCCGCGAGCATTAAATATTCACGGCCTCGCGGCGCGTTTAAAAGGGTTCTCAAAAATGTCGCGGGTTTTTTTTTTGTATTTTTTTTTTGTTTCTGTCCGAAAGATAATAATGGTCCTCGTGCCCTAGAAAAGTTAATGTTGGCACCAAACTGCTGCGTTGGTTTTGTGGCGGTTTGCGTCGCCCTGGGGAACTCCAACATTTTTTAAGCGCAATATTATTTTGAGAATACAAACACAACGACGCACGATGTACCCATAAATATTACACGTTACCAAAAACTCAAAAAAAAACAACGTTACGCGATGTACCAGACTCAACCTGCTGCCCTCAGTGTGCCACCTGCGCTTGCCGCACTGTCTCTCTGAAGGTATAGTGCTGTGTGTGCTCGCTCGTTTTCTCCAACATATCGACGGGTGCACTACACTTACACACACGTGTTTCACATGACCTAAACTCACAAACAGAGCTTCACCTGTGGAAACCTACATCAGCTTTGTGCAGCGCTTTGTGACCCTCGGGTGAAAGGCGCTATATAAATGCTATTATTACAAGAGCGATCGCCCGTTATCCGTCCCTCCGTCGTTCTCCCCACCGTCTTTGTATCCCGCAGGGTTATCAGCCGGGCGCCCGGTCTGAAACTCGTCGTGGAGACTCTCATCTCCTCGCTGAAGCCCATCGGCAACATCGTGCTCATCTGCTGCGCGTTCTTCATCATCTTCGGCATCCTGGGAGTGCAGGTGATCAAATTATCTCGCGGCGTCGGGTTTGTAACAGCTCGATTCGCGGTAGAATATATGAGGTTTCACCCTTTCTGGCAATATGAACAAGATCACCAGTAGCAATACTTGCATTAGCAAGAAGACATCGTTCTAGCTCTTTTTATGAGTTAGGTCACGTGAAAAGTGTAGAATAATAATAACAGTGTTTTATATTGCGCCTTTCACCCGAGGGTCACAAAGCGCTGTACAAGGGCATGTCAACAATGAAATAAAAAACAACCAATAAAAACCAAAGCAACAGAACATAAATTATTAAGGCTGCTTCGAATATACTGAAAGGTCTTGAAACTGGCAAATATTAAGAGCGGCAAAAATCTGCCAGCGTCCCCTAAGATGGCCGTTAGACCAAATGGACACCTTTTTGCAAAGGTTCCGGTTTGCGAGCAGCCACACTACACGCTAGTGGCAAAAACGTGTAAACGAATGCTGTGATAAATGCACTGTCCTTCAAACTGGGGGTCAAGGTAGAAGCGTTCACGTCGCGATCCCTGTCAGGTACTACTTGGTATTGCCTGCGAATTCTACCAAACACTTCGAGGCCGAGCTGAAAGACAACGATCTCCAGAGGCTGACCATCGTGTTTCGAAGAATCGCAAAGAAGAAGAAGACTGATTGGCCCAGCACTAGAGACAGCTTTCGTTAGAGCCTCGTCTCAGTGCTTAGCCATGTGTTGCAAATAGTGAAGCTCTGTTTATGAGTTTAGGCCTTTTCACGTAACCTAAACTCACAAACAGAGCTTCACTGTTGCCCCGTTTGCGTCTGTCGCTCAGCTCTTCAAGGGGAAGTTCTACTACTGCGACGCTCCGGAGGCCCTGCGCGTGACCAACCGCTCCGACTGCGAGGTTCACAAGCTCAAGTGGCTCCGATACAAGTACAACTTCGACAACCTGGCCCAGGTGAGGCGGGCCGCGTCGCAGGACCACGCGTCGCACGACCGATCGGTTTCCGTTGTCGGAAACCGCTTAATCCCGCGCGGGGGGTCGCGGTTTAGCCGGAGCCCATCCCGGCAGTCGCAGGTGCCGCGAGGCTGGGCTATAGCCACGATGGGACGCCAGGCCGGTACAGGGCACCGGGGACAATTTAGTCCGCAGGACGATTTATTAAATTTTGAAGGCGTTCATTCGAAGAGAGAACGACTCGGAGGCGCAGAATGGCAGGGAGGGGGGAAGGCAGCCAGGCGGTAATCCGGTGCCAACCCACCACTGGACATCAATCCATCCATTTTCAGAAACCGCTTAATCCTGTACAGGGTCG
>JAZEWU010000031.1:3158742-3170127 GCA_036362915.1 Geotria australis | reverse complement strand
GTGCGGCGCCGCGCTGCCGATCGGCCCACGACGCGATTCTTAAATCTGTCCGTGCGGAGTTTTCGGGAGGATTGCTCGCGCGAGATGTAATAATAATAATAATAGCATTTTGGGGATCAAGGTAGAAGCGTTCACGTCGCGATCATTGTCAAGTAATACTCGGTATTACCTGTAAATTCTACCAAACACTCCGAAGCCGAGCTGAAAGACATCGATGTCCGGAAGCTCAACAGATGCCAGGAGCCCCTCAGTCTGGAGCAAGAAGAGAGGCAAATGCCCGCCCGCCTTTAAGGCCAGCACTGACTATTATATCTCTAAGTGTTGAAGGGCTGTCTGCGACTAAAGAAGAACTTGTTGCAATGCGAAACTGTCATAGAATCATAACGCTTCGAAGAATCGAATCGAATTCGAATAGCATTTTATCGAGCGCCTTTCACCCGAGGGTCACAACGCGCTGCACGAGGGCCGCGGAGAAGCGCCCGCCTTGGGTGCCTTTGCGCGTGTTCGTTTCTCGCCTGTTGCGCGTGGGTTTCCTCCGAGTTCTCCCGGTCTCGTCCCACAGTCCAAAGACACGCTGCCGCATCGGTTAATTGACCCGCGGTCTAAATTTCCCCCCGGTGTCCTGCGATGGACCGGCGTCCAATCGTGGGTAATAACCCAGCCTCGCGCCCTGTGTCTGCCGGGATAGGCTCCGGCTCACCGCGACCCCCGAGCGAGCGGCTTGTGTGTGCGCGCGCGCGTGCGTGCCGGCAGGCCGCGGTGCGGATGGACTCTGTGGACGGCTTCACGCTGGGCTCCAAGGACAGCCTGCTGTCTCCCGCTCCCGACAGCCCCCCACACCACATCCCTCCCCCTCCTCCTCCTCCTCATCATCTTCCTCCTCAGCATCATCATCAGCCGGTCAATCAGCATCATCATCATCAGCAGCAGCAGCCGCCGACGCAGCTCCCGCCGCCGCCGTTGCGGCCGCCCCCCGCGGCCCACCGGCGGCCGGTGGTAACGGGCGGCAGCGGGTCGGCTAGCGGGCAGGATAGCGGCGCCGGGACGCTGAGCCGCGAGGGCTCGGACCCCAACGACGAGGAGGTGAGGAGGTTCACGGCGAGGGCCTCGGCTGCCGGACACGAGGTCAAGAAGTGCCACAGCGTGGACGAGCGCGGCCTGCTGGCGGTGGCTGGGACGCCCGCGGCGGGCAGAGGCGGCGGAGGAGGAGCTGGAGGAGGAGGTGGTGGAGGAGGAGGGTGGTGGACGGACGACGCCAGGAGGCACTCCATCGAGATCTGCCCAGAGGTGGGGAGAGCCCCGGCGTGTGCTGCAGTGTGCCGTGTGCAGCAGTGTGCAGGGGGTCAAGGTAGAAGCGTTCACGTCTCGATCCCTGTCAGGTAATACTCGGTATTACCTGCGAATTCTACCAAACGCTTCGAAGCCGAGGAGCTGAAAGACAACGATGTCCGGAAGCTGACCATCGTGCTTCGAAGAATCGCAAAGGAGGAGAAGAAGCTGTGTGGAGAGTGCAGTATGTGGGAGTCTGCCGGAGTGTGGAGGGTCGCGGTGATCTGCTCGGTTCCCGCAGTTTGGTGCCGCGTGCGCATAGCCGCATGGGGAGCGGTGGCTCGGCGGTTAGCGCGCTGGGCTGCGAACCCCCGGCTATGACCCGGGTTCGAATCTCGGAGTACCTGGCGAAAACCCATGCAGACACGGGTCGAGAACACGCAAACTCCACACAGAAAGGCGGCATCCGAGCCGGTAACCGAACCCGGGAGCTTCTCACTCACCGCGCCACCGTGCCACTCTTCGCGATAATCGCATCTCAATGTTGTCTCCTGCTCTCTCTCTCCACCGCCCCACCACCACCTGCGCCCCCCGATCACTCCGCCGCAGATGCCCCCGCGCGGCGACCGTCGCGGCTCGCCGGCACCCCTCGACGCCCGCCGCTCGCCGCTGTGCCCGCGCGCGCCGCGCAAAGACAAGCTCAGCCCGCCCTGCATCTCCGTCGACCCTCCGCCGTCCGAGACGCACGTCGGCGTCGCCGCCGCCAGCCCCCCGCCGCTCGCCGGCGCCGCCCCGGGCGGCACCACCCCTCGGCTTCGCCGGCGCACCCCGTGCGGCGCCGATTCGTCGCTCGACGCCGGGAGCTCCGAGGATTTCTGCCGGCCTTCACCGCTGCCGTCGCGCGCGCTGCTGCTCCCGCCGCCGGCGCCGGCGCCGCCGACGGCGCCGGCGGCGGCCGCGCCGTTCGGTTCGAATTCGTCGTCGTCGTCTTCGTCGTCGTCGCCGCTCTCGCCGTTCTTCTTGGCCGTGCCGTGGGCCGAGGGCTGCCCGCGGCCGCCGCCGCTGCCGCCGCCGCCGCCGCAGAAGAGGCAGAAGCAAGGTCAGAAAGCCGCCCCGGCTGCGGCGGAGGGGCGGCGCGACGGCGCCGCGACCGCCGACTCGTCGCCCGCGCCGCCCGTCGTCGCCGGCGCGCCCAGGCACGCCGCCGCTCCGCCGCCGCCGCTCCTGCTGCCGCCGCCGCCGCCGGCGCCGGCGCTGCTGTCTCCCGTCGCGACGGGCGCCCCGCACGGGCGAACGCGCTCGCCGTTGATGAAGCAGAGGACGTTGACGAAGCGGGACGAGGAGTAGGGAGCGACGAAGCGGACGGCGAGCGGCGTCGCCCGGGAAATCGACTCGACGGAGGCGCTCGGATTCGTTCGGTGTCCGGGCGGGGCGAGGCCGCGCGGCTCGGAGCGCTGAGCCGAGCTCGTAATCGAGGTTTTGCGTCGCCTCATCGATGAAACCAGCGTTTGCACCCCCATCCGTGTAGTTAAGCGTTAACATTTTAGCTCGGCAGCCAATTCGTTTAGAGAATAAGTAAGTACGGTTTATGACGCGCACATATTCCGTTGAACTTCGAAGGTAACTGCCGGCGGGGGGTCACGCAACGAGATTGGATCTTAAAATATACGAAGTTTAACCATTTCCCGCAATGGATCCGCGGCCAGCCGGGTCGGGCCTTCCTCCTAACGCCTAGGGATGCCTCATTATTATTATTATTATTGAAAACTTGACGCCCTTTGAGATGCGGTCCGTCCCGAAATCGGCGAGAATCCACAAAACGGCAAACGCAATTTTTGACGTTTCACTCGATGAGCCGGCGCCTGCGCTCGCTTTTAACTCAGTCGCCGTGCGAACGGTCGCGCGACGGTGGTACGTGGGATCGGAGTCTACGGGACCACGGGTGGTGGTCGATGTGGGACGCGAGGTTGATGCTGGACGGTAGATAGTAGTAATAATAATAATTTCAATTAATAGAGCGCCTTTCACCCGAGGGTCACAAAGCGCTGCACAAGGGTCGCGAAGAGGACGGCATGTCAACAACGAAAAAAAATTATAGAGCGCCTTTCACCCGAGGGTCGCAAAGCGCTGCACAAGGCTTGCGGAGAGAACGGGCATGTCAACAACATCAAGACAAATGAGAGAGAACTTACATATTTATATATTTACAAATGTATATTTGAGAAGAGGACGTGTTTCTAGCGTCGAATTAATTTAAAATGTATTTTACCGTGGGAATCACTACGCAGTAATTATCTGGGCGACGAGGTTTTTTTTTACTCCGGGGAGTTCCTGGGGTGAGCTTCTGACACGGGGCCCTGTGGGGTTCTTAAACCAGACTTAGCCCACTTTAACCGTGTAAAGAAACGGGGAAACTGTCATATAACCATCACGCTTCGAAGAATCGAAAATAAGAAGATTTCAAACCCCCGGGGTGGGTATAGTCTGGGCAGGGGGGTATATATCTTGGCCCGTTTCAGGTCCGGGTTTGTTGTTAATGGCTTTTACGCGGCGTGTTTAGAGGCAACGTAGGACAGACTCCTTAAATCACATATCAGATATTTATCACACGTTGGAGCGTCCAGGCCGATGTCTGTGTCGTGGTGTGTGTGTGTTCGCGCGCGCGCGCGCGCGTGTGTGTGTCGAAAGCTGTACGATTAAGCAGGTACTTTCCTAGCGTCACAAGTATACAACCTTCGCACGTTGTGTGACACCCATATAGAGATATATTTGTGAGCACACCTACTAAGCACTGCACAGTATGTGATTGTGTGTTAAATGCGGCAGTATATAGAACGCGTAGCTTGTAAATAACACAGTGGCCTCCGAACAGATTTGATTGGACGATGGCCGCCGGTTAATTTCTGTATCCCTACCCGACTCGCCTCGCCCCTCGCCTTCCGTCGTTGTTTTACTTTAGGCCGAGTCGACCTAGGGGAGTTACGCGCGAAGGGTACGGTGCGCGGCAGAAAGCCCGCTGCACACGCGCACAAATCAATTCATATTTTTTTAATTTACAACGCTGCGTGGCACATTATTCATTCAACGTCGAAGGTACTCACTCGACGAGAGAACGACTCGGAGGCGTAGCGAGGAAAGCGCACGGAGGCGGAGGAGGAGGCAGCCAGGCGGTTTGCCGGCGCCAACATATTGCCACACACTGCTTCCTATATATTATGATGTTATCGGCCAACTAATTAATGAGTGGGTTTTTTTTTAAGTTGTGGGAGGAAACCGGAGAACCCGAGGGAAATGCCGGCTCGGGTGCATTTCTGCATGTTCTCCAAGTGTCCGTGTGGATCTTCGCCAGGTACTCCGGTTTCCTCCCACAGTCCAAAGACACGCTGCATAGGCTTATTAGCCCGCGGACGAAATTGCCCCCCCCCCAAGGTGCCCTGTGATGGACTGGCATCCCATCCTGGGTATAGCCCTGCCTTGCGCCCTGTGCTTGCCGGGGTAGGCTCCGGCTCGGCGCGACCCTGTGCAGGATTAAGTGGATGGAAGGTACGTCGGTGGGTATCGCGGACGGAGAGGTACGCGCACGTTGCACTGCGTCGAGATAGAAACGAACAAAGTTTTATTTCGGAACCCAGGCGTTCAGCGACAAGCTTTCGCAGATATTTATTTACTTAACGGTGAGAATATTTTTTTCTTAATTTATAACGCGCGGCACATATTCATTCAATGTCCGAAGGTATTCATTCGACGAGAGAACGACTCAAGAGGCGTAGCGAGGAAAGCGCAGAGAGGCGGAGGAGGAGGCAGCCAGGCGGTTTACCGCCGCCATATTGCCACACACTGCTTCCTATATATTATGATGTTATCGGCCAACTAATTAATGATTTTTTTTTAAGTTGTGGGAGGAAAACCGGAGAACCCGAAGGAAACCCACGCAGAACAGGGGGGGAGGGGAGAGAATAACACACAAACTCCACACAGAAAGGCGCCCAAGGCGGGAATCGCCTGTCGCACGGTTAATTTTCCCAATATCCACGTCGCCTCCTCAGTCCTGCAGCGCGGAGTCTCGAACGTTCACTACTAAAAATGTAATCCTGTCGGGTTGATGTCCAGATTTGTGTCGAAGGAAATATTAACATTGCGTTGTTGTTGTTATTGTTGTTCCAAATAACAAATCGTTGGCGTCGCTAGATTAACTCGTAGGCTTTCATGACCAATGTTATCCATAGGTTAAGCTCTGTTTGTGAGTTTAGGTCATGTGAGAAAAGTGTGTAAGTGAAGTGCACCCGTCGATATGTTGGAGAAAACGAGCGAGCACATTACAGCACTTCACCTTAAAAGATGGTACCGACGTTTCGCTGACACTTGCACTCGGCTTCATCAGGGCTTGGAACCATATTTTAAGGTAAGTGCTGTAATGTGCTCGCTCGTTTGCTCCAACATATCGACGGGTGCACTACACTTACACACTTTTTCACGTGACCTAAACTCACAAACAAGAGGCTTCACTACGGGTAGCTAGATTATAAACGTAAATAATATCCAGGGATCTTATAATAAACTCACGGTCGTTCGATATAGTAACACGTCAGTGCACTTGCTTGTATCTGGGCACAACGATAACCATACGTTGGCATTTAACCTGTTCATGGTACACGTTACTGTGTGTGTCTATAGTATATGCTGGTGAGACCCACAGACCAAACGGCTCTCCTCTCGTAGCTACGATGTACCCAGGTCCGCGAGCTCTGGGCTGTGCCACACCAGCTCCGGAGCCTATCCCGGCAAACGCAGGGCGCAAGGTAGGGATATGCCCATGATGGGACGCTAGTCCATCACAGGAGCACCTGGGGGGTAATTTAGTCGGCAGGCCAATGAACCCAGACAGAAGCATGGCTTTGTGGACTGTGGGAGGAAACCGGAGTGCCCGGCAAAAACACACGCAGACGCGGGGACAACGTGCAAACTCCGCACAGAAAGGCGACCCGAGCCGGGATTCGAACGCAGGACCTTCTTGCTGTGAAGCGGCAGCGCTACTCACCGCTACGCCAGCGTGCCGCCCAGAAATAATATAATCGCATAAAAAAATTACACTTTATAACGCACAACGCATGTTCGAAGAGAGAACGCCTTGGAGGGAAACCGCAGAGAGGCGAGGGAGTGGGTAGGCGGCTAAGTGGTTAGCCGGCGCCAACATTCGCCACACACTGCGGCAATCGATTAATAAGTGTTTATTTTAGTTGTGGGCGGAAACCGGACAAACCCGGAGGAAACCCACGCAGAACAAGGGGAGACAACGCACAAAATTCCGACTCGCAGAAAGGCGCCCGAGGTGGGAATCGAACCGCCTCGGACAGGACATTTCTCTCTGTGAGTCGCAGATAGTTACTGCTTGCTTGAATGAATGCTACGCGGGTCGATAATTCAACGCAAAAATTACATCGGTGATACGCAACTCGGTGTAACAACTTCTTGGACCGCCGTCTTCTCCGCAACTGCTCGGAAGATCGTCACAATCGCTGAACCCGCACTCCTGAAAGTTAACTTTAAGTCTTTGTTGCTAAGCAACAGAATTTGACATTGATGGACAGCCCATGGTAACGCGGACTAGCCAGGCCTGTAGCTACAAGATGAGGGGTCGCGACTTAATTTAAAGAATAAGTATTTGTAATGTTATCGACAAAGGCAAAGATATTTGTACATAAATGATTTATATTTTTAAGAGAGCAGAGAAATGGGAGTTTTTTGTGATTTAGTTAAAAAATTGTGTGGCAATCTTAATAAGTACTACTGTTGAAGAATATGAATTAATATTTACTTCTGTAAAAGATGGTGAGATTTTAAAGAAACATTTAACCTTAACACGAGGGCCGTCGTTGCTCACGTGACCGTATTTAATTTCCCAGCGATGCATATTTGAAAAACCTGATCGATGTACATATCGTGCGAAGTATGTCAGGGCGAAAGTTAGAATACTGGCGGTAGATGCAAGGGCTGATGGGATTGGAAGCTGCGGCGTTTACAGTAAAAAACGTGAGAACGGTGATTTGAAAGTGCGTTACGATCGTTTGGGGGAAAGGTTTATCCAGATGTAACTCGTAACGGAGACGCTTCCTCTGTCGGTCGTTACGGGCGAGAGCGAGATTACGACAGTGACGATGACACTCTACACTGGCCACCTATCCACAAACGCATCACTTTCAAAACAGCAATAATATGCCACCGCGCTATCCACACAGGACACTCTAAAATACCTCGCATCACTACTCCGGCAACTCGCCCCAACACAATCCCACACTCTACGCAGCTCACCGCGGCACCTACTCCACACAGCGCGCTCAGGCACAACCGTCGCACAACGCCGATTCTCGGTCGCGGCACCCGCACAACCTGGAACAGCCTGCCACGTCTATTTACGCCTAACACAGTCACCCCCCACAACCTTGAAATTTTTTTTTAAAAACTCACCTCTTCACCGACTCACAACAAACCGACTGAGCCAGGGTGTCTCCGCGCCTCCGAATCAACGGGTGCAACGCGCCCGGAGAAAATGCGCGCGTTACAAAAATATATTATTATTATGATGATGGTGATTATGACACTGGTGAAGGTGAAGATGATGGTGATGATGATCGTGATGCATGATGATATAACAATGACAACGATGACTACAACGATGATAGATAGATAGGTACATGTGTATTATTACAGCAGAAAAATACCCAGCGAGCTTGCAAGCTCTGTGAGCGGGATTCCCGCGACGCAACAAACGCGCGAATTTGACAAAAAATAATTTTAAAAATAAATACAAAATAAAAATTAACCAAACAAAAAAAATCCCATTTACACACAGCATTGGACAAATGTATGAAATTAACAAGTGAAAATACAGTTTAGGCAACATTGCGATCGGGGAAAAACTAAAACACATTGCAGGTAGCGGATTGAACGTTGAGAGGGAATAATAATAATAATATCAATTTATATAGCGCCTTTCACCCGAGGGTCACAAGGCGCTGCACAAGGGCCGCGAAGAGGACGGCATGTCAACAACGAAAGAGACAAAAAACAAGCTCTACCCAGCTTCGTCACGGGCTTTCTCTCTCTCTCTCAACACGAACTGCCACCAGCCCGGTTCCCCCGTGGCGCCTCCTGTATTTACCCAGAGGAGGTCTAAGTCGGGGGGGAAGAGCTCCCCGTTCGGACACTTCAATGAAACCCCCACCAGGCTACGATTCCCACGTTTACTCGGGTGTCTTCTGCAACGATGACCGACCAATTGCTGCGGCGGTGACCGACCAATTGCTGCGCCCCGAACCCCCCAGCCAGGCTTCAGCGACCCATAAGTTAAATTCCAGGTTATGAGTTACACTAATGGACGGTTTGCTCGGTGGTCACTATTACATTAACCTATGTACGTATTTACATATTTATATATGAAAGTATATAATTTAACTCGCGCATTCACGTATATACCAATGTCCATGGTTTAAGGAAAATCGTTCTTTGAAGGCAGATGGAACCCGACCGACAACGACGACAAAAAAAACCGGCTGTTGATGTTTGCGGACAGCCACCTAGCCTGGTACGGACGTGGTTTATCGGACACAAGGTTTAAAAGCAACTTCAACTATAATAATTTGTTAACCCCGATTCCCCGAAGCCTTATTCCGGTTGTGAAATTGGAAGGTACTTATGAGGTGGGGTAAAGCGTGGGTACATTACTCCCACCACTTATAAAACACTGACCAGGGAGGAAGAGAAGGCCAAGTATACCTTCTACTTGATGACCGACCAGGGCTTCTCAACCTTGTGCACCTCAAGGCCTACTTGGCCCACTTGGGTCTGGTCTCCACGGACTACTAGGTGGCGCTCGCGGCTCACTGGTTGAGAATGGCCATAGACTTCAATGTTAAATGCTCCCATAGACTTCAATGTTAAATGCTCCCATAGACGTCAATGTTAAATGCTCCCATAGACTTCAATGTTAAATGCTCCCGTAGACTTCAATGTTAAATGCTCCCATAGACTTCAATGTTAAATCCTCCCATAGACTTCAATGTTAAATCCTCCCGTAAACTTCAATGTTAATTCCTCCCGTAGACTTCAATGTTAAATGGTCCCATAGTTTTGCACCTCGAGGCCCACTTGGGCCTAGTCTCCACGGGTCGCTAGGTGGCGCTCGCGACCCACTGTCCGGGCTTCCTCTGCCTTCAAGGGTTTACATTAATCGTAGACGCTAGCTGGAGTTTGTTTACAAAATGTACCTTTTTGTGAAAGGTATTATTAATCACTAACTTAAGGTGTTTTGTTTCCCTCCCACCAAACCCTCCCATCCCTTCTTAATTTGAACTAATAAAGACAATCAAAAATTAAAACCCCGCTCATTGAGCCGAACGTGTCTTGACTGGTAAACATCTGCGCCTCACAGCAAGAAGGTCCCCCAGGTTCGAATCTCGACTCGGGCGCCTTTCTGTGTGGAGTTTGTGTGTTCTCTCCCCCTGTCCTGTGTGGGTTTTCTCCGGGGTCTCCGGTTTCCTCGCACTACTTAAAAAAAACACTCATTAATTATTCGGCCGATAATAATAATAATAGCATTTATAGAGCGCCTTTCACCCGAGGATCACAAAACGCTGCACAAGGCTGTGGAGAGAACATCATAATATATAGGAAGCAGTGTGTGGCAAAACCGCCTGGCTGCCTCCTCCGCCTCTCTGCGCTTTCCTCGCTACGCCTCTGAGTCGTTCGCTCGTCGAATGAGTACCTTCGACAGTGAATGGAATATGTGCGCGCTATAAATGTAAAATAATTATCAAAATTATTATTATTACGTGCGATGTTTGTTGTTTGACATTTCAAAGCTGCTCTTTCGGGTCGCCTGAACTCGAGTCGCCTTGTTTGTAGCCCAGCGCGCTAACCACTGAGCCACTGCTCTCACTGGAAGTACATAACACACGCACGCACGGTACGAAACAGGCACCCTATAAATAGCCGAGCGAATGACAGATTCCCACGAAAATCCACTCTGCGCTCCGTGAGACCCCGGCCCTCCCAATCTCTCCCCGGTTTGTTTACGGCTGAGAACTCGGAGCGCAGTCCCAGAGAGACCACAAAATCTCCACCACCTGCCTTCTCAGGACCCACATGGCCCGTCCACGTCACGGCACTGAAACATTCAGAAATGCTATTTATACACCGGGGGTTGGGGGTGGGTAGCGGTGAGTTAGCGCTGCCGCCTTACAGCAAGAAGGACCCGGGTTCGAATCCCGGCTCGGGTGCATTTCTGTATGTCCTCCCCGTGTCTGCGTGGGTTTTCGCCGGGCGATCCGGTTTCCTTCCACAGTCCAAAGACATGCTGCGGCATAGGTTAATTAGCCTGCTGACTAAAATTGCCCCCGGTGCCCTGTGATAGACTGGCGCCGGCAAAACCGCCTGGCTGCCTCCTCCTCCGCCTCTCTGCGCTTTCCTCGCTACGCCTCTGAGTCGTTCTCCCGTCAAATGAGTTCCTTCGACAGTGAATGAATATGTGCGCGTTATAAATGTAAAATTATTATTATTATAGCCCTGCCTTACGCCCTGTGTCTGCAGGCATAGGCTCCGACTCACCGCAACCACTGTACAGGATTAAGCGGTGTCTGACACGGGGAGAACATGCAAACTCCACGCAGACAAGGCGGGCACTCGAGTCGGGATTCAAACCCGGGTTCTTCTTGCTGTGAAGCCAGGACCTACCTTCCTGGGATTCCAACCCCGGGGCCAAGTTACACTCCATCTCGGGGCAACAGCGCCACTGTGTGGCACTGCACGGTGGCGCAGTGTCAGTCAGTTTGTATCTAGGCTGGAATGAACCGTTTTGCTGTGTAGCTCTTTTTCACAGTTGTCCAGCGGGGAGGGGTAAGCAAGTTACGACATCTCAGGGCACCGGGGTGGGGAGAGGGGGTAATTTAGTCATGGCGTTTCACTTACACACCTTTTTCACATGACCTAAACTCATAAACAGAGCCTCACTATGAATATCATTGGTCATGAAAGCCTACGAGTTAGTCTTTCCCTCTGCTTGGCGCGTCGCATTTTCAATTCAATTCAACTTTATTTGTCAACTCTACCATATGTACAGGA
>JAZEWU010000031.1:3140209-3150950 GCA_036362915.1 Geotria australis | reverse complement strand
CTGCTCTTAAGATTGCCAGTTTCACAACCTTTCAGTATATTGATTTGCTTTTATTGGTTGTTTTTTATTTCGTTGTTGACATGCCGTCCTCTTCGCGGCCCTTGTGCAGCGCTTTGTGACCCTCGGGTAAAAGGCGCTATATAAATTGATATTATTATTAATGGCGGGGGGGGGCTAGCGCGAACAATAGCTCCACGTTTGGAATAGTAGGGTCACTGAGCGAGCTCCCTCTCTAGTTCGCCTCCCACGTTGGAAGCATCCTGAGACGTTCTGATGATGCCTCCAACGTGGGAGGCGAAGCAGAGATCGGGGAGCGCTCAGTGACACGGCTATCCCAAAAGAGCAGCTCTCGAGAGCGATTCTCATCACACATAATTAATACTAGCATTTATAGAGCGCCTTTCCCCCGATGGTCACAGAGCGCTGCGCAAGGCTGTGGAGAGAACAGCATGTCAATAACGTCAAGACAGATTAACTGAGAGTCAAGCAATAGCGATAAATTATAGGACATAAAAACAGGAAAATAATAATTCTACAACAATCAAGGAGGGAACAGATGTACCAGAGCAGACGCAGATCGGACGAGAGAGAGAGCCAACATCTCGGCGCCACTGTGACAAACATGGAGCCGCTGTGACAAACTCGCATCAATACAGAGGAGGAACGCTCAGTGACACGGCTATCCCGAAACAGCAGCTTTGAAAAGCAACCCTCGTTGAGATAAATTAGTTCTATATAGTATGCAGGTTAGTCTCTTAAGAATCTTCTCAAGCAAGTGCGGGGTCTCGATATGTCATGGATCATTCTTGGTGGTCCTGCGCCAGCGGTGGCAATTCCACGTTACCGTGACGGGGCCCAGGCTGTTCTTCTCACGCTCACCCCGTTCTCTCCCGCCAGGCCTCGGGAAACAAAGTGAGTCGACAGTCTGTGCTGTGTGGGAGCCAGAATATAGTCCTGAATGGAAAGGTGAGTGGAGACCAGGGATTCTTAACTTGGGGCACACGCAAACCCTGCTGGGCGTGAGAGACATGCCAGATGTTTTTAATTGTGTTAACAATAATAATTTCACATTTTTAACGCGCGCATATTCATTCACTGTCGAAGATACTCATACGACGAGAGAACGACTCAGAGGCGTAGCGAGGAAAGCGCAGAGAGGCCGAGGATGCAGCCAGGCGGTGTTAGCCGGCGCCATATTTCCACACACTGCTTCCTATATATTATGATGTTATCGGCCAACTAATTAATGAGTGTTTTTTTGTTTTAAGTTGTGGAAGGAAACCGGAGAACCCGGAGGAAACCCACGCAGAACAGGGGGAGAGAACACACAAACTCCACACAGAAAGGCGCCCAAGGTTGGGAATCGAACCGCCTCGGGCAAGACCAATCTTTCTGCGAGGCGCGGATGTTACCACTGCGCCACCCTGCCGCAATGTTACCACCGCGCCGTTAGTCCGTAACGCTCGTACCGAGTCCGTGACTGAGTGGGGGTCCTCCCACCGCGTCAGACTATCGTCATGAACGACTGCATCATCCGCGGAGACCTGGCGAACGTGCGCGTCGGCCGGCACTGCGTTATCAAGAGCCGCAGCGTCATCCGCCCGCCGTTCAAGAAGTTCAGCAAAGGGTGACTCGCACGGCACCACTTGCCGTCACCACCGTCATCAAGAGCACCATCACCACCACTGCCACCACCATCGTTCTCTGTCGTTGTTGACATGCCGTTCTCTCTGCAGCCCTGTGCAGCGCTTTGTGACCCTCGGGTGAAAAGCGCTCTATAAATGCTATTATTATTATTATCATCATTACCATCAAGATCACCGTCACCACCATCATCATCATTGTTATCAAGATCATCGTTACCATCAAGATCTCGAGGGAGACAAAGACGTCCGGGCGTGGTGCTGGAAACCCACCTCCTCGTGCGCCGTGTCGACCTTCAATAAGTGATCTTTGTTCGATCTTCGTCGCGCGCGCGCGCGTGTGTGTGTGCGATGGCTCGTTCAGAGTCGCGTTCTTCCCGCTGCACATCGGAGACCACGTCTTCATAGAGGAGGACTGCGTCGTGAGCGCCGCGCAGATCGGCTCCTACGTTCACATCGGCAAGAACTGCGTCATCGTGAGCGCCCGCACCCACGACGCGCGCGCGCACCCGCCCGTGTGGCCCCACACAGGCTGCCGGAGCGAGTAATAATAATAATAATAGCGTTTTATATAACGCCTTTCACTCGAGGGTCACAAGCGGTGCTGAAGGCCGGCACGCTCACGCTTACAACAACAACAGCCGCTGTTCGCCACTAAGTGGCGGTGACGTCACCACGGCGTCTGCGCCAGGCCAGGTGCACGTTGAGGCTATCACGCAGAGTGTCGGAGGCTCGCCGACAGGAGGTCGCGGGACAGACCCAGGTGTCACGGGCCTGCCTGACCGAGATGACTGGCAGATGCACAGCCTGTGCTGCCTACCGTGCCAGTTGTGTGATGAGTGCGCGTGTGACCCCCCCGCGTGTGGCGCAGGGCAGGCGCTGTGTCCTCAAGGACTGTTGCCGCATCGAGGACGGGACGGTGTTGCCCCCGGAGACCGTGGTGCCTCCCTTCACCAGCTTCTCCGGCTCTCCCGGTCAGTGTGAGCGAGTGCGATCGCGTCAGATCGCGTGTGACTGCGTGTGAGCGAGCCGAGCGCCCGGCGGCCAAAGCGCAGCAAGTTGGCACAGTAGGGAGCTCAGGTGGTGCATCTGCCGGTCATCTCGGTCAGGCAGCCCGTGACACCCTGGGTCCGTCCTGTGACCTCCTGTCGGCGAGCCTGCGACACTTCATGTGATAGCCTCACGGTGCATATGGCCTGGCACAGGCGCCGTGGTCACGTCACCGCCACTTAGTGCCGAATGGCGGTTGTTGTTGTGTGTGTGTGTGGGGCGGGGCGGTAGCTCAGTGCTCGCCTACAAACCTGGCTACGACCCGAGTTTGAATCCCACTCATGGCCAACACCGCCAACGATTTTCTGAACCGGTACTGGGCCCCCCCTGGGTCGACTCAGCCTCAAACGAGTAACCTGGCGCTGTGTTGTAAACATTGCCACGAGGGAGACAAAGGCGGCCGGGCGTGGTGCTGGCCACACGGGGGGGATCAGCGTGTGTGGCCACACGGGGGGTATCTGTGCGTTCGTCCGAGGCAGGGCTGTGCACCGGGGAGCTGCCGGAGTGCACGCAGGACCTGATGATGGACGTTACCAAGAGCTACTACC
Source organism: Geotria australis (assembly GCA_036362915.1). Taxonomy (NCBI): domain Eukaryota; kingdom Metazoa; phylum Chordata; class Hyperoartia; order Petromyzontiformes; family Geotriidae; genus Geotria; species Geotria australis. The sequence continues at coordinate 3,147,709 of JAZEWU010000031.1, read as the reverse complement.
AGAGGTTCCTGCCCATCTCACAGGTCAACTGAGCAGAGGTGAAGGTCGCGCTCAGCGTCGTCGTCACCGTCGGCGGTGGCATCAGCTTCAGCAGCCACTGCAGCGCTATGTCGTCAACATCACCTTAATCTCGTCAAGGATGTGACGGCCATCTTAGGGGACGCTGGAAGATTTTTGCCGCTCTTAAGATTGCCAGTTTCACGACCTTTCAGTATATTCGAAGCAGCCTTAATCATTTAATTTTTGTTGGTTTGGTTTTTATCGGGGTTTTTTTCTGTCGTTGTGCAGCGAGTTGACCTTTCGTCCGTTCTGTTTTTCAGAAACCGGCAGTACGTCTTGTTTACGTTCAACTTCAAGAAGACATCCCCGGCGCAACGGTCACAACATTAGCTCTGAAATATTATCCGGTGTACCGCAGGGGGGCTAAGAGTGACCCAGACGGAGCCTTGAACACGGATAATGCAGAACGCACGGATATTAGGACATGCGCCGTATTTATATTGACAAGCTACGGTAAAGACACAGAATGACACCGCGTCTTTGGTTTTTTATCGCTTCTAAAGATACAGGGAGAGACTCGCCATCCGTCACTTTCCGGATTTGCTCCCTGACCGGCTCGTCGATTAATAATAATAACATTACGGTTTATAAAGCGCGGCGCCGGTATTCGTTCTGTGTCGAAGACAGAACGACCCAGAGGCGCGGCGAGGAAACCTCAGAGAGGCGGAGGAGGCAGCCAGGCGGTTTGCCGGCGCCGACATATTGCCACCAGACACTGCGTCCTACATATTATGATGTTATCGGCCAGCTAATTAATGAGTAATTTTTTAAGCTGTGGGAGGAAACCCACGCAAAAGCTTGGGGAGAGCAGGCAAAGCGTGTGACACGTTATTACGACAGATTTTTTTGATAGATGTTCATTATCAGAATAATATAATAATAGCATTTATAGAGCGCTTTTCACCCGAGGGTCACAAAGCGCTGCACAGGACTGCGGAGAGAACGACATGTCAACAACGACAGAGAACGGAAAATCAGCAACACATTTTTTTTGGGGGGTTTTTCTGCTGCCGGCTCTCTGACGTTTCAAAAGAGCGATCGTCAATAAGTGTGAAAGTGAAGCCGAAATAAGACGCAAACGCATTGATAAAATGCGCGCTTAAGAAAGATTTGAACTTGATACCCACAGTACGGACGTACACACGTTCATATAAACACTTGTTCCATTATATTGATCGTGTTTATGATGCAGCTGCTGGTGATTAGATGGTGTCGCGATCGCTGGATGCTGAAAATAAATTCTGTCGATTGAACATTTCGCGAACATTAACGAATCGGTCTCGTTTTCACTCGTCACATTTACCTTGATCCGCCGTTCCGTCTCGTTCGTTTACCCGTTCCGCGCGCCGCGGCGTAACGTTAATAACAGCGAGTTTGCGTCGATCGCAAATAGTCGATTCGCACGGACATTGCTGTACAAAGAAACTTCCAATTAAACACAACAACAAGATGACGTATCCTGTGTTTGCCTGTTTTCTCGTACGATACACACAAGTCATATTTGACACAGCCCATCAGCCTTAATTAGCTTTCCGTCGACTGAATGAATGGGTCCCCTATCACGCACCGGCGTTCCAACCTGGGTATGGCCCTGCCTTGCGCCCTGTGTCTGCCGGGATAGGCTCCAGTGCCCCCGCAGCTAAACATTACTATTTAGAACTAGCGTTGGTGAAATTGTTGCATTAAGATACCTAACTCATAGGCTTTCATGACCAATGTTATCCATAGTGAAGTTCTGTTTATGAGTTTAGGTCATGTGAAAAAAGTGTGTAAGTGTAGTGCACCCGTCGATATGTTGGAGAAAACGAGCAAGCACACCGCTGAGTGGAAGTCTCAGCGACACGTCGGTACCATCTTTTAAGGTGAGTGCTGTGTGTGCTAGCTCGTTTTCTCCAACATATCGACGGATGCACTACACTTACACACTTTTTTTCACATGACCTAAACTCATAAACAGAACTTCACTATTAGGATACCTGTACAGCAGCGAGGCCGGAACGAAATATCAGAGCGCGGTTAGACCGGAACTTTCTTTCACAGCCGGACACACTGTTTCAGACGTCGCGCGTGTGCACGCCAACCGGATGTTTATGCCAATATGGCCGCGCCTATAGGGGAGCGTGAGACCGTAGTGAGTATTACAAACAAACTTATTTTATATTTTATCGTTTTCCTTATTACTCGTTTAGAGTATTGAACATGCAAACGCCACACAGAAAGGCCCCCGAGTCGGGATTCGAACCCGGGAACTTCTTGCTGTGAGGCGGCAGCGCTACTCCGCGTGGGTTTTCGCCGGGCACTCCGGTTTCCTCCCACAGTCCAAAAACATGCTGCTGCATTAGGTTAATTGGCTTGCGGACTAAATTGCCCCCGGCGCCCTGCGATGGACTGGCGTCCCATCTTGGGTGTAGCCCTGTCTTGCGCCCTGTGTGCCGGGATAGGCTCCGGTTCACCGCGACGCTGCACAGGATTAAGCGGTTTCTGACAATGGAGATTATTGTACGATTATTAGCGTACATCCATAACATTTGTTTCTCATTGCAGATTCACTGATCACTGGAGAGACGAGCTGACAAGCTATATCGAGACTCCTATCTTTGCTGTCAAAACCCAGGCCAGAAAATGTACCCTAACGTAGCAAGTCTTCTAGATGAAGTTCAAAAGAGCGTTTGATCTTGTCTTCTACGTGTTGGAAGAGGTGGGGAATACCCACACTTTACCGCACCAAACAAGACTTAACCAGAGTGTACCCAATTATACTGTTGGGTAACTCGGAGGCGGTGGGTGGGGGGAACAGGATTTTAGAAATCTCCCCGTTATTAAACAGCCGGGCAAGACGTTAGAATCGAACCGGCGGTATCTGCTCTGCAAATCCGCAGCACTAAAAGTCACAACACCGCGGCAGTGCCCTCAAACACTGGGACGCAGTCGCTGCTCACGAGTAAATCGGCTCGGGGGGGAAGAATCTGGAAACTGGGAACTATGAATCCAGCGAGGGGCACTTTGACTCTGTGGCGATCCATCTCGTCGCAGCGCCGTCAGCGATGCTCGACGGCAGCTGACGCGGCCGATAAATCTGCCGACCCCTTCTGGGCGCTGTGCCGCGCCCGGCACTTCGTGTACGCGAGACCCGGCTCGGAAACGCGCCGCGAATCGCCCGGGGGTCGCGGGCGGACCTCGGGCGACGACGCGACGCAGGGTCGGAGATCGGAGGCCGCGGCGGATTTAGACGGGCGGGCGGCGTCGGGGGGTTTGAGTTTCGGACCCATGGGCGTCGAGTTGAGGAGGAACGTCCGCGGCGCGTGGTGGGACGACGTGGTGACGGCGCGACAGGACGTGTTCGGGGTCGAGACGCCGGCACTCAGCCCGCTGACTCACGAGCTAAGACATTCGCTGGTCGATGGTGAGTTGTGTTTGGTTACGCGGGGGTTTTTTCACACCCAACGTTGCCATCTTTTCCGATTAAAAAAATAATACATTGTTAAAATACAAATGTAGGTTTGTCACGGCTCGATTTATGACGGTTGCTCTTCGGAGCTGTTCTGTTGGGATATCCGTGTCGATCGATCTGCCTTTCTCCCTGAGTTCAAGCCCTGGGTCTGGCTGCCATCGGGGTCCCTCTGAGGCTCCATAATCATAATAATATACTCTTGTAACGCGCGCATATTCTCCGGTCGCATTGCACCCGTTGATTCGGAGGCGCGGAGTCTGGCTTAATCGGTTTGTTGTGGCCCCGTTTGTCTCTGTTCCAACCCCCCACCCCTCCTCTCTTGTACACCTCAAGGCATGCTGGGATGCTACCCGCAAGCCCTTGCGCTCTCCAACCGCAAACTGCCCTTTGGCCTTGCGCAGGTGGGGGTCTGCAGGCCGCGTGGAGGGAGGTGAGTTCTTCTTGTTTGTGAGTTTAGGTCAGGTGAAGGAGGTGTGTAAGTGAAGTGCACCCGTCCATGTACCGGAGCAAACGAAAGCGCACAAACTTCACTTACCTCAAAAGATGGTACCGACGTTTCGCTGGCATTACAGCCAACATCACCAGGGACATCGACTTACACACCTTCACATTACTTAAACTCACAAACAGAACCTCCCTATGAATAACATTGGTCATGAAAGCCTTCGAGTTAATGTTGAGTTCTTCTTCTTTGCGATTCTTCGAAGCACGATGGTCAGCATCTGAAAGACAACGATGTCCAGAAGCTGACCATCGTGCTTCGAAGAATCGCAAAGAAGACGAAGAAGAAGCTCGGCTTCGAAGTGTTTGCTAGAATTCGCAGGCAACACCAAGTATTACCTGACAGGGATCGCGACGTGAACGCTTCTACCTTGACCCCCAGGAGGTGAGTTGAGTGAGGAGAGGTGAGGGGGGGAGCAGTGGCGCGCTGGGCCACACACCTGGCTATGACTCCTGGCAATTGTTGTCGTCGTCGTGTATCTGCCGAGGCAGGGAGCACACTGAGATGAGCCTGCTGTGGTTCTGCTCGCCGCGCACGGCGGCTCAGTGGACCGAGTTCTGGCTCCGACAGAGGCTCAGCTGGTGGAGAGCGGTGGGTTCGACTCGCGGCTCGGGAACTCCGAGTTTGCGCGCTCGCCGGGTACTCCGGTTTCCTCCCGCGGTCACAAGAAACACTCGCCGTTTGGCCGTTAACATCTTACTATATATAGGGTGCGTTGGCTGGCAAGTGTTGGCACCGGCTTACCGCGTGGCTGCCTACCCTCCTCCGCTGGCTGTGGGCCGTTCCTCGCACCTCTGCGTTGTTCTCCGTCTCTCTGTATAGGATTAGGCGGTTTTCTGATAATGGATGGATGTGTGGCAATATGGTGCCGGCAAAACGCCTGGCTGCCTCCTCTTCCGCCTCTCTGCGCTTTCCTTGCTACGCCTCCGAGTCGTTCTCTCGTCGAACGAATATCTTTCGACGTTGAATAAACATGTGCGGGTTATAAATGTAAAATGACGATCTTCTTCTTTGCGATTCTTCGAAGCAGCACGATGGGTCAGCCTCTGGACATCGTCGTCTTTCAGCTCCTCGGCCTCGAAGTGTTTGGTAGAATTCGCAGGCAACACCGAGTATTACCTGACAGGGATCGCGACGTGAACGCTTACTACCTTGACCCCCAAAATTACGATCAACCACAACAACCGCAACACCAACCGCAACCGCCAAGCCGCTCGCCGCCGTGTCTCCCACAGCTGGCCGTGCAGCCGTCCCGCTTCGTGTGCGCGGAGGGCGGAGACGGTGACGGGGCGGGCTCGAGCGGCGGCGCGGCGGGGCACGCGGTGCGCTACCGCGTGCCGTGGGAGAGCCGCGCCGTCGACACGGTGCGCGGCCTCGGGCCCGTGAGCGACGACATCGCCGCCGCCGCCGCCGCCGCCACGGTGAGCGGGCCGCGAAGTTACGGCGTCGTCTTTCACCGTAGCCGGGGGAGCGGGTCGTCGTTAGGATTAACGACCGACGACCGTCGGGACTTGACGATAATATGACGGCCGTCGTAAGTGCCGGATGGCTGTGGGTCGCATATGTGGTAAGTTGAGGAGCAACTGTAGTCTATTCACACAGCCTATAGTCTAGTCTATAAATGTTATTATTATTATTATTCACACAGCCTATAGTCTACACACACAGCCTGTAGTCTACACACACAGCCTATAGTCTACTCACATAGTCTATACACACAGCCTATAGTCTATTCACACAGCCTATAGTCTATACACACAGCCTATAGTCTATTCTGAAGATGGTCGTGACGAGGCGCGATCTCTCCGCTGCTGGATGTCTCCGCGACGCAGGCTCCACGGTCGTCGCCGCCGCCGCACGCCGTGCTCGTGTCGAGCAGCCTCGACGCGGCCGCCCTCTCCCTCCTGTGGGACGCCTACTCGCCCCGGGTCAGAGGTCACGCGGAGGGGCGGCAGGTACACTACGCCCACAATGCACCCCTCCCGTAGGTCGGGAGTGACCGGCGAACGCCTCGTTGTGGCTTTATTTAACTCGAAGGCTTTCATAATAATATAATAATAATCTACTTGTATAATAACGCGTGGCGCATTTTCTCCGGGCGCGTTGCACGCGTTGATTCGGAGGCGCGGAGACACCCTGCTCAGTCGGTTTGTTGTGAGTCGGTGAAGACGTGACTTTTTAAGAGTTTTTTTGAAGGCTGTGGGGGACTGTGTTTGACGTAACAGGTGTGGCAGGCTGTTCCAGATTGTGGGTGCCGCGACCGAGCATCGGCGTTTCGTGAAGGTTGTAAAGCTCTGTTCAAGGGTTTAGGTCATGTGAGAAGATATGCAAGTGTTGTATACCCGTCGATATGTTGGAGAATCACTTTACTATCAACTTTGTTTGTCAATTCTGCCATATGTACAGGAACATATCGAGGATCGAAATTTCGTTTCGCTCAGCTACCCCGGCGTTGTTTACTGTCGTTCTGGCAAAGGACCAGCAGAAACCGACGGCTTTGCTTGTTTCTTGATGAAGACGTAGACACAAAAAACGAGCGTGAAACCGTGAAAACGCCGCACCGTTTGGTCCCGAGAGTAGCCGCTGCGTTGGAACGCGCCGCCATTCTCTCAGACCCCGGCGTCGGCACACACGTGGAAGGACTTGGCTTGGCTTGGTTTGGTTTGGCTTGACTGGTTTTCACCGAAGAGAGGGCGGCACTTGAGTTGTAACCACAATGCACCAGCGCCCCCGGTCTTCGACGGAAAGAGGGGCAGCCGGCGCTCGCGTGTTTTTTTCCCCGATCTGTCCCACAATGCACCTGCTGGGTGGCGCGCGGAGAGAGAGGGCGCGGTAGGTAGTTGCGAGGAGGCTGCGGGCAGCACGTGACGCGGCCCCACAATGCACCCGTGCGTGCAGGTGGTGAGGCTGCACCCCCGACTGGCGCCCGTCAAGGTGGCGGTCGATCTCGGACGCGGACCCACGGCAGAGCTGCGCGAGGTGGAGCGAGCGTGCGTGCGTGCGTGTTAAATAGTTGTTTATTTTACGTGGCAGAGTGGCGCAGTGGTAACATCCGCGCCTCACAGCAAGAAGGCCCCCGGGTTCGGATCTCGGCTCGGGCGCCTTTCTGCGTGGAGTTCGTGCGTTCTCCCCCCTGTTCTGCGTGGGTTTCCTCCGGGTTCTCCGGTTTCCTCCCACAACTTAACTTTAAAAAAAAACACTCATTAATTAATTGGCCGATAACATCATAATATACAGGAAGCAGTGTGCGGCAATATGGCGCCGGCAAACCGCCTAGCTGCCTCCTCCGCCTCTCTGCGCTTTCCTCGCTACGCCTCTGAGTCGTTCTCTCAGAACAGCTTTGGTTGTTGATGATGATGATGATATTGGTGTCGATGTTGTTGCGTAGCTGTGCGAGGGGCTGTGCGCTGAGCTGGTCGCTGCTGGCGCCGCGGTTTGGCCCGGATACCGAGACACGCAGCAGAGCTCCCTGGAGCAGCTCTATAGC
>JAZEWU010000031.1:3042189-3052809 GCA_036362915.1 Geotria australis | reverse complement strand
CCCGCAATCCCCCGCAGACGTCGCCGCCCGCCGGAAGGTGCCGTTCGGGCGGGCGCGTCGCATCCGCGGGTGTTGCAGGAAAAAGTGTGGGGGATGGACTCATGTTTCTGTGAAAGTGCGGTTTTCGAAATTGGATTCGATTCTTCGAAGCGTGATGGCGACACGACAGTTTCCCTTTGCGACAAGTTCTTCTTTAGAGACCAATTGGACCTTTTTGCCGTTGCCCCAAGTTGCCCCGAGTTATACAAAGTAATTCGTCTCGCGATGATTTACCCGCATTTGCTCCTGCATGAGGTTGCAGCGCATGTCCATCTCAGCGCTCCGCGTCGTCGCGAGCCTATCCCGCTCCTCCCGTCGCTCCTGGGCCCGTTGCTTCTCTGGAATGCAGACAACAGGCAAGGGGGTAAGCCACTCACGCTCCGCGACACGGTAAGCAGTGTAGCAATCCGGGAGAACCTCAGAGTAGAGTCGCTGCTCGTTCGGATTGAGAGGAGCCAGTTTGGGGTGGTTCGGGCATCTGGTGAGGATACCCCCTGGGAGGCTCCCCCGGGAGGTCTACCAGGCACGGCCCACTGGACGGAAAGCTAGAGGCCGACCCAGGACACGATGGACGGATTATACCTCTCGGATGGCCCCCCCCACACAAGATAGAGCTGGAATCTGTTGCTGAGAAAAGGGATGTCTGGTCCACTCTTCTTGGACTGCTGCCACCGTGACCCTCACCAGGACAAGCGGTTTAGAAAATGGATGGATGGAGGGGTAAGCAAGTTACAACATCTCAGGGCACCGCGGGCAATTTAGTCAGCAGGACAGTTAACCTAGGCAGCAGCAGCAGCGTGTCTTTGGACTGTGGAAGGCTGAGTGTAAGTCTCAGCGAAACGTCGGTACCATCTTTTAACGTAAGTGATGCATGTGCTCGCTCGTCTGCTCCAGCATATCGACGGGTGCACTTCACTTGCACACTTTTTTCACATGACCTAAACTCACAAACAGAGCTTCACTAAAGAAGAACTTGTTGCGATGGCAGGCTGTCATGCGACCATCGCGCTTCGAAGAATCGAATCGAATTCGAACAGGTGGCCGGGCTGGTCTCGCCCCGCGGCATTTCGACAACCTCCGGCGGAGCGCGACGGGCTGCGGCGGCTGCGCGGGAACCTCTCACCGATCCTCTCCTGTTCCAGCTGGCTCACGCTGGCGTCCATCTGCATGATGAGCCTCCCTTCCGTCTCCACGCTCGCCAGGAACTCGCCGAGCACCTGCGGGGCCTGGCAGGCGACACGGCGGGGCCAGCGTCAGGGGAGCGGCGCGGCGGCGAGCAGCAGTGCTACCGTCTCAAGAGCGACCGTCGTGAATCGACGGTATTTTCTGCAAGAGTTCGATGTGTATTCCAGGCGCGGCCCACTGGGCGTAGACCTAGAGGCCGACCCAGGACACGCTGGAGGGATTATATGGCGCCGGCAAAACCGCCTGGCTGCCTCCTCCAACTCTGCGCTTTCCTCGCGCCTCTGAGTGGTTCTCTCGTCGAATGAGTTCCTTCGACAGTGAATGAATATGTGCGCGTTATAAATGTGAAATTATTATTATATCCTTTGGCTGGCCTGGGAACGTCTGGGAATCCCCCCCCACAGGAAGAGCTGGAATCTGTTGCTGAGGAAAAGAGATGTCTGGTCCACTCTCCTTGGACTGCTGCCACCGCGACCCCCACCAGGACAAGCGGTTTAGAAAACGGATGGATAATAATAATACCATTTATAAAGCGCCTTTCACCCGAGGATCACAAAACGCTGCACGAGGGCCGCGGAGAGAACGGCATGTCAACAACGACAGAAAAAAACAACTAATAAAAACCAAAGCAACAAAATGGATAGATGGACTAAATTGGCCTTCGGTGGCCTGCGATGGACCGGCGTCGCATCCTGGCTATAGCCCTGCCTCGCGCCCTGCGTCTGCCGGGATAGGTTCCGTCGGTGGCGTCGACCGGCGAGCGGGCCTCACCATGTCGCCCAGCCGTGCGTTCCTCCGGAACGTCTTCTGCAGGTCTTGCATCATCTCCTCGTAGATCTTGAAACCTCCGGCCATTTTTAACGTGCCGTCGGAAACCATTTCCTTGATGGGCTGGTAGAGGGCGTCGATCTCCGTCCGGGCTTTTGTGACCGACGCCGCCTTGTTCTTGGCCACCAGCTCCTCGTAGACTTCCGCCATCGCCATCTGCGGGGCCATCGCGACGGAGGAGTTGACCGACAACATCAATAAAAAAAAAAAATTATCATTAATTCTGGCCGATAACGTCGTCTTCTTCTTCTTTGCGATTCTTCGAAGCACGATGGCTAGCTTCTGGACATCGTTGTCTTTCAGCTTGGCTTCGAAGTGTTTGGTAGAATTCGCAGGCAATACCAAGTACTACCTGACAGGGATCGCGACGTGAACGCTTCTAGGAAGCAGTGTGTGTGGCAATATGGCGCCGGCAAAACCGCCTAGCTGCCTCCTCCGCCTCTCTGCGATTTCCTCGCTACGCCTCTGAGTCGTTCTCTCGTCGAATGAGTTCCTTCGACATTGAATGAATATGTGTCACGCGTTATAAATGTACGATTATTATTTCTGTTATAGAGGAGGTGTCGTCAGGAATGCTGAGAGGAAGCTCAGCGAAACGTCGGTGCCATCTTTTGAGGTAAGTGATGCATGTGCTCGCTCGTTTGCTCCGGCATATCGACGGGTGCACTTCACTTACACACCTTTTCCACGTGACCTAAACTCATAAACAGAGCCTCACTATGATGTCCAGAAGCTCAACAGATTCCAGAAGCCCCTCAGTCTGGATCAAGAAGAGAGGCCAATGCCCGCCCGCCTTTCAGGCCAGCACCGACCTATTATATCTCTAAATGTCGAAGGGCTGTCTGCAGCTAAAGAAGAACTTGTTGCAATGGGGAAACAACTGTCATATAACCATCACGCTTCGAAGAACCGAATCGAATTCGAAAGGGGTATCTCCAGGGCGCGGGCGCGGAGCAACCGTCGCCACCGTCTCACCGTGAGCCTCTTCTCCTGCTCGTGGTCGCGGTCGAGCACGGAGGCCTGGCCGAAGTGGTCCAGCGCCGAGTCGCTCGCGTACACGTGGCGCGCCGCCAGCTCGTCGGCCCGCGCCGGGAAGTCGTCGTCCGGGTCGCACTGCAGGTTGCGGTACAGGCCCAGGGCCTCGTCGTGGGCCCGCGTGTTGGCCTCGCGCGCCACCTGGCTCACGGCCTGCTCGATGCAGGGGATTGCGCCGTTGGCCTGGGCGTCCACGTAGACGCGGGCCAGCTCCACCAGCACTGGGTGGGCCCGAGCGGGCGGGGGAGACCGGTGTCGGCGCCGGGTTACGATGGGGATAATTATAATAATGAGAGCATTTTATAGAGCGCCTTTCACCCGAGGGTCACGAAGCGCTGCACAAGGGCCGCGGAGAGAATTAATACAAACCAAAGCAACACAAATTAAATGATTAAGGCTGCTTCGAATACACTGAAAGGTCGTGAAACTGGCAATCTTAAGAGCGGCAAAAATTTGCCAGCGTCCCCTAAGGTGGCCGTCACTTACTTACAGACAAACACGGAGGGAGACAGGGAGGGAGGGTGAGCGACATCTAGCCACACCTATTGCGTCAAACACAGTCCCCTACAGCCTTAAAAAAAACTCTTAAAAAGTCACCTTTTCACCGACTCGCAACAAACCGACTGAGCCAGGGGTGTCTCCGCGCCTCCGAATCAACGGGCGCGATGCGCCCGGAGAAAATGCGCCACGCGTTATTACAAAAGTAGATAATTATTATCACTATCGCCGGCGTCGCGCCGCCCGTCCGCCGCGGCCCACTCACGGCGGCCATTGATGACGGTTCCCTTGAGGTGCTTGACGCGGCCTTCGCACACCACGTGCTCGTAGAAGCCATCGATGCTCGCGGTGAAGCCCGGCTTCAGTTCGTTCGACTCCATCTCGTCGAGCGAGTGCATCCGTTCGGGGTCGGTCGGCAGCGGGAACACGAAGCATTTCCTCTCCTGCAGGGAGGGAGGCGCGTCGCAGCCGCGGGTGTTACGGGTGTTGCGACAGCCGCACTTTCACAGAAACATGATTCCATCCCCCCCACACCGTCCATCCATCCATTTTCTAAACCGCTTGTCCTGGTGAGGGTCGCGGCGACAGCAGTCCAAGGAGAGTGGACCAGACATCCCTTTCCTCCGCAACAGATTCCAGCTCTTCCTGGGGAGGTTGGATTCCCGGGCGTTCCCAATCCACGCACCTGGAATATGCTGCGGAGCATCTCCCTCTGCGCGTTGTAGTCGCGGCACTCCTTGCTGAGGCCGCGCGAGCGCTGCTGGAGGCAGTGCTCCAGGTACTCGTCGGAGGAGCATTTCCGCCCGTCGATCTCCAGGCGCAGCAGGAAGTCGCGAACGCACACCACGAAGGCCGGAAAGAAGTCCCGGCAATCGGCCGCGTCGCGCTCCTGCCCCGCGTCCCAGGCCCGCCGCGGGCCCGCTCGCATCTGCACGTGCTCCGACATGTTGGCGACGAAGCTGCGCGCGGAGAGGGACACACGTGGGGGGAGAGATACGGGCGGGTGGCGGGCAGAGGTTCGGTGATGCCCGCGGCCAACTCTCACTCATTGATTGTATGCCCCCCCCGTATTCGATTCGATTCTTCAAAGCGTGATGGTTATATGACAGTTTCTCATTGGAACAAGTTCTTCTTTAAAATTAACTCGAAGGCTTTCATGACCAATGTTATCCATAGTGAAGCTCTGGTTTATGAGTTTAGGTCACGTGAAAAGATACGCAAGAGTTGTGCACCCGTCGATGTGTTGGAAAAAACGACTGAAAATACAGCACTTACCTTTAAAGATGTTATCGACGTTTCGCTGGAAATTGCTTCCAACTTCATCCGGAATTGAACTTGGAAGCAATTTCCAGCAAAACGTGACCTAAACTCTTAAAACTATCTACACTATGGATAATATCGGTCATGAAAACCTTCGAACTAACTTGACCAATAGGTTTTCACGTGTTGGGAACTCAGTTTCATTTCATCAGACTACCCGTAGATATGAGACTACCTCAGGAAAAAAGTGGGGGGGATGGAATCGCGTTTCTGTGAAAGTGCGGGTGTCGCAACGCTCGCAACACCCGCGGCTGCGACGCGCCTGCGTTAAACGTACTGCAGCTGTTCGAGGCTGGTCCGGTCCAGGTTCCCCGTCGTGTTGAAGACCAGCATGGAGCTGAGCAGCATGGCCAGCACGAAGATCCACGTGTCGTAGTTGCTGCTCACCTGCACGGAGGCACAGACAAAGGTGCCCCATCCCCCGTGTAGCCTCAACAGACTTTCGATTCGATTCTTCGAAGCGTGATGGTTATATGATAGTTTCCCATTGCAACAAGTTTTTCTTTAGTTGCAGACAGCCCTTCAACGTTTTAGAGATATAATAGTCAGTGCTGGCCTTAAAGGCGGCGGGCATTGGTCTCTCTTCTTGCTCCACAATCAACCGCCTGAGAACTAGAACGGGACGATCAAAAGATGCTGCTTTGGTCAGATGGGGCTATAAGACCGGTCCAACCACCTGTGAATGCGGAGAAGCAGACCATACTACGGAGCACTGCCTTGTCTGCGCTCTACTACCCAACCTCTGCAGCTCAAAAGACCTCGTCGCAGAGTTCAATAAAAATGCAAAGAACTGTGTAAAGAAATGGGAAACTGTCATATGACCATCACGCTTCGAAGAATCGAAAAGAAGAAAAAGTAGCAACTACAGACCACCTCGTGGCAGAGCCCAGGCACTCCCTCCCGCACAGCCACCGAACCAGTTCTATTTTACAATAGCCCTGATTAACCAGAATCGCAATGCAATGACGCGCCGCAGCTGCAGGCAGAGATGATCACGGTTTCCCGCATCCGCTTCGACTCCATCCATCCATCCATTTTCTGAAACCGCTTAATCCTGCAGAAGGTCGCGATGAGCCGTAACCTATCCCGGCAAACACAGGCCGCAAGGCAGGGGGATACCGAGGATGGGACGCCAGTCCATAGCCGGGCAGCTGGGGAAATTTACTCAGTAGGCCAATTAAGCTGGCAGCGTGTCTTTGGACGGTGGGAGGAAACCGGTGTGCCCGGTGGCGAAAACCCACGCGGACACGGGGGGGAGAACATGCAAACTCCACACAAGAAAGGCGCCCGAGGCGAGATTCGAACCCGGGTGCCTTCTTGCCGTGAGGCACAGATGTTACCACTGCGCCACCCTTCCGCCCCAAAGGAGAGCAATCCTGGGATACGGAAAAAAACGGACCAGGTTGGCAACCCAAGGAAGACCCACCTGCTCAACATCCCCCAGTCCCTCGGTGTCCAGGAGGATGAGACACTTCTTGCTGTCGGTCGGATGGGGCAGAACCCAGACCCAGATGCCCTTCGTCTTAGACTGGACCGTGTCTCCCAGCGCAAACCCTGCAAGCCACGCGACCGGAGGTGGGAGACAGCTTCTGAATGAGAAGGGGCGCCCTGGCTGGGTTCGATCCCTGTTGATGTTAGAATTGCTTCTGAAGATGTGAAATATTAGATGGTTATGATTACAGCCTGCCACATCTATTACGCCTAACACAGTCCCCCACAGCGCGCTATAAAAATATATTATTTTTACAGCTAAAAATACACGGTGAGCTTGCAAGCTCTTGAAGCGTGATTCCTGCCATGCAAGGCTGGCTCATGTCTCTAACGCTGTCAAGTAGCACCTATGAAGGTCAATACGGCACAAGAGAGGGTGGGTGACCAGCACCACGCCCGGCCGCTTTTGTCTCCCTAGTGGCAATGTTTACACACCGCACGAGGTACTAATTTGAGGCTGAGTCGACCTAGGGGAGGCCCAGTACCGGTTCCGAAAATCGTCACTGGTGTTGGCCGTGAGCGGGATTTGAACTCTGGTATTTGCCAGGTGTGTAGCCCAGAGCGCTAATAACCACTGAGCCACCGCTCCCCACGCGTGCATACAGCATACACACAGATACATACCTTGCTTGACCTTTCGACACCAAACTGTCTCCAAGAATTTGACAACACCGAGCAACAACAAAACCGGTTCTGTATCGCGATGTCACGATATTGCACGGCACGAGACGGCGATTATCGCGATATCACTGGCCCTGGACCCCTTTTCGATCGGGTTGCATCGTGTAAACTGATCTCTGATGTTCACGTCGAGGGTAAAACATACGTGACATTTCACTGAGGCAGTACCGTACGCAAATTCCCTTCAAATATCCCCCGTGTAGCTTCGAACGGACTGGAGGGGGAAAGTGCCGTTAGCGAGTAGCACCTATGAAGGCCGGCACGGCATACGAAGGGCTGGGTGGCCAGCATCACGCCCGACCGCCTTTGTCTCCCTAGCGGCGATGTTTACACACCGCACGCACTAGGTACTCGTCTGAGGCTGAGGCGACCTAGGGGAGGCCAAGGAATGGTTTGTAAAATCGTCACTGGTATTGACCGTGAGCGGGATTCGAACTCGGGTCACCAGGCTTGTAGCGCAGCGCGCTAACCACTGGGCCGCCTCTCCCCAGCGACCCCATCAGCACCTCTAAAAGACAAAGATCCCCGATATAACCTTAACAGAATATAGCGTCAAGTGCCCCACCAACAACAACCGCCGTTTGCCACCAAGTGGCTGTGACTTCACCACGGCGCCTGTGCCAGGCCAGGTGCACCTTGAGGCCACGCAGAGTGTCGAAGGCTCGCCGACAGATCACGGGACAGACCTAGGTTGCCATGGGCTGACTGCTGTGCCAGGCCAGGTGCACCTTGAGGCTATCCCGCAGTGTCGAAGGCTCCCTGACAGGAGGCCACGAGACAGACCCAGGCGTCATTGGCTGCCTGACTGAGGTGACTGTCTGGGGTACCACCTGTACCAGAGGCGCTCTATAAAATGTTATTCCAGTCATACCCCGCCCTACGTCATTAATTGATTCCAAAAGCCGTGACATAACCCGGTTTTGACGTAAACCGGACGTAAGGACATAAAAATGCCTTAAAATTAGGACAAGCGCCGTAAAACTAGCGTAAATAACTCGCGAAAGAATATAACTATCGCTAAACCTTAAATAACACAAAAAACACATTTTTGTCAGATTTTTTATGACGTAGGTGACGTTGCCGAGTGACATAACGTCGGACGTAATGACGTTCGCTGAACCGAAATTTACTCTAGAAAAGTGGCGTATTGGCGAATTTGACGTAAAGCGGGGTATCGCTGTATCATTATTACCACCTGTTCTTCCCACCGTGCCACCGCGCCACCACCCACCGCGTCCACGTACCACGGTGTCGTCCGGCCAGCTTGTTCATGAGGAAAGACTTGCCGGTCCGGTATCGTCCAGCTATGGCGACCACCACGGCAGGTTTCTCTTCGCGGGCCACCATCGCTGCCGTCTCCTCCACCACCTTCATGGTGGCTCCATCCGGGGAGGTCACGATCAGCGGCCTGGGCTCCGTCCAATCCATTCACCTGCCAAATAATAATGGTCCCACAACCTTCGGAATGGCAGTGTCTTTTAGTTCGAAGGCTTTCGTGACCGGTGTTATTCCATAATCTGATTACCGTTCTCTGTCGTTGTTGGTTTGTCGTTCTCTCCGCGGCCCTGTGCAGCGCTTTGTGACCCTCGGGTAGAAGGCGCTCTGTAGTTGCTATTATTATTTTTCTGCTGTCTTTATGATCTATGTCCTATAATTTATCGCGATTGCTTGACTGTTTATCTGTCTTGATGTTATTGACCTGCCGTTCTCTCCACAGCCTTGTGCAGCGCTGTGTGACCCTCGGGTGAAAGGCGCTCTATAAATGCTATTATTATTATTATAGTATATACAGTGCTTCACTATGGATAACATTGGTCATGAAAGCCTTCCAGTTAATTTTATATAGCTCCTTTATGGGGATCAAGGTAGAAGCGTTCACGTCGCGATCCCTGTCACGTAATACTTGGTTATTACCTGCAAATTCCACCCAACACTTCGAAGCCGAGGAGCTGAAAGACAACGATGTCCAGAAGCTCAACAGATGACAGAAGCCCCCTTCAGTCTGGAGCAAGAAGAGAGGCCAATACCCGCCGCCTTTAAGGCCAGCACTGTTATATCTCTAAATGTTGAAGGGCTGTCTGCAACTAAAGAATAACGTGTTGCAATGGGAAACAATTGTCATATAACCATCACGCTTCGAAGAATCGAATCGAATTCGAGCTCCTTTTTACGAGTTTAGGTCACTTGAAAAGGTTTGTCCCTGATGATGCTGGATGTAATTACCAGCGAAACGTCTAAAACATCTTGAAAGGTAAGTGCTGTATTGCTCACTCGCTTTTCCATCACATCGACGGGCGCACGACACCTGCATACATTTTCAAGTGACCTAAACTCATAAAAAGTAGCTATAACTATGGCAGTGTATGTTGATTGGCTAGTGGTGCTGTGAGGTTAATAGGTTAGTGGTTAACTAACTTGTCTGCTAACTTACCGGAGATAACTACCGCACTGCCGTTTTGGCGCCGCCTGTTTTGAGCTGTTGAACAGTTCAACACGGAAAATGTTACAAGACAAAGATCCCCCGTATAGCCTTAACAGACTGTAGGGTTAAGTGCTGTGAGCGAGCACCTATGAAGGTCGACACGGCACACGAGGAGGTGGGTGACCAGCACCACGCCCGGCCGCCTTTGTCTCCCTAGTGGTGATGTATACACACCGCACTTGGTACTCATCTGAGGCTGAGTCGGCCTAGGGGAGGCCCAGGACCGGTTCGGAAAATCGTCACCGGTGTTGGTGGCCGTGAGCGGGATTCGAACTCGGGTCGCCAGATTTGTAGCCGAGTACGCTAACCACTGGGCTTTCACGACCAATGTTATCCATAGTATTTTTTATGAGTTTAAGACACGTGAAGAGTATGTCAAGTGTCGTGTACCCGTCGATGTGTTGGAGAGCGAGCGAGCACACAATACTTACCAAGTAGTTCCGACGTTTTTTTGTAGCGGTGAAACACAGGCTGACCTGCGATAATAGCCTGTAACTTGAAACGACTTCAAGCCCCTCAGCTCTAATCACTCACCAGTCAAATACGTAACGCTACAGTGAGAACGTTTGTCCAGCGTGGAAGAGTAGACCAAACTAACCCTCTCTATAAGAGGGGGCAATTACTCTCCAGCGCTCCCACGCAGTGTGCAGACCCGGATATAATAATAATAATTTATATAGCGCCTTTCACCCGAGGGTCACAAAGCGCTGAAATAGATGTAATAGCGCTAATGTGACCTAAACCCAAAAGAATGTGTTGCTGATTTCTTATTTTTCTGTCGTTGTTGACATGCCGTTCTCTCCGCGGCCCTGTACAGCCCTTTGTGACCCTCGGGTGAAAGGCGCTCTATAAATGCTATTATTATGATCACTATAGATAATGTATAACAGCTGCGTATAACGATACTCGGGTAGCAACTTAATACGAGTCTCGACGTAATCTCAGTGTTGTACGCTGCAGCGGTGGCTGCCGCCTCAAGCCGACTGTGTGTGCAGCTCAGCTGCTCCACGACTGCAAAACGGGGAGTTTATATAACCGCACGGGAAGCACTGTCTAAATAT
>JAZEWU010000031.1:3010742-3029289 GCA_036362915.1 Geotria australis | reverse complement strand
AACATCGCCACTAGGGAGACAAAGGCGGCCAGGTTCGGTGCTGGTCAACCACCCCTTCGTGTGCCGTGTCGACCTTCATAGGTGCTCGCTAACGGCACTTGCCCCTACAGTCTGTTAAGGCTACACGGAGGATCTTTGTCTATGTGTAAGTCTGTAAGCGCTGTATAGAAGTCTACGGGTCTCTATGCAAGTCTGTGAGTGTCATGTAGCGTCTGTGGGTCTCACCGGGTCTCCGCGCAATTCTATAGGTCTCTATGCGATGCTATGGAAACTCTATGCAAGTGTGGGTGCTGTGTACAGGGTCTGGTCTCCACGGACCACTAGGCGGCGCTCGCGGCCCACTCGCGGGTCGCGGACACACCGGTTGAGAGTGGCGGGTCCCGGTTAAGCAACTTTAAAAATTTTACATTATAATGCGGTAGGACGGCATTGGCCAATTAACGAGGAGGATGAGGGGGGAGGGAGGGGGGTGGCCGCGGTGTGATTGGCGCATGTGGCAGGGGGGTGGAAACCGCCCTAACGCTCGTGTATATATAACAACAGTGATCATCAAACATTTAAATAAAGTTTCAGTCGAAGGTTATATAAAGAGGCGTAAACTTTAAAACCCCCGTCGCATCGCTGATAAACAATCGTATAGTTATTATTATTATTTTTTGTTACCATCAACCGTAATAAATACTGTTTTAAAAACCGCCGAACGCAGCCAACACCAGGATTTCACAAGCTCGACTCGGGGACCTCCCTCTTGCTCCGTGCCGACCACGTTCCGTACGTGCCGCCGCCGCCGCCGCCGGCGCCCGCCCGGCCCGCGGCCGGTGACCCCGCGGCACCGGCGGCCGCTGCCGTCGCGACGCCCGGCTTCGTCGCCGCGTCCTTCTTCCTGCCCTTCGACCTCTCCTCCGCTTTCGCCGCGACGGGGGGGACGGCCGCGGCCGGCGCCGCCGCCTGCTTCGCCTTGCCGGTCGCGGGCGTTCGAACGTTCGCCGCCTTCTTCCCCTGCTGCGCTTGCGGCGGTTGCCCCGCGCTTCTCTTCTGCGTCGCCGCCGCGGCGGCAGCCGACGAGGACGCCCGCGTCGGCGATCGTTTCGGCGTCTGAGCTCGAGCGGCGCCACCGCCGCCGCCGGTTGCCGTCGCGGCCGCGCCGGCGGCCGGAGCCACGTCCCTCCGCATGAGCGCCGCCCGGAACAGCGACAGGCGCCCCTCGGGTTTGCGCTTCGTCGCCGCCGCGTCCGGCTTGGCGGCGTTGGCGGCGGAAGCCGATTTGCCGGCGGCGGCCGCGGTCGCAGCGCCGTCCGATCTGGCGGAAGCGGACGGCGCCGATCGCTCCGCTTTGCCGACGGCGACGCTCGCCGATTTGGCGGCGGAGCCGTGGCCGCCCCTGTCCGTTTTGCCGGAGGAATCGGCGGCGCCGGCGTCCGCCCTGGCCGCCGCCCGCGCCCGCCGGCGCGGCGACGCCGCCCCGGCCGCGGCGGCCCCGCGCCTCTCGGTCGCCGGCGGCCGCCCGGCCGACGACAGCGACGAGCGGCTGGCCGACGACGACCGCTGGGCGGAGGCGGCCCTCCGTTGGCGCTGCAGCGACCCCGCGACCTCGAGCGACGGGGGCAGCCGGGCCGGCGACGCCGCCGCCGCCGCCGCCGTCCTCCTCGGCGCAGGCGCCGCCGCGCCGGCCGGGCGGCGGCGCGGGTCGCCGGGCGGCGCCACCGACGTGGAGGACGAGGACGACGAGGGGCGGCCTCGCGGCGGCAGCGCCGCCGTCGAAGGCGAGGATTCGGGGACGCCGGCCGCCGCCGCCGTGCCCGCGCCGCTCCACGAGCGCCGGTCGGAGCCCTGCGGCGTCTGCTGCTGGTGATGACGCCGGTGCTGCTGGGCAAGCAACGACGAAGTGGCAGAGGCGCCGCCACCAGCGCCGGCGGAAGAGCACGGGGCGTCCCGGCTGACGCTGCGAGCTCTCGGCAGCCCGTGCCGAGACGTCGCCGCCGCCGCCGCGGCCGAGCCCGCAGCCGACGAAGACGACCCGCTCGAGCCGAGGCAGGATTCGGTTTTGCGCGGCAGCGTGGCGGGGAGCGATGCCGGCATGGACGCCGGGCGCGCCCTCACCGAGGGGAACGACGCGGCCGGGGAGGACGACGCCGAGAAGGGCGGGAACGCGCACGAGTTGTGGGCGCGACGACCGTTCGACGAGAACGGGGAGGCCGGGCCCGTCGACTGGACCCCTCGGGAGAACGGCCGCGACGAGAAGCCGCCTGCGCAGGGGGAGACAGCGAGGCTCGTTAGCTGCCGGGCGTCGCGGGTGTTCGGTCGACGGTCGTTTAATCCATCCACTGTCAGAATCCGCTTGACCCTGTACAGGGTCGCGGCTTATCGCTATTGCTTCACTCTCGGTTATTTGGTCTCCCCGTTGTTAACATGTCGTTCCCTCCACAGCTCGGATAAAAATAAAAAAACTCCAAAAAAATATTATAATAATAATTTGTTGCTGATTACCGTTCTCTGTCGATGTTGATTTGTCGTTCTCTCTGCAGCCCTGTGCAGCGCTTTGTGACCCTCGGGTGAAAGGCGCTCTTTAAATGCTATTATTATCATTATTATACCCAGGATGGGTCATGAGGTCACGGAGATACATCCACCCATCCATTGTCAGAAACTGCTTATACCCAGAATAGGACGCCAGTCCAACGCAGGGCACCAGGGGACAATTTAGTCAGCAGGTCAATTAATAATAATAATAATTTTACATTTATAACGAGCACATATTCATTCAATGTCAAAGATATTCATTTGACTAGAGAAGGACTCAGAGGTGCAGCAGCATGTCATTGGACTGTGGGAGGAAACCGGAGCGCCTGGCGAAAACCCAGGCGGACACGGGGAGAACATGCAAACTCCACACAGAAATGCCCCCGAGCCGGGATTCGAACCCGGGTCCTTCTTGCTGTAAGGCGGCAGCGCTACCCACTACGCCACCGTGCCGCCCGAGAGAACGTATCACTGTTACTAAATTGCCTCAGAGCGCCGCCTGCCGACCTTCATTTGTATCGCCACCGAGCCGCCCTTATTATTATTCGAATTCGATTCGATTCTTCGAAGCGTGATGGTTATATGACAATTGTTTCCCATTGCAACAAGTTATTCTTTGGTTGCAGACAGCCCTTGAACATTTAGAGATATAATAGTCAGTGCTGGCGTTAAAGGCGGGCGGGCATTGGCCTCTCTTCTTGCTCCAGACCGAGGGGCTTCAGCATCCGTTGAGCTTCTGGACATCGTTGTCTTTCAGCTCCTCGGCTTCGAAGTGTTGGGTAGAATTTGCCTTAAGGAAGTGCCTGCCATCTTAGGGGACGCTGGCAGATTTTTGCTCTTAAGATTGCCAGTTTCACGACCTTTCAGTGTATTAGAAGCAGCCTTAATCATTACATTTTTGTTGCTTTGGTTTATATTAGTTGTTTTTTTCTGTCGTTGTTCATATGCCGTTCTCTCTGTGCCTCTTGTAAAGCGCTTTGTGACCCTCGGGTGAAAGGCGCTCTATAAAATGCTATTATTAGTATTACTTGACAGTAATACCGCGACCCCCACCGTTTTCTAAACCGCTTGGTTTAGAAAACGGATGGATGGTTGGAGGAAGAGGAGCACAGACCGACGAGGGGGCTGGCGCCATCTTCGTCCGTGGTGGGCAGCGGGTCGTGCGAGGTCGAGGGGGAGTCGTGCGGCGAAGCGGGCGACGTTCCGCTCGTCGAGGCCTTCGACACGAGGCTCGGTCGTCGCTCCAGGCCGGGCAGCCGGTTCACCCAGTGCTCCGACAGGGAGGAGCACGTGGAGCCTTAGGAGGGGGACGCAGAGACGCACGGGTTAAGGCCAGCAATGACTATTACATCTCTAAATGTTGAAGGGCTGTCTGCAACTAAAGAAGAACTTGTTTGTGAGTTTAGGTCATGTGAAAAAGTGTGTAAGTGTAGTGCACCCGTCGATATGTTGGAGGGCTTGGAAAAGGCAGAACCACTGCGCGGACGCTCCCGTATATGCTTCTGCCTTTTCCAAGCCCTGATGAAGCTGAGTGGAAGTTTCAGCGAAACGTCGGTACCATCTTTTAGGTAAGTGCCGTATGTGCTCGCTCGTTTTCTCCAACATATCGACGGGTGCACTACACTTACACACTTTTTTCACATGACCTAAACTCACAAACAGAGCTTAACTATGGATAACATTGATCATGAAAGCCTACGAGTTCATTTTAAAGAAGAACTTGTTGCAATGGGAAGCTGTCATATAGCCATCACGCTTCATCGAATCGAATTCGAATAGATTATTATTACCGGCGTGCGAGCTGCTGGCCGACCACGCCGGGATGGCGCTCCGTCGCTGGTAGAAGAGGATGTAGGCGGCGCGCGTGCACACCCGCTCCTCCTCCACGGCCTCGACGGAGCTGTCGTCGAAGCAGTACCACTGTCCGTCCAGCGAGTTCTTGCAGAACGCTGCGGTGGGAGCGGGAGAGGCCGGGGCGGCGACAGGTTTCGTTCGGCGTTTTCCGCCGCCGGGAAACGTTCGCGACAAACGAGGGCCGTTCTTTGCGGGATCGCGCAGAGAGGCGGAGGAGGCAGCCGGGCGGTTTGCCGGTGCCATATTGCCACAAACTGCTTCCTATGGGGATCAAGGTAGAAGCGTTCACGTCGCGATCCCTGTCAAGTAAGACTTGGTATTACCTGCAAATTCTACCAAACACTTCGAAGCCGAGGAGCTGAAAGACAACGACGTCCAGAAGCTCGACAGATGCCAGAAGCCCCTCAGTCTGGAGCAAGAAGAGAAGCCAATACCCACCGCCTTTAAGGCCAGCACGGACTATTATATCTCTAAATGTCGAAGGGCTGTCTGCAACTAAGCGCTTTGTGACCCTCGGGTGAAAGGCGCTATATAAATTGAAATTATATTATATTATATATAAACAAGAACTTGTTGCAATGGGAAATAACTGTCATGTAACCATCACGCTTCGAAGAATCGAATCGAATTCGAACTTGACAGGGATCGCGACGTGAACGCTTTTACCCACATCACGTGCCGACGTAGGTTTTTCGCGGCTCGACGCGCGACGGTATCGCCGGCGCTCCTCCGTACCCGTGTAGTGGCCCGACTGCAGCAGCCGGCCGTTGTGGTTGCACACGGCGTAGAGGTCGTAGCGGAGGTCGTCGGGGTCGGCCCCGAGTCCGCGGGGTCGTCTCCACGGCGACCAGTGGGACAGCAGCGTCCACGTGCTCTGGGAGCGGCGCACCACGTGCGGCGTCATGTCGAGCGCCGTCAGCGGGAAGCGGACCAGCGACGACAGCTTGGTACGCCGCTCGCCCACCTGGGGAGCGAGCGTGTGTGTCAATGTGTGGGTGAGCATGGGGAGCGATGGCGCGATGGTTGGTGTGCTGCAGCTATGAACTCGAGACCCTCAATACCCTGAGTCTTAAGACCCAGATACCCGGTCTCCTGGAGCCGAGTCCCAAGACACTGAGACCCGGAGCCGAGTGTCCCTTGAGACCGCGAGCATCACCTGGCAGAATCTCTTGAGGTGGATGATGAGGATGTCCGGCAGAGTCCACAGACTCAGCTTGACGGTTCCCTGCTGGAGCTGTTTGCAGTAGGGACACCTCCACGCATCTTCCGGCGCCAGCTGAGACGGCCGACACGGGGAGACACACCGGCGTCAGCGCTCACGCCGGACACTCGGGGTCATCGAATGGCCATGGTGAGTCGAACTATTAATGCATTGATATTTGCATTGCCTGAGGACTGTCTGCCTTTTGGCAGCAATTGGCTAAACCCTGAGACTGGGCTCCTAAAAAAGCCATCTCTGGTGTTGGGCCGATAAGTTTGAAGGACAATGCATTATCATAGCATTCATTTCCATGGTTTTGCCACAAGCATGTGGTGTGGCTGCTTGCAAACTGGAACCTTTGAAAAAATGTGTCCATTTAGTGTTTTTGAGATCTTAACACTTTTCCCATTGCCAGAAAGGGTAAAACCTCGTATATTCTACTAAATTAATATTATATTACGTCTCGCGTCACGGCGATTATCACGAGTTCCGTTTCTGCATCCCGAAAAAAGCAGCCAGCCAGCCGGGCGTGGTGCCGGCCACCCGCCCGCTCGTGTGCCGTGCGGCCTGTAATAAGACGCCACTCGCTAACAGCACTTGACCCTACAGTGTGTTAAGGCTATACGGGAGGGATCTTTGTCTTTGGCGGTGGGGCTGTCTGCGATCACCTGCTCCTCCTTGGTGTAGAGCTGGAAGCACTCGGACAGGTTGCAGGTGAGCGGCTGCTGGTGAAGCAGCTTCTGGTCGCGCACACTGGCTGCCTCGGCCACATTCTCCTCCTGCGGGTTTCCAATCAGCCTAGAGTAGGCGCACACACAATACACACGTGTTATAGTAACTATGTGCCGTATATTATTATTTCATAGAGGCTCAGATTTGTGTAGACTCACAGACCCATGCACTAATATATAGACTCACACTTACCAAAAGACTGAGACTCGCAGACTCACATAGAGACCTATGTATTCATATAGAATCAGAGTTGGACTGACCCACAGACTCACACTAACCCACAGACTCAAACGGAGACCCATGGACTCGTATGCAAACCGGCACAGGCTGTATTAGGTGCCACATGCCGTTCTCTTCGCGGCCCTTGTGCAGTGCTTTGTGACCCTTGGGTGAAAGGCGCTATATAAAATGCTATTATTATTATTATCTCACCAGTGCTTGGTCTCATTGTCCCACTCCAGCAATAGCTTGATGTGCACCGGTTCACCTCTCTTACACGACTTCAACGCCCTGAGAAAGCAAAGACAAAAATATGCTGTAGAATATACGAGGTTTAACCCTTTCTGGAATATACGAGGTTTAACCCTTTCCTTAACAAACTGTTGGGACAGAGTGCTGTTAGCGAGCATCTATAAAGGCCAGAGTGGCACACGATGGGGTGGGTGGCCAGCACCATACCTAGCTGCCTTTGTCTCTCGAGTGGCGATGTTTACACACTGCACTAGGTACTCATTTGAGGCTGAGTCGACCTAGGGGAGGCCCATGACCGGTTCGGAAAATCGTCACCGGTGTTGGCCGTGAGCGGGATTCGAACTCGGGTCATATCCAGGTTTGCAGCCCAGCGCGCTAACCACCGGGCCACCGCACACACATAAACACACAACGCAGACGCCACCCACTTGTCCACAATGGGCAGAGCCAACGGGCGGTCCTCTTGCTGGGAGAGATAGCCCTTCTTGGCGGACTCTACCACCACGCACGCTCGGAACGGGGGCGGACCGTGCCATCGCGGCCGTGCCGCCTCGTGCAACTGCGCCGCCATCCCCGCCATTACGCAGCGCTGCAGCTCAGGCCACGATGCCCGGCGCAAGCA
Organism: Geotria australis; assembly: GCA_036362915.1. Classification (NCBI taxonomy): domain Eukaryota; kingdom Metazoa; phylum Chordata; class Hyperoartia; order Petromyzontiformes; family Geotriidae; genus Geotria; species Geotria australis. The sequence continues at coordinate 3,021,889 of JAZEWU010000031.1, read as the reverse complement.
GCTCACCACGAACGGGGGGCCGAACCTGGGCCGGGGAGACGCGGGGAGACGCGGGGAGGGAGTACGCGCAGCGTAGAGGCATAGCATCATGCTGTTGTCGGTTTAAACGGCCGTGTTGGAGCATAATGTTACGGACAGATGGCCTTCCTGAGGCCAACCCCCCTCTAGAAAGAGGGTCTTCAGATCGTTATTTGCCTGCAGCCTCTCCCCATGACTTGTTGACCAAGGGAGACCCTAGCAGGAGCGCTGGACTCCAGGCGTGTTCACCACCAAGGGAGACCCTAGCAGGAGTGCTAGACTCCAGACTTGCTCACCACCAAGGGAGACCCTAGCAGGAGTGCTAGACTCCAGACCTGTTCACCACCAAGGGAGACCCTAGCAGGAGCGCTGGACTCTAGCTCCTATGCGGCAGGGTGGCTATGGTCGAATGAAAACTGACCGACTATACAGTGGTAACGATGATGATCACGGTGGTGATGACGGTGATGATGATGGTGACGATGATGATAATGACGAGGTGTGAGGGGAGAGGGACGGGCAGCAACCTCCTCGCGTTGGTGCCGCCCCCCGAGCGGTTGCACACGAGCAGGACCAGCGCGTCGGAGACGCTCCCACCGGCATAGGCGTCTTCCGATGCGCCGTTGGTGCCTGAGGAAACCGAACGCGGAATTTATAGCGTCATTTACATATCCGTGTATCAGCAGAGGGTGGCACGGTGGCGTAGTGGGTAGCGCTGCCGCCTCACAGCAAGAAGGTCCCGGGTTCGAATCCCAGCTCGGGGGCCTTTCTGTGTGCAATTTGCTTGTTCTCCCCGTGTCCGCGTGGGTTTTTCCAGGCACTCGGGTTTCCTCCCACAGTCCAAAAACACGCTGCCAGGTTAATTGGCCTACTGAGTAAAATTGCCCCAGCTGCCCTGCGATGGACTGGCGTCCGATCCTCGGTATCCCCCTGCCTTGCGCACTGTGTCTGCCGGGATAGGCTCCGGTTCACCGCCACCCTGTATGGGATTAAGTGGTTTCAGACACATTATATTTCTGCGTATGATGGCAATATGTAGAGGAGCTAGATTTCAATGGTGAGGTTTGTAAACCGTGACCAGAGGGCTTCAGGAGAGAGAATATTAGCTTTTCCGTTTTCCTGCTCCTCCTCTGCTGAAGGAGCGCAGACTGCAGTGTTTACTATGCATCTCTACCGGTATCTATGTGTCTCTATGGGCCTCTAGGTATCTCAATTAGGATCTCCGTATTTCCAAGCCTCTATAAGTGTACTATTCGGTCCATAGTCTAGGTTGCATGGCCAGAATCACACCACTGTGGCTTGTATTTAATGCATCTCTAAGGGTCATAGGTGCTCGCTAACAGAACTTGACCCTAATCTGTTATGGCTACACGGGGGATCTTTCTCTCAGGATCTATGCGTGTTTATATATCTCTACGTGTCTCCGTGGGTTTACTATACGGCCCCTAGTTTGGATTGCACGGGCATAATCGCACCACTGTGGCTTGTCTTCAGTGTATCCCCACGGTTCTAAATCAGTCTCTACGCATCACACGCACACCTACACTCAACACTAACCACTTTGTCCAGAACACGATAAAAACTGCTGCTAACTACTCGTCATGTAGATGGCATATTACTTGCACATCTTTTCATCTATATCTTCATTATATTAGTTCTATTTGCACTATATTTGTTGTAATTATAGTTTATGTTCTAGATCTGTGCCTTGTTATTGTCCCCCCCCGACCCCCAGCGTAGCCTAACTTGTAAATATAAAAAAATGTTAGTATTTAGTTTTGTTTATCCTTGTATTTTTAAACCCTTGTTGTTGTGTTCCGGTCCATGTATATGCCAACACCGGGGTCTGAGAGAAACGGCATTTCAATCCTCTATATGTCCTGTACATATGGCAGAATTGACAATAACGCTGAATTGAATTGAATCTCTACAGGTATCCGCGCGTGCCCGTGTGTCTCTCCGCAGTCTCTCCCGCGGTGTGCGTTCTGTATGGTTGCCGGTCGCGCCGCCGTGCCCCGCTCACCGGCCCAGTCGGCGGGCACCTCGAACGCGTACAGGCAGTCGGTGTCGTGGATGAGCGCCAGCTCCTCGTCGTCGCCGAACGAGCGGTGGAAGCCGTCCGAGTAGAGCTCCGTCAGCACGAGCTGCCCGCGCGCGGGGGGGACACACACGCGACCGCGATAAACGTTTCGTATCAATGTATAAAAATAATATAAATTTAACTCGAAGGCTTTCGTGACCAATATTGTCCATAGTCTAGCTCTTGTTATGAGTTAGGTCACGTAAAATTAACCCGTAGGCTTTCATGACCAATGTTATCCATAGTGAAGCTCTGTTTATGAGTTTAGGTCACGTGAAAAAAAGTGTGTAAGTGAAGTGCACCCGTCGATATGCTGGAGAAAACGAGCAAGCACATGCATCACTTACCTTAAAAGATGGTACCGACGTTTCGCTGAGGCTTACAGCGAAAGGTCGGTAAGCCACTTCACTTACACACCTTTTTCACATGACCTAAACTCATAAACAGAGCTTCACTAAGGTCACCTAAAGATATTTATGTGTCGCAAACGTAAAGTGGGGTTATTACTGTACTCGTCACCGATACCTGCGCGCGCGGGACGTCGGCTTCGGTCGACACGGCCTCCCGGAGCCGGGAGACGGCGCCGGCGATGGGAACAGCAACACCGACACGGAGGAACGACGGGGAGCGGCTCGCGAGACCCACCGTCACCGACAGCGGCCTAACAACAACAACAACAGCAATACATTCAATAGTTCAAGCTCAAAGCACGAGCCAGTCAACCTCATTAGAGCGTTGTATAGACTGTAGGGGCAAGTGCCGTTAGCGAGCACCTGCTATACTAATATAATAATAATAGCATTTATAGAGGGCCTATGACACGGCACACACAGAGGGGATGAGTAACCAGCACCATGCCCGGCAGCCTTTGTCTTCCTAGTGGCAATGTTTACACACCGCACTAGGTACTCATTTGAGGATGAGTCGACCTAGGGGAGGCCAGGGACCGGTTAAAAAAATCGTCACTGGTGTTGGCCGTGAGCAGGATTTGCACTCGGGTCGTTCCTCACACAGCCACACACACACACAGACACTCAAATATACACACACAGAACACACAGGATCACACACGAGCCAGACCAAAACAGCAATTTCCCTAAAGGCTCACAGGCTGCCGGGCCAAGTGCAGTTAGCGGGCGTCAATTAGGGCTGCACTGCACCCGAGAGGGTGGTGTAGTCAGCACGACGCCCAGCCGCCTTTGTCTCTCCAGCGCTGATGTTTCCACACCGCACAAGGCACTCGCTTAAGGCTGACAAGACGTGGGCGGGTGGGCCTCGTAGTGTGTGGGGAGCGGTGGTTCGGTGGTTAGCACGCCGGGCTACAATCCTGGCAACCCGAGTTCGAATCCCGCTCATGACCACCAACACCAGTGACGATTTTCTGAACCGCTCCTGGGCCTCCTCCTAGGTCGACTTAGCCTCAAATGAGTACCCAGTGCGGTGTGTAAACATTTCCACTATGGAGATAAAGGCTGCTGGGCGAGGTGCTGGTCACCCACCCCTTTGTGTGCCGTGTCGACCTTCATAGGTGCTCGCTAACGGCACTTGCCCCTACAGTCTGTTAAGGCTATATGAGGGATCTTTGTCTTTGTATTTGAGATATAACTCCCTCTGCACTTATATACACTGTACATGCACACACACTATAATGTCAATTTGATCACTGCTAATGCTGTTGCTAGTGATGATTTGAATTGTGATTGTGATGTTGCTGACTTGCGGTTGTTGCTGCTGATGATGATGATGCTGCTGATGAAGACGCTGATGACGATGCTGCTGCTGCTACTTCTAACGCTGAAACTCCTGATGACAAATATGAAGCTGATGATGATGATGCTGGCGATTCCAATAATGATGCTGCTGCCGCTTATGCTGTCAACGATGACGCTGTTGCAACTTCAATTTAATTAATAATAATAATAATCAATTCAACTTTACTTGTCAATGCTGCCATATGTACAGGACATATAGAGGATCGAAATTCAAAACAACATTTTTAAAAATATTTACATGGCTCAGTGGAAGACACTCAACCGCCTGAGAACTAGAACGGGACGATCAAAAGATGCTTTGGTCAGATGGGGCTACAAGACCGGCCCAACCACCTGTGAATGTGGAGAAGCAGACCCTACTATGGAACACTGCCTTGTCTGCAGCTCAAAAGACCTTGCAGAGTTCAATAAAAATGCAAAGAACTGCGTAAAAAAATGGGAAACTGTCATATAACCATCGCGCTTCGAAGAATCGCAAAGAAGAAGACGTTAAGGTAAGCTGGGGGTCGGGGGGCTAGTGTTGCTGCTGCCAATTACACGGCAGCGAAGTGTGCCGTGCGTGGCGCGCGGACGGTGGCGCGGTGTCACCTTGTCTGGCGGAGAGGGATAGGCAGCGAGATGCAGAGGAACGGATCGAACGTGTTGCTCTGCTTCTGGCAGTGAGGGCAGGTCAGGGAGAACCTGCGGAGAATGCCACGCGGACAACACCAACAATGACCACCGCCAATAATGTAGAATACATATAAGGTTTCACCTTTTCTGGCAATGAGAGGTGTGTGTGTGTGGCTGCTTGTAAACTGGAACCTTTGTAAAAAGGTGTCCACTTAGTGTGTTTTAAGATCTTAACACTTTTCTCATTGCCAGAAAGGGTAAAACCTCGTATATTCTACATTACTTGTACACTGGTAAAAAGGTGCTGATAGTCTAAACAACTTGACCCGAGCTATTAATGTATTGATATTTGCATTACCTGAGGCAGCAACTGGCTTAACACTGAGACTGAGCTACAAAAAAGGCCGTCTCTGGTTTTTGCCAATACATTTGAAGGACAATGTATTATCATAGCATTCATTTGCATGTTATGCCACAAGTATATGTGGCTGCTTGCAAACTGTCTGCAATTAAAGAAGGATTTGTTGCAATGGGAAACTGTCAGATAACCATCACGCTTCGAAGAATCGAATCGAACTCTACGGTTCACTGGAAAACACAAACCCCTTCACCAAACTAAGATTACCATCCATTATTATTATTATTTTCCTGTTGTTTTTGTGTCCTGTGTCTTATGGTTTATCGCTATTGCTTCACTCTCAGTTATTTGGTCTCCCCGTTGTTAACATGCCGTTCTCTCCACAGCTCGGATAAAAAAACCCCAAAAAAATATTATAATAATTTGTTGCTGGTTACCGTTCTCTGTCGTTTGTTGGCATGCCATTCTCTCCGCAGCCCTGTGCAGTGCTTTGTGACCCTCGGGTGAAAGGCGCTCTATAAATGCTATTATTATTATTCATGGTTGTGGGGTGGGGTGGTGGGGTTTCTTGCCTGTACTGGGCTTGGAATATTTCTTGCACGAAGCTGCGGTTTCCCTGCTCGGAGAGGGGGCGTTCTCCGGGAACGTCAGCCTCATCCGACGACCAAACCTCTCCCTGCGGAGCGCGGGAACAACGAGAAAAATATATGCACGTAGATAGACGATTATTATTAGAGCAGGAAATACCCAGTGAGCTCGCAAGCTCGTCGCTGGGGATTCCTGCAACACAACAAGCACGCGAATTGACGGAAATTAATAAAAATATAAAAATCACGCGTTAACACAACCGACCACGTAAACGTAGAGTAAACATTTACACACAGAACGGCGCCCGAGCCGAGATTCTTGCTGCGAGGCGCAGACGTTACCACAGCGCCACAAAACGGAGCGCAGCGCTCCATTGTAGGCAGCAATTCTCCTCCACTTTGCTGCGAATCTGCTGCTGCCGGCGTGTCTGCGCGCGGGCCGTGCGTCGCTCGGTCTCACTTGCAGCGGTAGAGGCAGCAGGAGGGAGGGCCGCGTGTTGGAGTTGTTGAGGTCCTCGTGCATGCGGTCGAGCAGCCACAGCAGGAACTCCTGCGCGTCGTGCTGGGAGCTGCCGCGGAACTGCGACGCGTAGCGCGCCACCACGCCCTGCGTCGGCACGGCACGCGCGCACGGCACACGCAAGATACGCTCGGCGCACGCACGGTAGACTCGGAGGTTGGCGGGCGAGTTGGCGAGCGAGCCAGCTATAATAATAATAATAGCGATTATAGAGCGCCTTGAACCAGAGGGTCGCAAAGCGCTGCACAAGGGCCGCGGAGAGAACGGCACGTCAACAACGACATAAAAAAAAACAACTAATAAAAACCAAATTAAATGATTAAGGCTGCTTCGAATACACTGAAAGGTCGTGAAACTGGCAATCTTAAGGAGCGGCAAAAATCTGCCAGCGTCCCCTAAGATGGCGGTCACTCCGTTGAGCGAGCGAGAGAGCTGGGCGAGCTGGCCAGCCGCCAACCTCTCGAGCCCGACTCTCACCTTAAAGTCGCCGGAGAGCTGCGGGGTGTATTCCAGGGTCCACAGCGCCCGAACCAGGGTCGCCAACTGCTCCGTCACCTCCCCGCGCTTGCTGCCGTCATCGCTACCCCCACCGCCACCACCACCTCCGCCACCACCACCACCGCCGCCGCCATCCCCATCATTCTCTGGCGGCGCGGCCGCCTCCGTCGCCGCCGCGGCCGCCGCAGCCGTGCCGGCCAGGTCCTGCTTGTACTGTCCCAGCCCCAGGTACTCGGCCAGCATGTCGGTGTTGCTCAGGCACTGCAGCACGGCGTTCATGAAGCACGTGTTGCCGTGATTGCGCAACCCGCTAACTCCCGGCACCTGCTGCTGCTGCTGCTGCTGTTGCTGCTGCTGCTGCCTGGCTCTCTGCTGCTGCTGCTGCTGCTTGAGCGAGAGCGACCGGCGCACGCCCGGCCGCGCCCGGCCGCGCTCGCGGAACGCGCCAAAGCCGCCGTCGTCGTCTTCCGAGCCGCCCCCGTTCCGTCGCTCGGCGGCCCCGGCGGGCGACGGGGCCGCCGAGGCGCCGACGCCCGCGGCGACCGCCGGCGCCGCCCGCTTGCCGGCGCCGGCCGGCGAGGAGGGCAGCGACGCCGAGCCCGGCCCGGTGCGCTGCTCCGACGCGGCGCCCGACAGCTTGGCGATGGTCGACAGCGCCTTGAGCATGCGCGACATGAGGCTGCCCAGGTGGCGGACGGAGCGGCGGCGCAGCGACTTCGCCTCGGCCTTGTGGCGCTTCTCGAGCGAGGGGGAGGCGGCGGCGGCGGCGGCGCCCGCGCCGCCCGCGCCGCCGCCGCGCGCCGGCGAACGGTCGACGCAGAGCAGGCCGCCGCGGCAACTGCCGCCGCCGCCGCCGATACCCATGACGACGTCGTCCTCCTCCTCGGCCTCGTCGATGTCTCCGTCGTCGTCGACGTCGCACTCGTCGTTGTAATCGTCGTCATCGTCGTCGTCGTCGTCGTCGTCGCCGCGGAGACGCCGGGAGCCCGCCGCGCGGACTCCCGCGCCGCCGCCGGCACGGCCGTCATTGCCGGCGGCGACGGCGAAGCTGCCCGGCTCGTCGTCGGCGTCGTCGTCGAGGTCCTCGGCTTGGGCGAGGGCCGCGGTGAGGACGCGCGGGCGATTGGTCGCCGCCAGGGGCTGCGACGTCGCAGGGGGAGCGGCCTGCGGTTACGGGCGGGGCGGGCGACGAGGGGGGTGGACGCTCAACGCGGCTGTCCCGAAATACCAACTCTTGAGAGCAATTAATAATAATAATGATTTTACGTTTTGGTAGCGCTGCCGCCTCATAGCAAGAAGTCCCCCGGTTCGAATCTCGGCTCGGGGGCCTTTCTGCGTGGAGTTTGCACGTTCTGTCTCCCCGTGTCCACGTGGGTTTTCGCCACCGGGCACTCCGGTTTCCTCCCACCCTCCAAATACACGCTGGCAGGTTAATTGGCGTACTGACTAAATATCCCCAGGCACCCTGCGATGGACTGGCGTCCCATCCTCGGTGTTCCCCTGCCTTGCGCCCTGTGTCTGCCGGGAGCTCCGGCTCGCTGCGACCCTGTACAGGATTAAGCGGTTTCTGAAAATTGATGGATGGATTTTACACTTATAACGCGCACATATTCATTCACTGTCGAAGGTACTCATTCGACGAGAGAACGACTCGGAGGCGTAGAGAGGAAAGCGCAGAGAGGCGGAGGAGACAGCTCGGCGGTTTGCCGGCATACTGCTTCCTTAATATTATGATGTTATTGGCCACATTTGTTTAAGTTGTGGGAGGAAACCGGAGAGCCCGGAGGAAACCAACGCAGAACAGGGGGAGAGAACACACAAACTCCATGCAGAAAGTCGCCCAAGGCGGGGATCGAACCTGCTCGGGTAAGACCATTCTTTCTGTGAGGCGCGGATGTTACCACCGTGCCAGCCTGCCGCCCGAACGTGGCTATTTTACACCGTTTCCTATCCGATCCAGGCGCTTGCCCGTTCCGTCTCGCGGTTTGATTCTGAGCGTGCATCCCTCAGCATTCACTCTCGAGGTTGAGTGATTAGATTAGGTAAACTTGTCGGGCCTGACTTTGGCTGGGGGCTCAGGCTTACGCTCAGTCTAACCCTTGAAGGCTTTTTAATCACTTAAGGGCATCTCAATCACTGATCCGTACACCCTTACCGTTACGCACAGCTCAACAAATACACTGATTGGAATAGTTTCCCTGTATGTGCTCCGTTGCGTTCATCAGCCTGCGTGTCACATAGTCCACAAAACGAAGGGGGGGTGTGTGTGTGCGTGTGCACGGTGACCCGAGTTCGAATCCCGCTCACGGCCAACACCAGTGACGATTTTCTGAACCGGTCCCGGGCCTCCCCTAGGTCGACTCAGCCTCAAATGAGTACCTAATCCGGTGTGTAAACATTGTCACTCGGGAGAAAAAGGCGGCCGGGCGTAGTGCTGGTCAGCCACCCCTTCGTGTGCCGTGTAGACCTTCATAGGTGCTCGCTAACGGCACATGCCCCTACAGTCTGTTAAGTCTACACGGGGGATCATTGTCTTTGGTCAATGAGTCATCTCAGTGAGTAATTTCTCAAAGGCGGCCCATGGCACCTGGGTCTGTCCCATGAGCTCCTGCCAGCGAGCCTTCGACACTTCACTTGCTCTCAAAGTGCACCTGGCCTGGCACAAGTGCGGTGGTGACGTCACCGCCAGTGACGAACGCCGGTTGTTATTGATATCAGTGAGTGACATCTGTTCTCGGGATGACCACTGTAATCCTATTGATTGGAATGAACATGCAGAAATCACTAATGACATGAATGAGCAAGTTATGGATTATCCTTAAGAATGTAAAATGTCAGTGTTTGACTTAACGGTTTAGTGTTATTGCCCGAGATTCACAGGGCTCAGGGTTAATGTCTCCAGATTCATCAAGTGCCACAATTAACGGTAATGCTCATAACTCAGGGCCAGACTAAAACATGTTTAGGATCACAGTGGCAGACAACGGGTATGTTTACGATTCGTACAGTTCTGCGTTACGCAGAACTGTCATTTTATAAAGTGCCTTTCACCCGAGGGTCACAAAGCGCTGCAAAAGGGCCACAGATAGAACGGCATGTTAACGATAGAAAAAAAAACGAATAAAAAAAACAAAGCAACAAAAAATAAATGATTAAGGCTGCTTCGAATACACTGATGGACTGGCGTCCAATCCTCGGTATATCCCTGCCTTGCGCCCTGTGTCTGCCGGGACAGGCTCCGGCTCACCGCGACCCTGTACAGGATTAAGCGGTTTCTGAAAATGGATGGATGGATATATTAAGACAACCCGTAGGCTTTCATGACCAATGTCATTCATAGTGAGGCTCTGTTTATGAGTTTAGGTCACGTGAAAAAGAGTGTGTAAGTGAAGTGCACCCGTCTCAGCATCATCATGATGCTGAGAGGAAGCTCAGCGAAACGTCGGTGCCATCTTTTTGAGGTAAGTGATGCATGTGCTCGCTCGTTTGCTCCGGCATATCGACGGGTGCACTTCACGTACACACCCCTTTTTTCACATGACCTAAACTCACAAACAGAGCGGCACTATGATTAAGACAACCGTCCGTATTTCTTCAGGGGTCAGCGTTGCTAACAACTGAGGCTAAGAGTCAAACAGTCGAGGCGCCTCGTGTAGGGATTGCGATGATACAGTGCTAATGTGTCGGCTCACGGAGCCAGGTTCCGAGGAGGAGGAGGGTGGCTGGCGCGTCCGCGGGGATCTGCCGAGCACTGTAACGATCACGGGGATATGAAAGCGTTAAGTCGGAATCGCGCTGAGAGGTGGATTTTTTGCGCCTCCGAAGGACTGGCAGGGAAATCTGTGCGGTGACTCACTCTCAGAGCTAAATAATATGATTATAATAATAGCATTTTATAGAGCGCCTTTCACCCGAGGGTCACACAGCGCTGCACAAGCGGCGCGAAGAGAACGGCATGTCAACAACGACAGGGAAAAAACAACCAATAAAAACCAAAGCAACAAAAATTAAGTGATTAAGGCTGCTTCGAAAATACACTTCTGCTTCTTTGCGATTCTTCGAAGCACGATGGTCAGCCTCTGGAATTCTACCGAACACTTCGAGGCCGAGCTGAAAATACACTTAAGAACTGCAAAAATCTGCCAGCGTCCCCTAAGATGGCCGTAATCACATTCTACATAGAACTCTCTCTCTCCGTGGGGGTGAGGGTAGCAATGTGTCCTTTGGCTTGTGGATCAGGCATCAATTCACCTATCGGTATAAAGATTCCTGGGCACATGATACACACACATTGCAATCTCTGTGTCCCTATGTCTCTCCCTGTCGCTCACCCTCCCTCCCTGTCTCCATCCAGGAAGTGACGACCATCTTAGGGGACGCTGGAAGATTTTTGCCGCTCTTAAGATTGCCAGTTTCACGACCTTACAGTATATTCGTCTGAATAATTTTTTGTTTCGGTTTTTATTGGTTGTTTTTTTCTTTCGTTGTTGACATGCCGTTCTCTTCGCGGCCCTTGTGCAGCGCTGTGCGACCATCGGGTGAAAGGCGCTATATAAAATGATATTATTATTATAAGAAGATTTGATCCTGGTGTTATTGAAGAGAGTTGATCTGACTGAAGAGGAGAGTGGAGTTCTAGACAGTCGTCATTATTCAGACTATGGGCAACCTTTGAGCTGTGTAGATCTTTTTAACAGTTGTC
>JAZEWU010000031.1:2979328-2989714 GCA_036362915.1 Geotria australis | reverse complement strand
ATAGGTGTGGCTACAGGCCGTTCCAGGTTGCGGGTGCCGCGAGGGTTACGGCCGGCGACGCCGTCGCTAGATGCGGCCGGTGGCGGCGGCGGCGGCGGTGCCCACCTTGGCGTCGCTGTACGGGGTGAAGAAGGGCCGCCGGTCGGGCACGACCGCGAGCGCCAGCTGCAGAAGTGCCAGCGCGGCGTGTAGGCTCAGTGTGGCCAAGCGCAGCGGGTCCCTCACGCTTCCCTACACACTCAGACGCAGGTGCACCGGCGCGCCCTGATAGCCTCCGTCAGACGCCGCGGCAAGTGCCGCCCGCCCTTAGCCGGCGAAAGGCCGGCACGGCGCACGAGTGGTCGGCACCAACCACCCCCGGCCGCCTTTGTCTCCCTAGTGGTGATGTTTACACACCAAGTGGAGGCCCAGGTCTGGTTCAGAAAATAGTCACTGGTCACGGCCGGGTTCGTAGCCCGGCGCGCTAACCACTGGGCCACCACTCCCCCCCACACAACTACAACAACAACCGCCATTCGCCACTTAGTGGCGGTGACGTCGCCACGTCACCCGTGCCAGGCCATGTGCACCTTGAGGGCACGTGAAGTTTCGAAGGCTCGCCGACGGGAGGTCACAGGACAGACCCAGGTGTCACGGGCTACCACTCACAGACACGCGCGCACACACACGTAGGGCCTTGACGACGCCGCTCCATCCACACTTGGCCCGCCTGCCGGCTCAAGCTACGCGGGGGACCTTTGTCTTCGCCGCGAGCCACGACTCACCTCGTCCTGTGCCCTCATGGCTCGCGAGCGGAGCGCCGGCAGCGAGCCGAGGAGCAGCAGCAGCCAGAAGACCAGCAGCACGCCGGAGGAGCGCACGCCGCACAGACGCTCCCTCTGCACCAGCAACAGCGCCACCAACTACGCACGGGGGCAAAGGTCGCCCGCGGGATGACCCCGGCGGAGCGGAGGGTCAAGTGCCGTTGGCTGGATATTACAAATGTCGCGTGTAATCACTTTTATTTGTGTAATGTGCAATAAGCTCTCTGTAATGTATTCCCACCGCAATGTTTTAGCTGTTTCAACGGGGATCAAGGTAGAAGCGATCACGTCGCGATCCCTTTCGAGTAATACGTGGGTGAGCGTGTGAGCCTCTCACCATCGTGACACCCTGCAGCAGCGGGCTGATGAAGTAAACCAGACCCGGACGCTGGCCGTGACTCCTCTCCCACAGAGACGCGCCGACGTCAGTCCAGGCCACAACCCACAACAACACCGCAACCGCCTGCAGCAACAACAACGGTGGGCGGTGACGTCACCGCGGCACCCGCGCCAGGACCGGTGCGCCTCCGACCCGTCGCGTCAAGCGTCGAAGGCTCGCCGCCACCAGGATAGACGCATAGATAGATGTGTATTTAACTTGACCAATATTATCCATAGTCTAGCTTTGTGACCCTCGGGTGAAACGCGCTTTAATGCTATTATTATTATGAGTTTAATTTAGATTGGCGTTGTTTCCCCCTCATGTCCTGTCTCTCTGTCTTCCTGTGTCCCTATATCTCCCCCTGTCGCTCACCCTCCCTCCCTGTCTCCCTCCGTGTTTGTCTTTAAGGCAGTGACGGCCATCTTAGGGGACGCAGGCAGATTTTTGCCGCTCTTAAGATTGCCAGTTTCGCGACCTTTCAGTGTATTCGAAGCAGCCTTAATCGTTTAATTTTTTGTTGCTTTGGTTTTTATTAGTTGTTTTTTTTTCTGTCGTTCACATACCGTTCTATCCGCGGCCCTTGTGCAGCGCTTTGTGACCCTCGGGTGAATGGCGCTCTATAAAACGCTATTATTATTATTATTACCTGGAGTCAGTGTTAGAAATTGTAGCCAGTGTTAGAGACGGGAGCCAGTCAGTTTGCATTTAAGCTGGAAGGAACCGTTAGGCTGTGTAGCTCTCCTTAACAGCTGTACAGCGGGGAGGGGTAAGCAAGTTACGCCACGAGACAATCGTTAAAAGTGAGTTAAAAATATCCTAAAAGTAAAAACTAATTATCGCGAACACCAGACGCACCGCCTGCGCTCCCGGCGACTGCCGGAGAAACGTGAAGACAACACACAGACAAAGATCCCCCGTATAGCCTTGACAGGCTGTTGGGTCAAGTGCTGTTAGCGAGTAGCAACCCACGGAGGCCGCCGCGGCACACGAGGGGGGGTTGGGTGGCCAGCAACCACACGCGGCCACATGTGTTTCCCTAGTGGCAATGTTTACACACCGTACCAGGTACTCGTTTGAGGCTGAGTCGACCTAGTGGAGGCACAGGACCGGTTCGGAATATTGTAATTGGTGTTGGCCGTGAGCGGGATTCGAACTCGGGTCGCAGCCAGGTTTGTAGCCCAGTGCGCTGACCACTGGGCCACCACACACACACACATACACACTCCCTCAGGCGCGTCGCAACCGCGGGTGTTGCAGGTTAAAAGTGGGTGTGGTAGAATAGTGTTTCTGTGAAAGTGCGGGTGTCGCGACATGACGATCAAAAGCTGCAGCTTTGGTCAGATGGGGCTACAAGACCGGCCCAACCACCTGTGAATGTGGAGAAGCAGACCGCACTATGGAACACTGCCTTGTCTGCGCTCTACTACCCAACCTCTACAGCTCAAAAGACCTCGCAGAGTTCAATAATAATGCAAAGAACTGTGTAAAAAAAAATGGGAAACTGTCGTGTGATGATCACGCTTCGAAGAATCGAAAAGAAGAATGACAAAGATGGAATCATGTTTCTGTGAAAGTGCGGGTGTCGCAACACCCGCGGCTGCGACGCGCCTGCACTCCCTACACACACACATTTCCCTCTCACACACACGCCCCACACACACTCCCCACACGCACACACATACTCCCACGCTCCCCGACCACTCCTTGCTCATTGCACGTAAGACGTGTAAGGCTGAGCGCCTCCCCTCTGTAAGACAACACCAATAATCACTTGCGTCACGGGGACAAAGAAAAAATACACAACACAATGAACCCGAGTAGAAAATCTGGCTTCTTAGCTGCCCTCTCTCCTTACAGAGTCTGTGTGTGTGTGTGTGGTGCTGGCCACCCACCCCCTCGTGTGCCGTGTCGGCCTTTACAGGTGTTCGCTAACGGCGCTTGCCCTCGACCTACCCACCCAGCCACTGACTCACCCACTCACCCACCCACTCACCCATCCAGCCACCGACTCACCCAGCCGCTCATACACCCACCCAGCCACTCACCCAACCACCTACCCAGCCACTCACCCACACTTACTCACCAACCCACCCACCTGCTCACATACTCAACCACCCACCCACCCAGCAACTCACCCACCCACCCACCCAGCCACTGGCTCACCCACCCACCCACTCATCCATTCACCCATCCAGCCACCTACCCAGCCACTCACCCACACTCACTCACCCACCCACCCAGCCGCTCGCTCACCGACCCACCCAGCGACTGACCGATTTTGCCCTGCAGAGCGCTGTCATGCGGATGTATCCGCGCTTGTTGCGCTGCAGGTAGGCCCAGTAGGCCGGCAGCGCCAGCCAGAGGTACACGCAGCCAGGCCACACCAACACCGACATCTGGAAACACGGGCTCACGTCCGGGCTGTGGGAGTGCAGACTCTCGTTGGGGTTCTGCAACACAGCAAAGAGACAAAAAAATCCACATTGCAGCGAGCCAAAGCACAGCAAGTTGGCACGGTAGGGAGCTCAGGCGGTGCATCTGCCAGTCATCTCGGTCAGGCAGCCCATCGTGACACCTGGGTATGTCCCGTGACCTCCTGTCGGCGAGCCTTCGACACTTCACGTGATAGCCTCAAGGTGCTTCTTCTTTGCAATTCTTCGAAGCACGATGGTCATCTTCTGGACATCGTTGTCTTTCAGCTCCTCGGCTTCAAAATGTTTGGTAGAATTCACAGGCAACACCAAGTATTACCTGACAGGGATCGCGACGTGAACGCTTCTACCTTGCTCAAAAGACCTTACAGAGTTCAATAAAAATGCAAAGAACCGTGTAAAGAAATGGGAAACCGTAATTTAACCGTCGCGCTTCGAAGAATCGCAAAGAAGAAGAAGGTGCATATGGCCTGGCACAGGCCCCGTGGTGACGTCACCGGCACTTAGTGGCGAATGGGGGTTGTTGTTGTTGTGTGCTCGAGGGTTGCCCCCAGATCTGTGCCCACTCTGCACGGCACAAGGCTGCGGTGGCAAAGGCGCAGCGCTGTAACGGCTCACTCACGCCACTGTTAGCAGAAGCGGCCCTCCTACTAGGGGGCAGCTCTGGAGAGAGACAGCTGCGGAGCACAGGGGTCCTCAACCTTTTGTAACTTACGGCCCACTTGGCTCACTCGTGTATCGATGTTTGTTTATTAATAGATGGTTGTTGATTCATTACAGCAGAAAATGTCCAGCGAGCTTGCAAACCGCTGAGTCCATACTGTCTGTAACGCTGGCTCCAGTCTCTAACGCTGGCTCCCGTCTCTAACACTGGCTCCTGACTCTGTGACCCTCGGGTGAAATTCGCTCTATAAAATGCTATTATTATTATTATTAATATTCATCCACGGCGGATCCAAGGGAATAGACGGCGCTACCCACACTTTACCCCACACTTTACCCCCCACACAGACACAAGAGGGCAGGCGGAGGCGGTGTTTGGGGGTGGGCATCGTTTGAAGCGCCGTATCTCGAGGAGGAATGATTACACGCCGGGCTGCGAGCCAAGCGACCACCGGTCAGCCTCGCTCACTGGGTCAGAGTTAATAATAAATTCACATTTATATAATGCGCGGCCCGTATTCATTCACTGTCGAGGGTTACTCGTACGACGAGAGGACGACTCGCGAGGCGTAGCGAGGAAAGCGCAGAGAGGCGGAGGAGGAGGCAGCCAGGCGGTTTTTGCCGGCGCTATATTGCCACCACACACTGCTGCCTAAATATTATGATGTTATCGGCCAAATAGTTAATAAGTTTTTTTAAGTTGTGGGTTGGAAACCGGAGAACACCGGAGGAAACCCACGCAGAACAGGGGGAGAACACACACAAACTCCACACAGAAAAGGCGCCCGAGATGTGATTCGAACCCGGGGCCTTCTTGCTGTGAGGCGCAGATGTTACCACTGCGCTACCCTAACTTGTGTTAACTTACGTTCAATCAAAACCAGTGGAATTTCTGAGAGAGAGTTGAGACTCAAGACACTGAGACCCGGTCATCTGGAAAACACGTCTCACAAAAACACGTCTCTCGGAACCTCTGTGCGACGGCCACCCTCACTTATTCTCAACGCGACACGCGGTCGGACTGGCGTCCCATCATGGGGTGTAGCCCTGCCTTGCGGACTGTGTCTGCCAGGGTAGGCTCCGACTCACCGCGACCCTCTAGCGGATTAACCGGGTTTTCCGGTTTCCTCCCACAACTGAAAAAAAACCACTCGTTAATTAGTTGGCCGAGAACATCACAATATAACGGACAAAGTGTGTGGCAATATGTTGGCTCCGGCAAAACGGCTGCCTCCTTCCTCCGCCTCTCTGCGCTTTCCTCGCTACGCCTCTGAGTCGTTTCTCTCTTCGAATGAACACCTTGGACATTGAAGGACTGTGCCACGAGTTATAAATTTAAAATTATTATTATTATTATTGTGCCCCTGTGTCTGCCGGGATAGGTTCTGGCTCTGTACAGGATTAAGCGGTTTCTGACATAGAGAATGAATGAATGAATAATACAGTTTTTGCTTTGGCAAGCATTTAAAATCGTCGTATTTTTTCTGCTGTATTTATGTCCTTTAATTTATCGCTATTGCTTGATTTTCAGTTGATCTGTCTTGATGTTGTTGACATGCCGTTCTCTCCGCAGCCCTGTGCAGCGCTTTGTGACGCTCCGTTGAAAGGCGCTCTATAAATGCTATTATTATTATTATGGGGGGTCAAGGTAGAAGCAAGCGTTCACGTCGCGATCCCTGTCAGGTAAATACTTGGTGTTGCCTGCGAATTCTACCAAGCACTTCGAAGCCGAGGAGCTGAAAGCCAACGATGTCCAGAAGCTGACCATCGTGCTGCTTCGAAGAATCGCAAAGAAGAATGCTATTATTAATAATAATAAATTATAAACTTGGAGGAGACACAGTGACTCGGACAGGAAGCCCTCTCGCGAAGGTCATGTGATATAAACGGGAAGGCCACGGTTGTGTCCCGCACCGTTATGACGACCATTTAGGAGGTCACACAACATGAGTGTGTGTTGTGTCCGTTTCAAGGATACGACGCTGGAATTCCGTCCAGATTCTAATTTCGAGATTGGGTGGGTAGGGTGTCTGTGCAGTGGTAACATCCGCGCCTCGCAGACAAAATTGTCTATTCTGAGGCGGTTCGATTCCCGGCTCTAACGCTGGCTCCTGTCTCTAACGCTGGCTCCTGTCTCTAACACTGGCTCCTGTCTCTAACGCTGGCTCCCGTCTCTAACGCCGGCTCCCGCCTCTAATGCTGGCTCCTGTCTCTAACGCTGGCAACTGTCTCTAACACTGGCTCCTATCAACTGTGTATGGTGCAGTGGTAACATCCCATCTAGTCTTAACAGACTGTAGGGCGCAAGTGCCGTTAGCGAGTAGCACCTATGAAGGTCGACACGGCGCACGAGGCGGCGGGTGACCAGCACCACGCTCGGCCGCCTTTGTCTCCCCAGTGCTGATGTTTCACAAACACACACTCATAAGCGCATTCATGCACACATTCAGGAAACTGCTGGGGTCACGCATGGTTAAAATTAGGAGTGCCATTACGCAATCTCACAAAGGACTGTATGAACACAGAGGCAAATATCCCCCGTATAGCCTTAACAGACTGTAGGGTCAAGTGCTGTTAGCGAGTAGCACCTATGCATGAAGGGGGTGGGTGGCCAGCACCACGCCCTTATGCCTTTGTCTCCCAAGTGGCGAGATGTTTCCACACCGCTCCATGTAAGCGAGATTTGTGCTCGCTCGTTTGCTCCGGCATATCGACGGGTGCACTTCACTTCCACACCTTCTTCACATGACCTAAACTCACAAACAGAACCTCACTACAGTGTAGTCCTTCGCGTGTGATCGGCATTTGATAATACTTAATAATTTGATAAGAGTGTCCTGCCCGAGGCGGTTCCACACCCACCTCGAACGTTGGAGATAGAAGCCAGCGTCAGAGACAGGAGCCAGTGTTAGAAATCAGAGACAGCTTTAGAGACGGGAGCCGGCGTTAGAGACGGGAGCCGGCGTTAGAGACAGGAGCCAGTGTTAGAAATCAGAGCCAGCGTTAGAGACAGGAGCCCTCCTACCGCCCAACCCACAGAACCCGCGATCTGGGACATGGCAAGAGGAACACACGTGACGACCACGGGGGTCACAATGAGTGGGGAGGAAGTCCACTCCGGCACGGCACACGAGGGGGGTGGGTGGCCAGCACCACACGCGCCGACCATACGTTTCCTGAGCGGCGATTTTGACGAGCAACAACCCGGGTACGCCGTTTGAGGCTGAGTCGACCTAGGAGAGGCCCAGGAGCGCGGTTCGGAAAATCGTCACCCGGTGTTGGTGGCCGTGAGCGGGATTCGAACTCGGGTCATAGCCAGACTTGTAGCCCAGCGCGCTAACCACCGCGCCACCGCTCCCCGCACTCACACAGTCATCCTGTGACCTTCCTTATCACTCCTCCATCGCTGCGACCATGGTTACTAATCCCCTCCTCGACATCCACTCAAGAGTTCAACCCCGTTCAGGCGGAGTCAGGACTCGCTAGACCAGTCAAACCACACACTCATTCAGTTTAACACGAAGGTTTTCGTGACCAATGTTATCCATAGTCTAGCTCTTTTTAAGGGCGGCACGGTGGCGTAGTGAGTAGCGGCTGCCGCCTCACCGCAAGAAGGTCCCCGGTTCGAATCTAAGCTCGGGGGACTTTCTGTGTGAAGTTTGCACGTTCTCTCCCCGTGTCCGCGTGGGTTTTCGCCGCCGGGCACTCCGGTTTACTCCCACCGTCCAAAGACACGCTGCCAGGTTAATTGGCGTACTGACTAAATTTCCCCAGGCGCCCTGCGATGGACTGGCGTCCCATCCTCGGTGTTCCCCCTGTCTTGCGCCCTGTGTCTTGCCGGGATAGGCTCCGGCTCACCGCGACCCCGCTAAACACTGGGCTACCGTTCCCCACACAGATACACACACAAAGATAATAATATAACAATATTATTATCACCGACTCACAACAAACCGACTGAGCCAGGAGTGTCTCCGCGCCTCCGAATCAACGGGTGCAACGCGCCCGGAGAAAATGCGCCACGCGTTATTACAAAAGTAGATTATTATTATTATTATTATCATTTTATATAACGCCTTTCACCCGAGGGTCACAAAGCGCTGCACAAGGGCCGCGAAGAGAACGGCATGTCAACAAAAACAAAGCTCCCCGTATTGCCTTACCATCACCGTCATCATTCGCTCTCCCGTCCATCCTCTTACAACCATTGGCCTGACACGCTCGCTCAATCAAAGACGAGTGTGTCATCATCGGCGGTACTGAGCAACTTGGTCGAGGTAACGTCGCGCGTCAACGACGGCTGCCCGGCGTTTCGTCACTCACCCAGAAAACGGCGCTGTCCCTGCCGCAGAACGCCTCCATCGTGGGAGCAGCTCCGTCACCTCCACCAGGAGGCCTCTTCACCTCCACCAGGAGGCCCTGGTCACCTCCTGCAAAATATGACACAGCTTACAAACGCCGATACAGCAGATCGAGATCTCAAGGAACTGAGTGGTGTGTGTATGTCTGTTTGGCGACTAATGGCGCCAGGCAGGTCTGATACCCATGACGGGACGCCAGTCCATCGCAGGGCACCGAGGGCAATTTAAGCCCGCAGGCCAATCAACCTATGCAGCAGCAGCAGCGTGTCTTTGGACGGTGGGACGAAACCGGAGTGCCCGGTGGCGAAAACCCACGCGGACACTGGGAGAGAGAGAACACGCAAACTCCACACAGAAAGGCGGGAACCCGAGCCGAGATTCGAAACCCACGTTTTCTTGGTGTGAGGCGGCAGCGCTACTCACCGCTACGCCACCACCGTGCCGCCCAATCACAAACATGGGGGTCAAGGTAGAAGCGTTCACGTCGCGATCCCTGTCAGGTAATAATACGTTGGTGTTGCCTGCGAATTCTACCAAACACTTCGAAGCCGAGCTGAAAGACAACGATGTCCAGAAGCTGACCATCGTGCTTCGAAGAATCGCAAAGAGAGATCACAAACATAATAAAAATAATAATAGCATTCATAGAGCGCCTTTCACCCGAGGGTCACAAAGCGCTGCACAAGGCCGCGGAGAGAACGACATGTCAACATCAACAGAGAACGGAAAATCAGCAAATCATCTGTCTGTCTACCTGTTGCACACCCACCGCCGTATGCTAATGTATCCTAATGCACGCTAATGAATGCTAATATATGCTAATGTGTGCTAATATAGGCTAATGTATGCCAATGGGTGGGCGGGGGGAGGGAGGTCAATTGGGGTGGGGGGGGGTCGCGGCGTTGCCATGGAGGATAGTGTTGGAGGGCAACACGCGAAGGACGCACTTACAGTGGGTAGATAGATAGCTAGATGTTTATTTTTACGGCAGACAATTCCCAGTGCGCTTACAAGCTCCTTACGGGATTGCTGCAAGACAACCACTGGCTCCTGTCACTAACGCTGGCTCCTGTCTCCAACGCTTGCTCCTGTCTCTAAAGCTGGCTCCTGTCTCCAACGCTTGCTCCTGTCTCTAAAGCTGGCTCCTTTCTCCAACGCTGGCTCCTTTCTCCAACGCTTGCTCCTGTCTCTAAAGCTGGCTCCTGTCTCTAAAGCTGGCTCCTGACTCCAACGCTGGCTCCTATCTCTAAAGCTGGCTCCTGTCTCTAACGCTGGCTCCTGACTCCAACGCTGGCTCCTATCTCTAAAGCTGGCTCCTGTCTCTAAAGCTGGCTCCTGTCTCTAAAGCTGGCTCCTGTCTCTAAAGCTGGCTCCTGTCTCTGAAGCTGGCTCCTGTCTCTAAAGCTGGCTCCTGTCTCTAAAGCTGGCTCCTGTCTCTAAAGCTGGCTCCTGTCTCTAACGCTGGCTCCTGTCTCTAAAGCTAGCTTCCTGTCTCTAACGCTGGCTCATTTCTCCAACGCTGGCTCCTGTCTCTAAAGCTGGTTCTTATTTCTAACGCTGGCTCCTGTCTCTAACGCTGGCGCCTGACTCCAACGCTGGCTCCTGTCTCTAAAGCTGGCGCCTGTCTCTGAAGCTGGCTCCTGTTTCGAAAGCTAGCTCTTATCTCTAACGCTGGCTTCTCTGTCTGCTGCGTTTGAGGCGGGTGTGCAACGGCCTCGGGCACAACTGTGAGGAGGAGGAGTAGG
>JAZEWU010000031.1:2906998-2928282 GCA_036362915.1 Geotria australis | reverse complement strand
ATAGGCTACCTTCGTCACCTTATTGATGTGTGTCTCAAAAGTGAGAGAGGGAGAGCGCTCAGTGACACTGCTATCCCGATTGAGCAGCTCTCATTAATTATTTGGCCGATAACATCATAATATATGGGAAGCAGTGTGTGGTGGCAATATGGCGCCGGCAAAGCCGCCTGGCTGCCTCCTCCGCCTCTCTGCGCTTTCCTCACTACACCTCTGAGTCGGAGCCTATTCCGGCAAGACACAGGGCGCAAGGCAGGGCTATTCCCATGACGGGACGCCAGTCCATCGCAGGGCAGCTGGGGAAATGTACTCAGTACGCCAATTAACCTGGCAGCATGTCATTTGGACGGTGGGAGGAAACCGGAGTGCCCGGTGGCGAAAACCCAAGCGGACACGGGGAGAACAACAAGCAAACTCCACACAGAAAGCCCCCCCCCCAGCCGAGCTTCGAACCCGGGAACGTTCTTGCTGTGAGGCGGCAGTGCTACCACGCCACCGCGCCACCGTGCAGCCCCTACAGGATAATAATTATTTAGATCTTTTTCAACCATGAACAGCACATGAACACGCCGTCATTCCAGGGTCGATACGCTAATGTTCCTTTCGGCTGATGAAGCAATCTGGGAAGGACAAACGAGGGAGCATTAAGCCACCAAGCTGCCCTCGTTAAGATCTTAAAAAAACACCAAATGGACACTTTTTTGCCAGGGGATCCAGTTTTGCAAGAAGCCGTGATTTTCCGTGCTTTGTCGTTGTTGACATGTCGTTCTCTCTGCAGCTTTGTGCAGCGCTTTGTGACCCTCGGGTGAAAGGCGCTATATAAATGCTATTATTATTATTTAAAAAAAAACCCATGCAAACAGTTTCAAGGAATCCATAGTGAAGCTCTGTTTGTGAGTTTACGTCATGTTAAAAAGTGTGTAAGTGCAGTGTACCCGTAGATAAGTTGGAGCAAACAAGCCAGCACATACAGCACTTCACCTTGAAAGATGGTACCGACGTTTCGCTGAGACTTCCACTCAGCTTCATCGGGGCTTGATAAGTGCTGTGTGTGTTCGCTCGTTTTCTCCAACATATCGATGGGTGCACTACACTTACACACTTTTTCACATGACTTAAACTCACAAACAGAGCTTCACTATGGATAACATTGGTCATGAAAGCCTACAGTTTCAAGAAAAAAATTCGTATATTTATCATAGCATTTTGTTTGCATGTCTTTTGGTGTTTTTAACATCTTAACGCTGTGTGACCCTCGGGTGAAAGGCGCTCTATAAAATGCCATTATATTATTAACACGGGGCGGCACGATGGCGTAGTGGGTAGCGCTGCCGCCTCACAGCAAGAAGGCCCCGGGTTCGTATTCCGGCTCGGGGGGCCTTTCTGTGTGGAGTTTGCATGTTCTCCCCCCGTGTCCGCGTGGGTTTTCGCCACCGGGCACTCCGGTTTCCTCCCACCCTTCCAAAGCCATGCTGCTGCCAGGTTAAATTGTCGCACTGACTAAATTTCCCCAGGCGCCCTGTGACGGAGTCCTGGGTCGGCCTCTACACTCGGCACGCGGTTGCTGTATTTGCGATTGGACGCCGCTCAGAGACCACCACGCCGCGTTTATTCCGCAACGCGGTGTATTTCCCGCGTGTCGTTACGCGCTCACACACACACACACAGTACCTACGTACACACAACATTATTATTATTGGGTTTTTTTGTTTGTTTGCATCGTTGCATGCAGTGGACAGAGCGTATTGCACTTATGCGTCAAACGACAGCTTCTAAAGCCACATGCATGGGATACCAAGGCCGGCAAGTTCACTCCACTCCACAGTGAAGCTCTGTTTTATGAGTTGAGGTCACCATCGTGCTTCGAAGAATCGCAAAGAAGAAGACCATATACGAGAGCGTCCGCGCCGTGGTTCCGCCTTTCCAAGCCCTGATAAAGCTGAGTGTATGTCTCAGCGAAACGGCGGTACCATCTTTTAAGGTAAGTGCTGTATGTGCTCGCTCGTTTGCGCCAACATATCGACGGGTGCACTTCACTTACACACTTTTTTTCACATGACCTAAAACTCACAAACAGAGAGCTTCACTGTGGATAACATTGGTCATGAAAGCCTACGAGTTAATTTCATTCCACTCACTCACTCGTTCGTTCATTCATTCTAGCGTCGTCGCGACATGCCTGTGATCCGCTCGCGTTAGAGACAGGGGTTGTTGGTTGGTCGGCTCACAAATCCGTCTGGCTGCTCGATTCGATTCGATCCTTCGAAGCGTGACGGTTATGTGACAGTTGTTTCCCATTGCAACAAGTTCTTCTTTAGTCGCAGACAGCCCTTCAACATTTAGAGATATAATAGTCAGTGGCTGGCCTTAAAGGCGGGCGGGCATTGGCCTATAGACTGCGTGTATAGAATATAGACTGTGTGTATTATAGACTACAGACTGCGTGTATAGACTATAGACTGTGTGTATAGTCTATAGCTTGACTCTCAGTTTATCTGTCTTGATGTTATTGACCTGCCGTTCTCTCTACAGTCTTGTGCAGCGCTTTGTGACCCTCGGGTGAAAGGCGCTCTATAAATGCTATTATTATTATTATTATAGCCTGTGTGTATAGACTACAGACTGTGCGTATAGACGACAGACTGCGTATCTCTGAAGCCACAGAGAAGCGAGTCGGTGTCTCTACCCAAGCCACGGAGCGACAACGCGCGCAGACAGTGGGTGTAATGAGGCACCTCGAGGGTGAGACAGTGTCGCCACCGAGCTATAAAGCATGTTAGGCCCACACAGGATGAGGCCATTAAGCCGCAAATCTGACTGCGGTGCATGAACGGGCAAATGCCGTGCTCGCGTGTGTGCGTGCGTGGGTGGTGCTGGTCGCCCACCCCCTCTATGTGTGCTGTGTCGACCTTCAAAGGTGCTACTCGCTAACGGCACTTGGACCCTACAGTCTGTCAAGGCTACACGGGGGATCTTTGTCTTTGTGAGGGGAGCCGTAGCCCAGTGGTTAGCGCTACGCTGGGCTACAAATCTAGCCACCCGAGTTCGAATCCCGCTCACGGCCACCAACACCAGTGACGATTTTCCGAACCGGTCCTGGGTCTCCTCCCATAGGGTCGACTCAGCCTCAAACGAGTACCTAGTGCGGTGTGCAAACATCGCCACTAGGGAGACGAAGTCGGCCGGGCGTGGTGCCGGTCACCCACACCCTCGTGTGTGTCGTATCGACCTTCATAGGTGCTGCTCGCTAACGGCACTTGACCGTACAGTCAGTGTTAAGGCTATACGGGGGGATATTTTGTCTTTGTGCGTGTGCGTTACAAGGTCACCGAGACGTTAATTTGACCTAAGAGGGACTCAGGTGGGAGCTGCCTCTCTCACGAGAGACCACGGCTATTGGGCCATCGGCAGGGTGATGGATTAACACAGTTCAGCAGACGCGGCGTTAGTCAATGTTTCACCACCCCAAAAAAAACACTGTAGGGGCAAGTGCCGTTAGCGAGCAGCACCTATGAAGGTCGACACGGCACACGAGGAGGTGGGTGACCGGCACCACGCCCGGCCGCCTTTGTCTCCCTAGTGACAATGTTTACACACACCGCACTAGGTTACTCATTTGAGGCTGAGTCGACCTAGGGAGGGGGGAGGCCCGGGACCGGTTCGGAAAAATTGTCACTGGGTGTTGTTGGTGGCCGCGAACGGGATTCGAACTCGGGTCGTAGCCAGATTTGTAGCCCAGCGTAGCGCGCTAACCACTGGGCCACACGCTCACCCGTTCAAATACAAGAGCTCGTATCACTATCGTAGGATTGATGGCAGCTTTCAAACATTTGAAACTGCAACCTCCATCCATCCGTCCGTTTGTCAGAAACCGCTAAATTCTGTGCAGGGTCGCGGTGAGCCGGAGTCTATCCCGGCAGACGCAGGGCGCAAGGCAGGGCTATAACCCAGTCCGTCCTATATAGGGCACCGGGGGCATTTCAGTCAGCAGGCCAATTAAAAAAAACCCAAAAATAAAAATTGCTGATTTTCCGTGCTCTGTCGTTGTTGACATGTCGTTCTCTATGCAGCTTTGTGCAGCGCTTTGTGACCCTCGGGTGAAAGGCGCTATATAAATGCTATTATTATTATTAATTAACCTATGCAGCAGCAGCATGCCTTTGGACGGTGGGAGGAAACCGGAGTGCCCGGTGGCGAAAACCCACGCGGACACGGGGGAGGACAGCCACACTCCACGACTGCGTGCGATATAAAAAAAATATTGTTCTAAAAAAAAATCTTTAGGAATCCCTCGTTACAATTGTTTTAGTGACAGAATTGAATGTGTCTTGTAGATTTTTGTTTTTGCTGAAACCATCTGGTAGCAACTAATAATTGTCTGTGCAGCGGTAACATCTGCGCCTCACAGAGAGAAGGTCCTGCCCGAGGCGGTTCGATTTCCGCCTCGGGCGCCTTTCTGCGTGGAGTTTGTGTGTTCTTCTCTCCCCGTGTTCTGCGTGGGTTTTCCCGCGCGTTCTCCGGTTTCCTCCCATAACTAAAAAAAAAAACCAGTAATAAATTTTGCGGACAACACCATCATATACAGGACGCGGCGTCTGACAAATGTTGGCGCCGGCTAACTGCGGGGCTGCCTTCCCCCACCTCCTCCCCGACTCTCTGCGGTTTCGTTGGGTCATCGGCTCTCTCTCCGACACTGAACGGATATTCGCAGCGCGTTAGAAATTGTAACTATTATTATTTTGCACTGATGTAAGTTTGTCACGGCTCGATTCATGATGGTTGCTCTTCTGAGTTGTTGTTTCAGGATAGCCGTGTCACTGAGCGATCTCCCTCTCTCTACAGTCTATACATACAGTCTATAGTCTATATTCTATACATACAGTCTATGGCCGTGTCACTGAGCGTTCTCCCTCGCGACGTTGACATTGATGGACCAACCATCAATGTCGTTCTATTTGAGGGTAAACTTTGGAGAGAAAAGCAAACTCTATGAGACACAGAATCTCTCTCTGTCCAGAAAGTATAAAACAATAACAAAAACCCAACACATTCCAACAGTAACCAACCCGTTCCTCTGACGATTCAAGAAGTTAATTTTAAAACAGCCGTGGTGACTCATCGCTCGGCCCGCTCGCAATCATCTCAAACAATCTTACAATCATCTTTACAATCATCTCTCAACAACCATTTCACGAGCGGTTCTGCCCATCTCTCGCGACACAAATGAGACATTCAACCTTCCCTCCCCTCCCTTCCTGTACGCGATTAACACATCTATATAGACGGACGTGTGGGTAGCATATTTGTCGCTTTTTGTAAATATTTGTGATATTTATACTTGTTTGTGTCGTTGTCAATTCTTCCAAATGTTAATTTCACGGTCGTTCGATGAAAGGTGCGGACGGTTGCGATGTCTTCCACGGAATAGCTCTTCTCGCGAGTTAGCTCGCGTAGAAATGGCACGTCGTCTGCTCAGTTAAGTTCGCGAGGAGGCTCCACACCTAAAGTGCTTTTGTGTTGGTTTTTTTTGGCTGAGGGCTTTGTCCCCGCTCGACGATCATTCGTCAGAAATGGCCGGTGTCGTAGTTCCGTCGGGCGGGGGCAATGGCTGCCCGAAGCAGTCCTGGACGCACTGCTGTCGAACGACGGGCGAAGCGCAGGTCAAACAACACCAGGTGTAACCAACGGGGTTGTCGGAGGAAACGTTCCGAAAAGTAACGGGTTTTTTTTCTGTTCTTCCGACGTACCGATCGTTCGCGGTTTCGGTGACGGCGTCACGCGGACGTCATCCCGTGTTTGGTTCCTTTCGGAGTGACGCGATCCGGCTTGGCTCCGTTGCTTCCGTGACAAATCGTTTCCCCCGGGCTCCCGCGCCTCGCCGTCCCAGCCGCAGACCCCCGGGTTCGACCCCGCTTCTCGGCTCGCGCGACCTCCCCCCGGTCGCGGTCCCCGTACGTTACGAACCGCCCGCCGGCCGCTCGTGTGCCGGGAGCAGCTTCACACCGGCGACCTCACTCATAGTGCGGGGGGGGGGCGAACGAGTCGGTTTACGAAGGGAGCGCGCCGACCGAACGCCGGCATCGCGCCCCCGCCAGCAACTAACCTGACGGATTAGCCCTTTTTTGCGCGAAATCTAGCCGTTGGGCAGACGGAGCCCGGCCGGCGCCGACGACAACCCGGGGCGAGCCGGCGCCGGTTTACCGTCGCTCCGTTCGTCCGGGCTCGACGCCTGTCGGCCCGTCGTTCTCCGATAATTTCCGGCGCGAGCGGTCCGGTCTCCGTGCCGGGGGCCTTCGCCGGGGGGGAGCGGGTGCCCCTCACCTCTCCTCGTCCGCCGCGTCTGCGCCCGCGCCGCGCCTCTCGACGCAGCCCCACGGCGTGGCGGCCCTGGCGGCGTCCTCGCGGCTCCGCGACCGCGCCGACCTCGCGGCCCTCTTCTCCTTGCGGCCGTCGCGCTCCGCCGCCTCCTCCTCGGCGCCGTCGCCCTCCCCGTCGCCGGCGCCGGTGCCCGCGCCGCCGCCGCCGCCCTCGCGGCCTCGCTCCTCCCGCGCCCACTCCACGAAGGCGTCGAACAGGCTGGGCCAGGCCTCGTCCTCGGCGTACCCGGCCAGGTCGGGCCCGGCCGCCAGCGCGAAGCTCGGGAACATGAGCCAGGTGTCGCGCGACACCCCGCGCACGCCGCACGGGTTCTCGCCGAGGAAGCGCAGCCAGGCGCGCAGCAGCGGCGGGCCGTCGCGGGCGTACACGCGGCGCCACAGCTCGGTCGCGGCCTCCAGCGGCACGCAGCGCTGGCGCCGGGTCGCCTCCGACGCGGAAGCCGTTGCGGTCGCGGCGTCCGTCGCGGCGGCGGCGGTCGCGGCGGAGGTGGACGCGAGGCCCAGGTGGAAGGCGTAGCGGTAGAAGTCCCGGAAGGCGTCGTCGCGCCGCAGGTCCGCGAGCAGGTCGGGGAGGCGCGCGCGCAGCGAGCGCACGCTGTCGGCGCGCAGGGACCGGCAGCCCGAGAAGAACTCGGCCCTGCGAGGGGGGGCCGCCCGGCGGCCGGCGGCCGGAGGCGGCGACGGGGCCGACGCGGCAGGATAGACGGGAGAGAGACGGAGAGAGCGACGGGAGCCAGTGGTAAGATAGAGGCCAGCCTTAGAGACAGGAGCCAGCGTTAGAGACAGGACCCAGCATTAAGGACAGGAGCTAGCGTTAGCGACAGGAGCCGGCGTTAGAGACGGGATCCAGCGTTAGAGACAGGAGCCAGCATTGGCTGATATCTATAGGAGCCAGTCTAAGATAGAATCCGGCGTGAGCGACAAGCACGAGACTGCAATCGAACCGTCTCGGGGCAGGACCCTTGTCTCCGCGCGCGCGGCGTCGCTGGGTCTCACCGCGTCGGCGCCCGCGGCTCGCCGACCCACGCACCTGGTGAAGCGGCACAGTGCGCCGGCGTCGAACTTCCAGGCCAGCACCAGGGCGGTGAAGTCCGGGGCTTCCGAGCCCAGGTCGTGGCACAGCCGCCCGACGCCGTCCTCCGTCACAGCGTCCTCGCGTTCGTCGCGGTAACGCCGGAACAGCTCGTCGACTCGACGCTCCTGGACCCTGCGAGGTGGGGTCAGGTGGGGGGCAGTCACGAAACACGGGTCAATCCCACCGTGCAACCACAGTAGAACCGTACAGCTACAGTTCGCGTCGCGATCCCTGTCAAGTTAATACTCGGTATTTAGTACCTGCGAATTCTAGCAAACACTTCGAAGCCGAGGAGCTGAAAGACAACGGATGTCCGGAAACTGACCATCGCGCTTCCGCAGAATCGCAAAGAAGAAGTAGAAACTCGGTGGGGTCAAGGTAGGAGTGTTCGCGTCGCGATCCAGTTCTCTCCACAGCTCTGATTATTTAAAAAAAAAACCCAAAAAAATATAATTTGTTGCTGATTTTCCGTTCGCTGTCGTTGTTGACATGTCGTTCTCTCCGCAGACCTGTGCAGCACTTTGTGACCCTCGGGTGGAAAAGCGCTCTATAAATGCTATTATTATTTATTATTAAGTAATACTTGGTATTGCCTGCAAATTCTACCAAACACTTCGAAGCCGAGGAGCTGAAAGACAACGATGTCCGGAAGCTCAACGGATGCCAGAAGCCCCACCTCAGTCTGGAGCAAGAAGAGAGGCCAATGTACGCGTACATCAATGAAGCTTTAAATAATTGACTACAAGATAATAAAAAAAAACTCACTTTGATTTCAGTGTGCTGGTATTCTTGTTTTATCACCGCTACAGAGTGGCGCTAAGTGGCAATATGGAATCCAATTATCAGCCTAATGCCACTCCGACAAACCCATCTGAAGAAATCTCGATGCTTGTTAGTCATCAACGAACTGGGAGGCTGCGCGGTGCTTTTGTTTCAACAGCAGTCTGGAAAACCATCCCGTCCATCCGTTGTCAGAAACCGCTTAATCCTCTACGGAGTCTACGGGGTCGCGGTGAGCCGGAGCCTATCCCGGCAGACACAGAGCGCAGCGGCGGGCGTCGCTCAGCCGAGTGGAGAACAGTTTACGTCCCCTCGGGCTGAAACTCAAAACGCAATTCGATGTTCGCATTGATTTGAAGACGGTTTGCGTTGTTATCGTCATCAGAGATTGCCTTGCCATTGCTGTGACCACTTTGACACTTCAACGGAGGGACCCTACAGCAACAATCGCTCAAACAAATTAACGAACAGCAAGGCGGCGTGGCGGTGAGTACCGCTGCCGCCTCGCAGCAAGAAGGCCCCGGGTTCGAGTTCCAACTCAGAGGAATTGCTGTGTGGAGTTTACATGTTCTCTATCTCTCTCTCCGTGTCCGCGTGGGTTTTCGCCGGGCGCTCCGGTTTCCTCCCACAGTCCAATGACGCGAGTGGCGGTGTGCCATGGAGGTTCGTCCGGGTGAGAAAGGGTTAACGTTCAACGCTCTCGGAAGGAATTAAGCCTTTAACACGTACAGCCTCTCCAAACGAGACCCGGACAACAACAAAAATGGCCGCCCAGCGGCTGCACGGCCAGCCGATGTTAATAATAATAACAGGATTTTTATAGAGCGCCTTTCACCTGAGGGTCACGGTAGAAGCGTTCACGTCGCGATCCCTGTCAAGTTAATACTCGGTAATACCTGCAAATTCTACCAAACACTTCGAAGCCGAGCAGCTTAAAAGACAACGATGTCCGGAAGCTCAACAGATGCCAGAAGCCCCCTCAAGTCTGAAGCAAGAAGAGAGGCCAATGCCCGCCCGCCCGCCCGCCCGGCCGCCCGCCCGCCCGGCCGCCTCTAAGGCCAGCACTGACTATCATATCTCTAAATATCGAAGGGCTGTCTGCGACTAAAGAAGAACTTGTTACAATGGGGGGGGGGAAACCGTCGTATAACCATCACGCTTCGAAGAATCGAATCTAAAAATCGACCCGAGGGGCTCACAAAGCGCCGAGTCGTTCGAGACTCACCCGCCTCCTCCTCCTCCGCCGCCGCCTCCGCCTCCGTATCCGTGCTCGCCCGCGTTCCCGAGCGGGCAGCCAGCCCCGACGCAGCTGCCACCCACCACGCCGCCGACCACCTCGCCCAGCCAGCTGGTACGCCGCTTGGGGCCCGTGGGCCCTCGGGCGGCGGGCCCTCCGTTCTGGGTCTCGTCCTGGCCCTGCTGCTGCTGCTGCTGTTGCGGGCCGCTCCACGTTAAAGCCGCAGCCGAGTCGTAGCGGCCCGACTTTAAGCCCGCTGCCCCGTTGGCCCTGTGCGCCGCGCCGTTGTGGTGGTGGTGTCGGCGGCGGTTGTGGCGGTGGTTGTGGTGGTGCGAGCCGCGGCCGCAGCGCGCCACGCACTGGCCCATGGTCTCCACGCTGACGGGAGCACGGCAGCCGCCAGAGGGATGGCGCCCGGGGCAGGTTGTGGCTGAAGGCGGACGGTGGTTGTTGGTGGTGGTTGTGAGGGTGAGGGGATCGGATGGTGGTTATTGGTGGCGGTGCTGATCTTGAGCAGAAGTGGCACTGGCTGTATGTGTCTGGTCAGCTCCGCGAGGTATTTGCTTCGGACGGAAGCGGACTACACTAATCCTGCCCCGGCACGAATTTAGTGTCGCTGATTTTCCGATATGTCGTTCTCCCCACAGCCTTGTGCAGCGCTTTGTGACCCTCGGGTGAAAGGCGCTTTGTAAATGCTATTATTATTATTATTTAATATAGATATACGAAGTTAAGGCTCTCTCGCGGTTTGCCGCTCGCAATCTTTCGACCCGAAATACCTTCGGCGAGATGTCGCCCCGCTTTGCGCCCTGCGTACGCCGGGATAGGCTCAGGCTCACCGCGACCCCTGTAACATACAGGATTACGCGGTTTCTAGAAATGGACGGATGGACCGGATGAAAGGCTCTGTTTGCGGGCAGTTGTCGATCGATGGAGTTTGCGGAGATTTGAGGAGTTCGCCCCCCCTGGCTAGCACGCGTCCGGCAACGCAGGAACTACGATCGCGACGTGGTGTACGGTGTCGTTAGTCTCAACTACGGTAAAAATCCGGTGGAATTACAATTCCTAGCTCGGTTGTCGTTAATATAACAACAACAACGACGGCGGTGACCGGTGACGCTAATATCCGCTTCGCCGGTTACTTTTCGGAGTCGCCGAGCGATTTGCGTTACGTCCCGTAATCAGTACGGCGCGTGCATCGTTAACGAAACGCAAACTCCCCGGGCCACCGTGTTCGAAATCGCAGCTCTCGTTTACAAATCGGCGCAAACGCCCTCCAAACCGCCGCCGGCCTCCGGTCGCCTCCCGCTCCTTCTCGCTCCTCGCAGTGACTTCTCGTCAATCGGGTTCCGTCGCCCGGGTCCGTGGACGCGGCACGCACCGAGCCGGGCGCCTTGGAAATCTCACGAGGCCCACGCCGGCGATTCCCCTCCGTTTTAATATTTAATACGAGCCCGCCGTGCGGCCGCGGCGCGCGACCCTAACGCTCGCGCGCGGAGGATTAAATATTAAACGGGAGGTTCAGTGCGTCCCGCGAGCCCGCCGCACGACGGGAAGAGCCGGGCGTCGCCGGCGCCGGCGGCGACGCGGCGGCCAGGCCGCGCCGTCCCGGCGACCGCGCGACGGCGGCCGGGTCCATGCGGCGGCGGCGGGGTCGCCGGCCGAAGGTCGAGCGTCGACCGCGAAACCTCGACCGGGTCTGTCGGGGAGAAGGGAGCCGCGGCCGGGCGTCGCGCTATCGGCGGCATCGGCCGCGGCGACGCCGTCGCCGGACGCGCCGCCCGCGCGCCCCCCCGAGCCGGGGGCTCGACGGGGAGGCTCCGGCGGAAACGGCGCGGCGTCGCGTCGGTGCTTTTCGGCGAACGCGCGGGGGTCACGGCGCTCGATCGGAGAGACGACCGCGGATTATCGAACGCGGGCGACGAACCTTCGACCGAGCGGTCGGGCGCGGGAGCAGGTTTCGCGTTCGGTCCGGACGGCGCGCGGGCTCGCGGCCGATGGACTCCGATCGGCCGAGCTCGCGAGCGCGCGTCGGCGCAGGCGGCGTTTGCGTTCGGCGCGCGGCGCGCGCGGCGCGCGCGGCGCTACCGTGACTCGGAAACTCGACGGAGCCGAGTGTCGATAGTCTGCGATGTGACGTCACCGCCGCCTGGTGGTGGCGAGCGGCGGTTGCGGTTGCGGTCGTCGTTCTGGAGAAAGTTGTTTCTAGTTGATCGGGTGTTTGCGATGGCCGTCGCGCGCGACACCCACCGCTCGTGCCGTTGCGGCGATCACCGGCGTCTCCGCGTCGCGCGATGGCATCGCGTCGATTGCGAGTTTAGTCGGGTTCCTCCGTCGCGGATTCGCGCGCGAGTCGCTCGCGTCAGCCGCTCGACGTCGCGCGATTTTCAGTCACTCGAATTGTTCTTTTATTTAGCGTGCGTGGCTGGCCTGGGAACGCCTGGAATCTGTTGCTGAGGAAAGGGATGTCTGGTCCACTCTCCTTGGAACTTGCTGCCACCGCGACCCTCACCAGGACAAGCGGTTTCAGAAAACGGACGGATGGATGTTTGTTTTTAAACTCGGCGGTGCTGATCGATAGTAATTCACCGGGATAGCTCGGCGTAATGTCACGACCGCGTTACGAGTCGGAGCGCGCGTTGCGGCCGTTTACTCTTCCCGCCCTGCTGGCCTAGTGGGTGCCGGTCAAATGGCCGCAATTCGCCGCATGGCCGTTCGATCGATTTAACTTGACCGATAGGTTTTCACGTGGTGGGAACTCGGTTTCGTTTCGTCAGACTTACCCCATAGATCTGAGACTACCTCAGGAAAAAGTTGGGGGGGGGGATGGATGGAATCGTGTTTCTGTGAAAGTGCGGGTGTCGCAACACCCGCGGCTTCGACGCGCCTGGCGGTGGGCATCCGGGGACTGTGCCGGCCGTGACCCTTTGCGACCTTGGCTAACGCGGGGGTGATGGATGGCAGAGTTACGGGACGGTGGCAACGACGTGCGGTTTACGACGCGGAGGTGAGCAAAGGCAGGGATGGAAGGGTAGGGAGGTAGGTGAGGGATGGGAGGGAGTGAAGAAGGTAGCGGAGTCCTCCCGTGACCCCCAGCTCTCGGCCCGAGTGTCCGCTCCCTACGCGGATACCACGCAGAGAGAGAGTCGCGTCACACGCACACAGACAAAGATCCCCACCTCCCCGTGGTAGCATCAACAGACCCGGAGTTCAATAAAAATACACAGAACTGTGTAAATAAATGGGAAACTGTCACGTGACCATCACGCTTCGAAGAATAGCACAGAAGAATGACTGTAGGGTCGAGTGCTGTTAGCGACATATAAAGACACAGATCCCCCGTGTAGCATCGACAGACTGCAGGGTCAAGTGCTGTTAGCGAGTAGCACCTATACACAGACAAAGATCCCCCGTGTAGCCTTAACATACTGTAGGGTGAAGTGCTGTTAGCGAGGAGCACCTATGAAAGTCAACGAGGCACACGAGGGTGTGGGTGACTGGCACCACGCCCGGCCGCCTTTGTCTCCCTAGTGGCAATGTTTACACACCGCACCAGGCACTTATTTGAGGCTGAGTCGACCTAGGGGAGGCCCCAGGAACCTGTTCAGAAAATCGTCACTGGGTGTTGGTGGCCGTGAGCGGGATTCGAACTCGGGTCACAGCCAGATTTGTAGCCCAGCGCGCTAACCACTGGGCTACCGCTCCCCACACGCACACAGACAGACGGATGTGTTACAAGCCCACACGATGTAACCTTGGCACGGCTTAGGTTAAAAAGCTGCTGCATTGCAAGATGACACACAAACACACAACGCCACTCCAATCAAAAGCGTGCACATCACGACACTCGGAACGTTTGAGCCACTGCCGGGTCCAACGTTTCATTTGCCAGTGCCCTGACTGTTGTGTCGGTGTAATTTAATTTTACATTTATAACGCTTCTTCTTCTTCCTCGCGATTCTTCGTGACGCTGCGTGGCACACATTCATTCACTGTCGAAGGTACTCATTCAGTGACGAGAGAACGACTCGCGAGGTGTAGCGAGGAAAGCGCAGAGAGGCGTAGGAGGCAGCCGGGCGGTTTTGCCGGCACCATATTACCACCACACACTACTTCCTATATATTATGATGTTATCGACCAAATAAGTAATGAGTGGGTTTTTTTTTAAAGTAGTGGGAGGAAACCGGAGAACCCGGAGGAAACCCACGCAGAACAGGGGGGAGAACACCACACAAACTCCACACAGAAAGGCGCCCGAGCCGAGATTCGAACCCGGGGGCTTCTTGCTGTGAGGCGCAGTTGTTACCACTGCGCCACCCTGCCGCCCATGTACCGAGTGTGTCTGTGCCGTGACCTCCTGTCGGCGAGCCTTCGACACTGCTCGATGGCCTCAAGGGGCACCTGGCCTGGCACAGGCGGTCGTGGTGACGTCACCGCCGCTCAGTTGTTGTTGTCGTGTATTTGCATCTGCGTGAGTTTGAGGGTCAGTGTGTATATGTGTGTGTGTGTTTGTACGAGTGTATAAGGTGGCTCAGTGGTTAGCGCGCTACGCTGGGCTACAAACCTGGCTGTGACCAGAGTTCGAATCCCGCTCACGGCCACCAACACCCAGTGACGATTTTCTGAACCTGTCCTGGGCCTCCTCCTCCTAGCTCTACTCGGCCTCAAACGAGTACCTAGTGCGGTGTGTTTAAGATTTCCACTCGGGAGACAAAGGCGGCCGGGCGTGGTGCTGGCCACCCACCCCCTCTGTGTGTGCCGTGTCGGCCTTCATAGGCGCTACTCGCTAACGGCACTCGACCCTACAGTCCGTGGAGGCTACACGGGGGATCTTTGGTCCTGTAACAGGATTGAGACGCGCCCGTTTCTAAAGACGTGTTGATGTAGACGCGTCCACGCTTAGGCATGCAGCGAGCGTGCGTTGTAGCGGCTATTCTAATGAACAGTCTTACAAAGACCCCCCGGGTAGCCTTGACGGACTGTAGGGTCAAGTGCCGTCAGCGAGCATCAAACCACGAAGGCCCGCACGGCACACGATGGGGGGGGTGGGCGGCCAGCACCACGCCCGGCCGCCTTTGTCTCCCTAGTGGCAATGTTTACATGCCGTCCTAGGTCCCCATTTGAGGCTGAGTCGACCTAGGGGAGGCGGCCCGGCACCGGTTCAGAAAATCGTCACTGGTGTTGGCGGGATTCGAGCTCGTATCGCAGCGCGCTAACCGATGCGCCACCGCTCCCTCCATCATTACAGACAGACACAGTGTAGATGTAAGGGGGGGAGCGGTGGCTCAGTGGTTAGCCCTGTGCTGGGCTACAAACCTGGCAACGAACCGAGTTCGAATCCCGCTCACGGCCACCAAAAACACCCAGTGACGATTTTCTGAACCGGTTCCTGGGCCTGCTCCTAGGTCGACTCAGCCTCAAATTGGCACCCTAGTGCTGTGTGTAAACATTGCCACAAGCATTGCCACCAGGGAGACAAAGGCGGCCGTGGGTCGTGCTGGCCGCCCACCCCCTCGGTGTGCCGTGTCGACCTTCACAGCTGCTCGCTAACGGCACTCTCTCCTCATAATGAAAAAAATAGCATTTCATATGAGCGCCTTTCACCCTAGGGTCACAGAGCGCCGTACGAGGGCTGTACGTTACGGCTGTACCGGGGAGGGGTGGTGATCTGTGTCTATGTACGAGTGTGTAGTGTGTGTAGACACAAGCCGCCGCAACACCTTACCGCGCCGCTTGCAGATGTGGCGAGAGATGGCAGCAGGCGTCGACTCGGTCTCGGCGTCCTTCGCGCGTTCCGGAGCCTCGAGTCTCGGCCGCTGCGTGTGGCAACTGCCTCCCGGCGTGTGCGTGTGTGCGTGTACTGCCGCCTGTACTGCGCTGTGTGTACTGCACACACACACACACCACACACGTACACACGCGTCTCTCTCTCTCTGTGTGTGTGTACTGCACGGTTGTTCTGCAGCCCCGTGCAGCGCTTTGTGACCCTCGGGTGCAAGGCGCTCTATAAAACGCTATTAATTGTATTACAGCGCGTTAGGACCCAGGCAGCCGGGCTGCGGTGAGGAAGCGGCCGGACAGATTTCCACGCGTTACGTAACACGTAATTGCGCCGGTAACGGAATTACAATCCCGCTATTTCCCATCAAAACCGACCCGGATTTCCATCAGATCCTTTACCTTCCCCTCCCCTATACAGCGCCCTTAGTTAGCAGTTATCCGCTGGCAGCCGTCAAAACCGCCGTACCGACATCACGCTGAAAGACAACGATGTCCAGAAGCTGACCATTGTGCTTCGAAGAATCGCTAAGAAGAAGATTATGAAGCTGCCGAAAATTACCCCCTGCAACGTAACATGAGTTTGACATAACGGGCTGGCTTGCCGGCGGTGTAATTCCGTTACCCGTGTGGCTCTGTGCTCTGTGTGTGTGTCGTTGTTGTGTTGTGTGTGCGAGTCGACTCGGCCTCACGTTCGGGCTAAAATAGGAGGCTGTGTGGGTGGATTACACCGGTGTGTGGTGTGCGTGGGTGTGTGTGTGTCAGGATCATGCCGCCCAGCGCCGGCAGCTGACTGCGTCAGTTGTAAAGAGCTTTTCTATCTCCCTCTCTCTCCTCTCTGACGCTCCCCACCCTCTCAATTCTCTCTCTCTCTCTCAGCTGCAGCCCAATTGAAAACCCGTTGCTTCACTGTTGATTGTTTTGATTTGGGTTGGCGTTGTTTCCCTCCCCCGTGTCTGTCTCTCTTGTCTTCCTGTCTCTGTGTCCCTGTGTCTCCCCCTGTCGCTCACCCTCCCTCCGTGTTTGTCTTTAAGGAAGTGACGGCCATCTTAGGGGACGCTGGCAGATTTTTGCCGCTCTTAAGATTGCCAATTTCACGACCTTTCAGTATATTCGAAGCAACCTTAATCATTAAATTTTTGTTGCTTTGGTTTTTTATTAGTTGTTTTTTTGTGTCTGTCGTTGTTGACAGACATGCGACTACCTCAGGAAAACGTGGGGGGGATGTAATCATGTTTCTGTGAAAGTGCGGGTGTCGCGACACGATTTAGTCAGTCAGACAATTTAACCTGGGCAGCAACAGCGGCGCGTCTTTGGACTGTGGGAGGAAACCGGAGTGAGCGGGTGAGTGGATAACTGGGGGAGAGTGAGCGGATGAGTCGGTGAGTGGGTGGGTGAGTGGCAGCGGCGTGTCTTTGGACTGTGGGAGGAAACCGGAGGTGCCCGGTGGCGAAAACCCACGCGGACGCGGGGAGAGAGAGACGCAAAGTCCACACAGAAAGGCGGCACCCGAGCCGGGATTCGAACCCGGTATTTTGATCATTTATTTTTTATTAATTGATTAACACTAATCTCCATTATTGTGACAGGTATGTATTTATTTTAGTGAAGCTACCGGCGTCACGATGTCACGAGACAAATACGTGTTGATTTTGTAATTTACACGGACGGTGGGTGGGTGAGTTGATGAGTGGGTGAGTGAATCGGTGAGTGGGTGAGTGAATCGGTGGGTGGGTGGGTGAGTGAGTTTATGAGTGTTTGTCTTTAAGGAAGTGACGGCCATCTTAGGTGGGCGCTGGCATATTTTTGCCGCTCTTAAGATTGCCAGTTTCACGACCTTTCAGTATATTCGAAGCAGCATTAATCATTTATTTTCTGTTGCTTTGGTTTTTATTGGTTGTTTTTTTTCTCTTTCGTTGTTGACATGCCGTCCTCTTCGCGGCCCTTGTGCAGCGCTTTGTGATCTTCGGGTGAAATGCGCTATGTTCATTGATATTATAATTACTCACCGATACGCCAACCGTTTCGGCCCCACGTCAACATTATAACCATCTCACAACCGAACTCAGGCCATCTTGAGGCTGTCGTAGGTGGTTCTATACTCCGGCCCGAGTCCCTGCAAGCTGGCGCTCAGCAGAAGCTCCTGATGCGAGCCGGCCCAGTGGCCTGGCGGTGTGGAACACTGGGCCACACGCGGCGGCCCGGTGGCCTGTAGGCCACAGGGACCGAACGCGGCCTCCTCCTCGACCTCCCGTCCGTGACCCTCGCTCGCGGCGTGCCCGTTCGCGGTGTCGAGACTCAAAGAGGCCCAGCTGGTGTCCGGGGAAAACGCCTGGCTGGTGTCGGGGGCAAACGCCTGGGCGATACCGAAGAACCCCGGGCTGAGTCTGTGGGGAGCGTCGCTCGGCCGGGCTAAAGCCCCGCTCGGCGGCTCTGCTTCCGGCGCTGAGACCGCGACGCCGGAGAATCCGTCGTGAGTTTGGTGGAGCTGACGTTGACCGAGCTGCTGAGTGTATTGGTAGCGCACCGGATGTTGTTGATGTTGATGATGTTGATGATGGTGATGATGATGATGGTGGTGTCGATGTTGGCCGGGCTGTTGCTGCCGATGGGTTAGAAGCTGCTGATGATGCTGCTGATGATGATAATGCTGATGGAGATGATGATTGTCGTAATCAGCAAGCTGCTGCTGAGGCTGATGATGATGATGATAATGTCCATCATGCTTCTGCTGCTGATCCAGCTGCTGTTGACGGTGCTGCCCGTGACCTCGCTCCGGGTCACCGAGCTGCTGATGAGGAGGAGGAGACAGAGGGTGGCCGCTCATCGCTGGAGCTCCCTTCGTCATCTCCACATCGTCACCTCCGGCCTCTGTCGGTGAGGAGGTGACCGCTTCAGGGTCACCCTCGGGGTCAATGTCACGACCTCCGGCCTTGGCTGCCTCCATCTGCGCGTACTTCCTGCGGGGACGCGTGACAGACCTGGGTTTGTCGCGGCTCCGCGTTTGTGTGATGACAATCGCTCGCTCCATAGCTGCTCTTTCGGGATAGCCGTGTCACCGAGCGTCACTCCTCTCACTACAGTCTATACACACATCCTATAGTCTATACACACAGTCTGTAGTCTGTACATACAGTCTATAGCCGTGTCACTGAGCGTTCCTCCTCTGTGTGGGTTTGCCACGGCTCTGCGTGTGATAGTTGCTCCCCGTGGCCGTTGTTTCGAAGGAGAGACAGGGAACACTCGACACGGCTGTCCCGAAAGAACAGGTCCGGAGTCTCGCCCTCCTGCTAGGGTCTCCCTCAGTGGTGAACAGGTGTGGAGTCTAGCAAGCAGAGTCTCCCACATGCATTCTCGACAAACAGTATCCAGTCTCCACACACAGTCTCAACACACAGTCCACACACAGTGGCCCTCGTTGGCCAGTCTCCACACACAGAGTCTGCACACACACACACACACCGTGTCCACGCCGCACCTGCATATCTGGTTGTGCAGGAACCTGCGGTGGTTGACGCGGCGCTTGGAGCAGCGCGCGCGACGCGGCCGCTGCAGCGTGCGGATGATGTGCGACGAGGCCACCGTCACGAAGGTGAACAGCTCGCGGCCTCGCTCCACCGACACCTGGGGGTGGGGAGGAGGCTGATGGTGGTGCTGGCGGAGCTGGGGTTGAGGTGCCTGCGGTTGGAGATTCTCCTGCACGTAGTGTTCGTGCCGTTGGTCCGCTCGCTCGGAATCGTTCTTTTGCTGCTGACGATGATGCTGCTGATGATGATGATGCTGCTGCTGCCGAGAATCATCCTCTTGTTAAAATTAACTCGTAGGCATCCATGACCAATGGTTATTCCGTAGTGAGGCTCCGTTTGTGAGTTTAGGTCATGTGAAAAAAAAGGGGTGTGTAAGTGAAGTGCACCCGTCGACATGCCGGAGCAAACGAGCGAGCACACGCATCGCTTACCTCAAAAGATGGCACCGACGTTTGCTGCAGATAATGATGATGATGGTGCTGTTGCTGAGAATCATCCTCTTGCTGCTCAAGTCGGTCACGTCGGTGAAGCTGCTGCTGATGATGATGATGCTGATGTTGATGCCCGCGTTGCTGCTGTGCCTCAGGATGGAGGTGCAGGTATGGCTGATTGCCCGGAACACCCATCTCGCGTCCCTCCGACATCGGAGCAACCTTGAACTGTGTGTGGAGAGATCTGGCTGTGTGTGAGTGTGTGTGGCGAAAGACGGTTGTTGTTGTTGTGTGGGGAACAACAACCGAACAACAAAGACGGTTGTTGCGCTCCACACACAGTCTCCAGTGGGGAGCGGTAGCCCAGTGGTTTAGCGCTACGCTGGGCTACAAACCTGGCTACGACCCGAGTTCGAATCCCGCTCACGGCCACCAACGCCAGTGACAATTTTCTGAACCGGTCCCGGTCCTGGGCCTCCCCTAGATCGATTCAGCCTCAAATTAGTACCCAGTGCGGTGTGTAAACATTGCCACTAGGGAGAGAAAGGCGGCCGGGCGTTGTGCTGGTCACCCACCCCCTCTTGTGTGTGCCGAGTCGACCTTCATAGCTGCTCGCTAACGGCACTTGCCCCAATAGTCCGTTAAGGCTACACGGGGGATCTTTGTATAAATGTGAGCGTGTGAACAGAAAATAAAACACAATTAATAATAATTACAATTTATAACGCGTGACACATTTTCATACTATAACAATAATAATATTTTTAAATCATAACGCGCACATTTTCATTCAATGTCGAAGGTATTCATTCGAAAAGAGAACGACTCGCGAGGCGTAGCGAGGAAACCGCAGAGAGGCGCAGGAGGAGGCAGCCAGGCGGTTAGCCGGCGCCAACATATTGACACGCATTGCGTCCTATATAGTATGATTCATTAATGAGTATTATTTTGTTGCGAATCCGGAGGAAACCGACCCAGAACAGGGGGAGAGAACACACAAACTCCACACAGAAAGGGCTGCAACCAGAGCTGGGAATCGAACCTGGGTTGTTGTTGCTGTGAGGCGGCGGTGGCGGCGGCTCGTCACCCCGCTTGTCCGTGTCGTGCGTTCTTCAGCCGCGCGGTGCTAGGCGCGTCGCAGCCGCCACAAAAGCCAGAGGGCAAGTGTCGCGACTAACCCCCTCTCTCTCCCCGTGTCACCAACCCCCCACACTCGTGTCACCCCCCTCTCTCTCCCCGTGTCACCTCCCCACCCAGTTCCACAATAATAACACTGAATGCAATGTATAACGCGCGACGCATATTCATTCAATTTCCGAGGTAATTTGTATTCGAAGAGAGAACGTGAGGTGACCTGCAGAAAGGGGGGACGGAGGTCGGCCGGCGCCAACGCGCCAGACACTGTTTCGTAAAGTTGTTTTATAGAGCGCCTTTCACCCGAGGGTCACAAAGCGCTGCGCAAGGGGCCGCGAAGAGAACTGCATGTCAACAACGGAAGAAAAAAAACCCGACAACTAAAAAAAACAAAGCAACAAAAAATAAACGAGACGCCAGTTCCATCACAGAATTCGGTGGCACCGCTCAGATTAATCGGCCGCTCCCCACCCCGCAACAGGAGCCACGCCAATCATGGATTGCAGCTGCAAATCGGAGCGCGCGTCTATGTCTCCCCACAACCACCCCACCTCCAACCTTTAGCCAGAAACCCGCTTTGTGGAGCGGTAATTAAGTGGCGCCCCCAACGAGCCCTTGGACTCGGGATACGGGGGAACTTCTCGGCCAGGCGGTGATTGAATCCACGCGTCAGGCATGCCGTAATTGGGGCCCGACAGCCAGCTTCGCCGCGCCGCGCGTTCAAGTCCAGGGCTGTAATTGGGGGGGGTGGTGATTGTGCTCGTTTGTTTTGGTGGCGGTGATAACATCTGTGTCACCACAAACAGAAGGTCCTGTTTGTGGTGGTTTGATTCCCGCCTCGGGCGCCTTGCTGTTGTGTGGGGGGTTTGTGTGTTCTCTCCCGCTCGTCTGTTGTTGTGCGTGGGTTTTCTCCGGTGTTGTCCGGTTTCGTCCTGTGATACAAAAAA
>JAZEWU010000031.1:2874870-2886125 GCA_036362915.1 Geotria australis | reverse complement strand
GGAAAGAACGGCATGTTTAACAACGGGGAGACCAAATAACTGAGAGTGTAGCAATAGCGCTAAACCATAAGACACGGGACACAAAAACAACAGGAAAATAATAATAGGTTGCTGCTCGCTAACGGCACTTGCCCCTACGGTCTGTTAAGGCTATACGGGGGATCCTTGTCTTTGGTGGGCCCCCGCCGCAGGCGCTCGCTGGTGGCCGACAAGTGGGAGGCCCTGGAGCAACGGCACATGGCCGAGGCGGTCGCGGCGGCCGCGGCCTTCCCCCGGCACCAACGGCGCGCCTCGCTGCCTCGAATGCCCGGCAAGGTGATAATAATTCGAATTAGATTCTTCGAAGCGTGATGGTTATATGACA
Source organism: Geotria australis (assembly GCA_036362915.1). NCBI lineage: Eukaryota > Metazoa > Chordata > Hyperoartia > Petromyzontiformes > Geotriidae > Geotria > Geotria australis. Next base: position 2,885,761 of record JAZEWU010000031.1, on the reverse strand, counting down.
GTTTCCCCATTGCAGACAGCCCTTCGACATCCATCCATTTTCTAAACCGCTTGTCCTGGTGAGGGTCGCGGTGGCAGCAGTCCAAGGAGAGTGGACCAGACATCCCTTTCCTCAGCAACAGATTCCAGCTTTTCCTGGGGGTGGATTCCCAAGCGTTCCCAGGCATTTAGAGATATAATAGTCAGTGCTGGCCTTAAAGGCGAGCGGGCGTTGGCCTCTCTTCTTGCTCCGGACTGAGGGGCTTCCGGCATCCGTTGAGCTTCCGGACATCGTTGTCTTTCAGCTCCTCGGCTTCGAAGTGTTTGGTAGAATTTGCAGGTAAAGTACCAAGTATTACTTGACAGGGATCGCGACGTGAACGCTTCTACCTTGATCCCCAGGACTTTGTGAGGTGCAGATGTTACCACTGCGCCACGTGTGTGTGTGTGTGTGTGCAGGATGTCAATGGCGGAGCCGCCTCATCCGAGCTACTGCTCCACCCCAGGGCAACCCTCCCTCGCACCCATTCTCTGGACGACCAACACACGGTAACGACACATGGTAACGACACATGGTAACGACGGAGTCTGGCGCTCCTGCTAGGGTCTCCCTTGGTGGTGAACAGGTCTGGAGTCTGACGCTCCTGCTAGGGTCTCGTTTGGTGAACAGGCTATCTAACAGGCAACGGCGTCACTGAGCGCTCCCCCTCTCTCCTGTCGCGACGTTTCGCCTCCCCACGTTAGAGGCATCATCAGGCGAGCTGAGTCTCGGGCATTCTCAGTTTCGTAATGTCTGAGGCGGCACGCTCAGTGACACGGCTACAGACTGTGTGTATAGACTACAGACTGTGTGTATAGACTACACACTGTGTGTATAGACTACACACTGTGTGTATAGACTACACACTGTGTGTATAGACTGCAGAGAGAGGGGGAGCGCTCAGTGACATGGCTAGGGACTGTATGTAGAGACTATAGACTGTGCGTATAGATATAGACTATAGACTGTATGCATAGACTATGGGATGGGGAGTTTTGGGGGGGGTGTCTCGGAGAGGGGACCGTCGGCGTCACCGCGGTGCGTAAGTAACCGGAGCCGCGAGGGGGGGGGGCCTCCTATTCGGAGCGCGGCGTGAATAATTGACGGCGGCGCCCCCCTTGCCCCGTCTACCCCGCGGGCTCGGGTGACGGCGCCGCGACGCTCTCCGGCTTCGTCGCCACGACGGTGCGTCGCTCCGACACCGCTCTCGACCGACACCGCTCTCCGCGTCCGAAACACGAGCCGCGCGGTTGTCTCCGCGGTTGTCTCCGTCTGCGGTTGCGGCGGCGGCGGCGGCGGTGTGCGGAGGAGGTTCGCGAAGGACGCTACCGGGCGGTTGGAGGCAGTCGCCCTCCGGCAACAACGGAGGGGCGGAGGAGCGACGCTCGCGACCAAAGCGCAGCGAGTTGGCACAGTAGGGAGCTCGGGTGGTGCGTCTGCCGGTCATCTCGGTCAGGCAGCCCGTCGTGACACCTGGGTCTGTCCCGTGACCTCCTGTCGGCTAGCCTGCGACACTCTGCGTGGGATTTGCACGGCTCAGTGCTGTCGGTGCCAGGATGTCGGCTCTCTTCCTACCTGCGCCTTCACGGGAACATTTATTCCTTCCTCTGGCTTGAACTGTTGGTGCGGGTCAGTGGTGCCGTGCCGAGATGTTGGCTCTCTCTCCCGATCTGCGTCTGCTCGGGTACATCTGTTCCCTCCTTGCTTGTTGTAGAATTATTATTAATTATTATTTTCCTGTTGACTTTATGTTCCTATGTCCTATAATGTATCGCTATTGCTTGACTCTCTGTTAATCTGTCTCGATGTTGTTGACATGCCGTTCTCTCCACAGCCTTGTGCAGCGCTTTGCGACCCTCGGGTGAAAGGCGCTATATAAATGCTATTATTATTATACGTATATGATCGTCTATATTGTAGTGTGTGGGTCTGTGTATCGTATATGTGTGTCGTGCCGGCCTTCACAGGTGCTCGCTAACAGCACCTGACCCTACAGTCTGTTAAGGCTACACGGGGGATCTTTGTCTTCGTGTGAATGACGGGGCTGTGCGATGTCACCACCCCCACCCCCCCTCCCCTCCTACAGGATGCAGACACCCACAGGCACCTGCAGACACCCGCACGGTCGCCCAGGCACCTACAGGCGTCAGGGCACCTGCAGTCACCCATAGAGTCACCAAGGCACCCACAGTCACCTGTGGACTCATCCAGACACCTATATTCACAAGTAGACTCATCCAGACACCTCCAGTCACCCATACAGTCACCAAGACACTTACAGTCACCCACAGACGCATCCAGACACATACAGTCACCCATACAGTCACCAAGACACCCACAGTCACCTGTGGACTCATCCAGACACCTATATTCACAAGTAGACTCATCTATACACCTCCAGTCACCCATACAGTCACCAAGACACCTACAGTCACCTGTGGACTCATCCAGACACCTATATTCACAAGTAGACTCATCCAGACACCTCCAGTCACCCATACAGTCACCGAGACACTTACAGTCACCCACAGACTCACCCAGACACATACAGTCACCCATAGAGTCACCAAGACACCCACAGTCACCCACAGACGCATCCAGACACCTATATTCACAAGTAGACTCATCCAGACACATTCAGTCACCCATAGAGTCATCCAGACACTTACAGTCACCCATAGACTCATCCAGACACATTCAGTCACCGGTAGGGTCACCTAGACACCCGCAGTCACCTGTGGACTCATCAAGACACTTACAGGCACGCGAGGATACATTTAGACATCTGAAGTCATCCATGGAGGTGTCTGGACATCTGCAGTCATCAGTGGAGACGACCAGGCATCTACAGTCACCGGTAGAGTCATCCAGGCACTTCCAGTCACTCACAGACTCACCCAGACACCTCCAGTCACCCATACAGTCACCCAGACACCTGCAGTCACCCGTAGACTCATCCAGACACCTACAGTCACCCATAGACTCATCCAGACACCTATATTCACAAGTAGACTCGAGACACCTGCAGTCACCCGTAGACTCATCCAGACAAATTCAGTCACCTGTAGACTCATCCAGACACATTCAGTCACCCGTAGACTCATCCAGACACCTACAGTCACCCGTAGACTCATCCAGACATCTATATTCACACGTAGACTCCAGACACATTCAGTCACCCATAGACTCATCCAGACACCTTCAATCACCCATAGACTCATCCAGACCAATTCAGTCACCTCTAGACTCATCCAGACACATTCAGTCACCCATAGACTCATCTAGACACCTGCAGTCACCCATAGAGTCATCCAGGCACTTCCAGTCACCCGTAGACTCATCTAGACACCTGCAGTCACCTGGAGACTCATCCAGACACCTATATTCACAAGTAGACTCGAGACACCTCCAGTCACCCATAGACTCATCCAGACACTTCCAGTCACCCATAGAGTCACCCAGACACCTCCAGTCACCTGTACACTCATCCAGACAGCTGCAGTCACCCATAGACCCATCCAAACAAATCCAGTCACCCACAGACTCATCCAGACACCTATATTCACAAGTAGACTCGAGACACCTGCAGTCACCCATAGACTCATCCAGGCACCTCCAGTCACCCATAGGATCACCCAGACACCTCCAGTCACCTGTAGACTCATCCAGACACCTGCAGTCACCCGTGGAGAGGCTGTGGTCCCCAGGCGCGTGCGAGGCCCCCGTGGGCCCCGCGGCCGCCCCCGCCCCTCCCCCCGCGTCCCCGTGGGGTGAGGGCCCGCCCAAGACGCTCGACTGGGCCGAGTTCCGCACGGTGGAGCAGGCCCTGGGTCGGGCCGGCCGCTCGCACGCCGGGCCCCGGGCCTCCGCCGTGCCGCGGCCGCCGGAGCGCGACCTCGCCGACCCGGCCGATCCGGGGCCGGGCCCGTGCCGCGGCGCCGCGTTTCCCGAGGAGGCCTCCGGCGAGCTACGGCGACGCCGCGGCGTCGCTTCGTCCGGAGAAGGTCCTCCCGGCGGCGATAACGACGACGGCGCCGACGCCGCGACGGGCCGCGGGACGCCGCCGCCCGCTCGCCGGGCCCCGCGGCGGCCCGGCGGCGCCGGGCTCCTTCGGCCGGAGGAGGAGGAGGCCGCGCCGGCCCACGTAGAGGAAGAGCGTCGGAAACGGAGCGAGGAGCGGCGCAGGTTCTTCCGCTCGCCGCCGGCGCCGGAGAACGGAGCAGCCGCCCGGCCGGACCGCGGCCCGGCCGCGGAGGAGGAGGCCGAGGGGAGCCGGCGCGGGCCGCGGGCGACGCGCGGCCGAGACGCGGCGCCGCCACGGCTCAACGGCCACGCCGACGGGACGGAGCCGGGAACCGGCGACGCGACGGCGAGCCCCGGGCCGGAGGGGGAGGCCGCGGAGGGGGAGGCCGCGGAGGAGGCGGCGGCGGCGCCGGGAGAGGAGATCGAGCGGCGCTGGCGGCAGGTGGAGGCGACGCCCGCGCGGGAGCGGCGCACCGTGGCCATCGCGGCCGTGAGGCCCGCGGGCGTTGTTGCCGCGCCGACGGGCGACGCGCGGGAGCTCCGGATGCAGGTGGGCACTGCGGCGTCACCGCACGCGCCGCCAACGCCCGGCGACGGTGGTGACGGTGGTGGTGTTGGTGGTGACGGTGGTGTTGGTGGTGACGGTGGTGGTGGTGGTGACGGTGGTGGTGATCGGGTCGGGCCGCGCCGCTCACGGTGACGCCGCCGCCGTCTCCTGCCAGGTGGACTCGCTCGCCCACCAGCTGCACGAGACGCAGCGGGAGCTGAGTTGCAGCCGGAGGGACGTTGCCCGCCTGCAGCGCCTGTTGCGCGCGGCGGCGGCGCAGGGCGGCGGCGCGGCGGCGGCGATGCCGGGAGACGGGCGAGCGAACGGGCGGACGAACGGACGCGTGGGCCGCGCGGAGCGGCGGGCCGGAGCGCCCGGCGGAGGAGCGGCGGCCGACGAGCAGGAGGAAGCGAGGACCGCGACGCCGCCGACCCGCGGCCGTCGGAGGAGCCCGCGGGCCCGCCCGGTGGAGCGGCGCAGGAGCGAGGTGGGAACTCGCTCGCTCACAATCGTCATTAATACTAATAATAATAATCTACTTTTGTAACGCGTGGCGCATTTTCTCCGGGCGCATTGCACTCGTTGATTCGGAGGCGCGAAGCCCTGCTCAGACGGTTTGTTGTGAGTCGGTGAAGAGGTGACTTTTGAAGAGTTTTTTGAAGGCTGTGGCGGGGACTGTGTTTGACGCAATAGGTGTGGCTACAGGCCGTTCCAGGTTGTGGGTGCCGCGACCGAGAATCGGCGTTTCGCGAAGGTCGTACGCGAGCGCGGCGTGCGGAGTAGGTGCCGCGATGAGCCGCGGAGAGTACGGGATCGTGTTGATGCGAGTGGCCGGAGTAGCGATGCGAGGTATTTAGGTTGTCCTGGATGGATAGCGCGGTGGCATATTATTGCAGTTTTGTAAGCGATGCGTTTGTGGATGGGTAGCCAGTGTAGAGTCTTTGTTGTCGTATGATCCCTGTGATTGACAGCCGTGCGATGACGCGACTGTGCGAAGCAGGATGCGAGCGACACCGTCGAGGCGTGTCCTCGCGTGCGGTGCCCCGAGCCTCATCGCGCGCGGGACCCCGACGAGACCCCGGTGCCCGCCGACACCGACATTTACGAGCTGCAGGTGAGTTCCCGCGTTGGCTCACCAACCCCTCGCCTACCCCACCGTCGTCGCTCACCCCTCTGTCTCCCGTGTCCACCCATCGCTCACCCGAGGCTTAATTAATAATAGATTATTCAACATTTATAACGCGTGGCACATATTCAGTCATTGCCGAAGGTACTCACTCGACGAGAGAACGACTCAGAGGCGTGGCAAGGAAACCGCAGAAAGGCGAAGGAGGCAGCCAGGCGGTTTTGCCGGCGCCATATTGCCAAACACTGCTTCCTATATATTATGTTATCGGCCAAATAATGAATGAGTGTTTTTTTTAAGTTGTGGGAGGAAACCGGAAAACCCGGAGGAAACCCACGCAGAACGGGGGGAAATAACACACAAACTCCACACAGAAAGGCGCCCGAGCCGAGATTCGAACCCGGGGGCTTCTTGCTGCGAGGCGCAGATGTTACCACTGCGCCACCCTTACCAACCCGTCACTCACCCCTCTGTCTCCCGTGTCCACCCATCGCTGTCCACCCGACTGCAGGTGAGCGTCCGAGTGAAGGACTCCCTCATCTCGTACCTGCAGCAGGAGCTCCACTCGGTCCGCGAGGAGCTCCACCTCGCTCAGCGGGTGAGTCCAGGCGCTCCGGGGCCGTGCGTCGTTCCGCCCCGGCGTTGTTCCTCCCAGCAATCGATCGTCGTTCCGCCCCGACGTGTGTCTGTTCCGTGTGTCTTTGTGTGTGTTCTTGCGCTTCGATGTTGTTTAATTTAGATTGGCGTTGTTTCCCCCTCATGTCAGTCTCTCTGTCTTCCTGTCTCTGTGTCGCTATGTCTCTTCCTCCCTCCCTCCGTGTTTCTCTTTCAGGAAGTGACGACCATCTTAGGGGACACTGGCAAATTTTTGCCGCTCTTAAGATTGCCAGTTTCACGACCTTTAGGCATATTCGAAGCAGCCTTAATCATTTATTTTTTGTTGCTTCGGTTTTTATTGGTTGGTTTTTTTTCATTGTTGACATGCCGTTCTCTCCGCGGCCCTTGTGCAGCGCTTTGTGACCCTCGGGTAAAAGGCGCTCTATACATTGCTACTACTATTATTATTATTCCGCTCGCGAACGGCCCGTCGTTTCGCACCGCACGTGACCGTCGGCGCCCCGTGACCGCCGCGCGCAGGACAAGCGGCTGGCGCTGGACAAGCACCGGCGCGTGTACGCGGAGCTCAGCGTGACGCGGGCCCGCGCCCAGGTGGACGCGCGCCGATCGCGGCACGAGCTGCGGCTGCTGGGCCGGCCGGGCCGCCGGGGGTCCGCGCCAAACCTCGGTGAGGAGGAGGCGGCGTCACGGCAACCGCTACCGACCACCGCCAACAACAAAGACAAAGACACCACCATCTCCACCACCCCACCAACAACAACCGCCATTCGCCACTAGGTGGCGGTGACGTCACCACGTTGCCTGCGCCGAGCGTCGATCGCCAGTTGTTTTTAATATAAATAACGACAATAAGGAATAATAATAATTATTATTTTTTGGTCGTTGACATGCCGTCCGTTCTCTCGGCGGCCCTTGTGCAGCGCTTTGTGACCCTCAGGTGAAAGGCGCTATATAAAATGCTATTATTATGATAATATAGTCCAGCGGACGTTCTTGTTGGGACCAGGAATGCATGTGCCTATGACAGAACAGCGTGTTGGTGATTACGAACCCACGGGCTGCACAGACCGTGTGCGTCTGTGTGTCTGTGCTTGTCCGTGACTTTGTGTGTCCGTGCGTTTCTATCCGTCGCTCGCAGTGATGCGTCGCTGCCGGAGCGAGCCAATCCTGTGAGGCGGCGCCGGCAGGGCATCGTGGTGCACCGCGCCTGGCACCGCGCGGCACGGACGCGGGCATCCCGGCCGAAGAGATCTCGCGACGGACGGAAGGATACACCGATCGTCGTCGTAGTTACGGTCGTCATGGTTATTGCCATCACTACCGTCGTTACGTCGTCATCAGGATCACTGTCATCGTCGTCAGCATCATTGTTATCACCATCATCACCAACGTTGTCATCATCACAGTCACCATCATCATCATCACAATCATCATTGTCATCACCAATGTTATCATCATCACAATCAGCAACGTTGTCATCATCATCACAATCACCGTCATCACCATAATCATTGTCACCATTGTGATCATCACCATCATCATCATCACAGCGGTGGGAGCGCGCACCGCGTGGCCGCACAGAGACGAGCGGACGTCACGACGGTGCGCCGCTGGACGGTGTGCCGCCAAGAAGGCCGCGACCAACATCCTCGCCACCGCCACGCTACAAGGTACGACGGCTCTCCTCGGCTCGGCCCAGACCACCAACTCAAGACGCAGCCGAACGTTTGCCCGTGGTCCGAGTGGGCTACGTGGGGCCTTGAGCTGCGAGAGGTCGGGAGAACCGCTGGTTTCGATCGAACGGTGAGACCGCGCGGCGTCTGCGATGACCACGGACTATCGGTCTCGCCGCTAGTACGACACACGTAGCTAGCGAGTTGGTGGTCTGGACAAGGCCCCCCACACGGCCACCCCCACCGCCACCCCAACCCGACAAGGCCCGCAGCCATAGAGCACGGCGACCCACAGTGCACCGGGGTTTATTAGCCGGCAACGCGCGTTCTCTCTCGGTCTACAGACAAGAAATACGTCACGAACGGCGCGTCGCGGCTCCGCGTGTAAACACTCAATAAATACGATGAGGACCGCCGGCGCGCTCGCCGACCAATCCGTGACGCCCGCCGGCGCTCGCCAAACCGCGAAACGGGACCGTGTCGCGCCTTCGATCGTTCACGCTGGGTCGAATCCAGGCTGCGAGGAGCTCGCGGCTCCCCGCGCGATCGGGACGCTAGCCGCCTCGCCGCCGAGCTCCTCCGGCGGGCGAGGGTTGGCGTTAGACGCTCACGGGGAACGGTGGCGGTTGTCGGCCCGGGTCGGCGGCGCGGCGGTAACACCCGCGCCTCGCGGAAAGGCACCCGAGCCGGGATTCGAACCTGGGGGAATTTTCTCGCTGCGAGGCGGCAGCGCTACTCGCCGCTACGCCACCGCGCCAGCCCGACGACAATCGTAACGCGCCAACACGTAGGTCAGAGGTCAGGGGTCGGCACCGCTCACGGCACACGCGACGATTCTAAGCGGTGCGCGCGCGATGAAAGTCAAATTGACGGAGAAGAAAGTAAGTTTAAAAAGGGTCCCGATTTAAAAAATACGCCGGAATGCTCCGTTAATCTTAAAATTATCATAATAAATATAACGTGTAACGCGTGCCGCATATTCAATTCGGAAGGTATTAATTCGAAGAGAGGACGACTCGGAGGTCCAAGGAAACCGCGGCGAGGCGGTGGGGGGGGGAAGGCAGCCAGTTAGCCGACGCCAACATTTTGCCAAACACTGCGTGTATAAGCTATCGACTGTATGTATAGACAACAGACCTTATGTATAGACTGTAGAGAGAGGGAGGGCGCTCAGTGACACGGCTATCCCGAAAGAACAGCTCTGAAGAGCAACCATCATGAATCGAGCCGTGACAAACCCACATTGGTACAGTAAGACTATTATCGACATTACGAAAGTATCAATGGTAGCACTCAGATCCGTAAATCAGAGCGAATAAGTTAACGCCGCTTTGTGAAAGGTCACCGACCCCCTGACCCCAACGGTACTTGGTCTACTCTTCCGCGTCGAGCGGGCGTGTGGGGAAAGGTGGGCGCACCCACACTTTACCCCACCACGACCCCGCGTGGCCTGCCGATCGCGGGCAGTGATTGAACTCACATCCAGACAGCTGTCAGGTTGTCGTAAGGATTTGAGAAACTGGTCCCAGCTGTTTTTTCACCTGGAAGGTGGAGACGAACCGGTGACCCTTGAACTGTCAGGCCGCGGTTCTGACCTTTGAACTATCGTGGGGGGGGGGAGGAACACCTATGACCCCCGTCCCCCCCCGGATAAAATAACTCAATAAATAACTCGACAGAAGCACTCTAATATCAAGCGCGTACACAAAGACCAAAGATCCCCCGTATATCCTGCACAGACTGTAGGGTCAAGTGCCGTTAGCGAGTAGCACGGCACACGAGGGGGTGGGTGACCAGCACCACGCCCGGCCGCCTTTGTCTCCCGAGCAGCGGCGACGTTTACACACCGCGCAAGGTACTTATTTGAGGCTAAGTCGCCCTAGGGGAGGCCCAGGACCGGTTTCAGAAAATCGCAAGTGGTGGATTTCTGTGAGCGAGAATCGAACTCGGGTCGCCGGGTTCGTAGCGCGGTAACGCTAACCGCTGCACCACCGCACAAAGACAAAGATCCCCCGTATAGCCTTAACAGACTGTAGCGTCACACAACAACAACAACCGCCGTTTGCCACCAAGTGGCGGTGACGTCACCACGGCGCCTGTGCCAGGCCGGGTGCAACTTGAGGGTAACACACACGCACACACAGAGGATCCCACACCTGCTTACCCCCTAATCAACACTTACCCTGGGAACGACCGGAACATTAAAATCCGCACCTTTGCCCAGCCTCCCGCCAGCGCGCCAGGGCGGGTGGCATGGGTAGTTCGGTGGGTGGCATGGGTAGGTCGGTGGGTGGCATGGGTAGGTGGGTGGGTGGCGTGGGTAGGTGGGCGGGTGGCATGGGTAGGTGTCGTGGGCGGGTGGCATGGGTAGGTGGGCGGCACGGCGGGCGAGTCACGGAGCGCCGGTCTCGCCGTCGCCACGTCGCGCCAGCACGCGTGCCGCCGTCTTGTACGTGATGAGCACGGAGCACGGGCCCTGCGACCAAGGCTCCCCGTCCACCTGCATCGGCATCTGGCCCTCGCGAAGGGTCAGCTGGGGTCGGGGACACGACGACACGTCCGGGGTCACACGCGGTGGCGCAGCGCCAACGTCCGCGCCTCGCGGTCAAAAAACCCCGCCCGAGGCGCTGCGATTCCCGCCTCGGGCGCCGTTCTGTTGCGTGGGGTTAGCGCGTCATCCTCTCCCCCCTGTCCTGCGTGGGTTTCTTCCGGGTTCACCGCTATCCTCCCACAACTAAAAAAAAAACAGTCCCCCGCAGCCTTCAAAAAACTCTTAAAAAGTCACCTCTTCACCGACTCGCAACAAACCGACTGAGCCAGGGCTCCGCGCCTCCGAATCAACGGGTGCAACGCGCCCGGAGAAAATGCGCCACGCGTTACAAAAGT
>JAZEWU010000031.1:2842419-2855084 GCA_036362915.1 Geotria australis | reverse complement strand
GCGCAGCCGTCAGCGGTTAGTGGGGGGCTGAGCGACGTCACGATGATGACGGGGGGGGGGCCGGCGGCGGCGTCTTACCGTCCGGACCACGGCTCCCGGCTGACACTACACCGCTGCGGCGCACACGCGGCGGCGCACACGCGGCGGCGCACACGCACAGGGAGGAGGACGAGAGAGGGCGGAAGGGGGAAGGGTGACAAGACGGCGTCCAATCAGATCGGGTGCTCGGGAGCCCGCGGACCGGAGGCACGGAACCGAGCACGGATCGGACACGGGCGAGACGCGCAGACGGGCGAGACGCGGACACGGCGCGGCGACCGCCGCCGGGCCGTCGCGTCGCCGCCCGGCAGACGGTCGACGACGGGGAGCGACGCCGGTGCCGTCTAGGTGCCGACGGTTAATGAAGGCGGTGAGATGGTTGACGATACCGTGACGGCCAGCGATATCACCCGTCACGGTATTGGCGAATACGGCGGGGGTTGTGGTGGCGATGGTTGATGGAGGTTGGCGAGATGGTGATGGCGCTGTTGACGGGCAGCGAGGCACGGGTCATTGGTGAATACGGCGATGATGACGGTGTCGGAACGCCACAGAGTCTCTTGCCAGAGCGTCTGCGTCGCTCGACGGAGATGCCCGGATGGGGGTCACAAACGGGCGGCCACGCCGAAGCAGGAAACCTGCACTAGTGCGTCATGGGAAAGCAGGCACTAGTGCATCATGGGAAAGCGGCGTCATGTGACCCCGTCGCCCGCCGCCGCCGCCCCCCGGCAGAGTTACGCTTCGGAGGGGGGGCGGCTTTTAGGGGTCGGCGAGGTCAAAAGCGAGAGGCCGGAACGATACTGTACCTCGAGCGAAAGCAGGCGGGCCAAACGCAAGCCATCAGAGAGACAGCACTGGGGACGGACGGAGACAGACGGGACGGAGACAGGTGGAGGAGCAGAGAGACGAGACGGGAGGAGAAGAAGGAGGAGGAGGAGGAGGGAAGCTTATTGACGTCTCTGTTCGGTGGAGGCGACGGAACGAGGAGCCGTGAACCGAGAGCCCGGCCGTCCACACACCGCGCACACCGCGCGCACGCGACGGAACGCACCACACACGAGCCTCGCGGAGCGCAACAGCAACAACAACCGCCATTCGCCACTAGGCGGCGGCGACGTCACCGCGGCGCCTGTGCCAGGCCTCGCGCGAGGCACCCTAACGTGACTTAGAACACACGGGGGCCGCAGCGACGCTCGCCACAGCCAACGATTGATGTGGCCGCGTGGTTATTACCTTGCAAATTCTACCAAACACTTCGAAGCCGAGGAGCCGAAAGACAACGATGTCCTGAAGCTCAACAGATGCCAGAAGCCCCTCAGTCTGGAGCAAGAAGAGAGGCCAACGCCCACCGCCTTTAAGGGCAGCACTGACTATTATATATCTAGATGTTGAAGGGCTGTCTGCGACTAAAGAAGAACTTGTCGCAATGCGAAACCGTCATCGTCTTCTTCTTTGCGACCATTCTTCGAAGCACGACGGTCAGCTTTCGGGACATCGTCGTCTTTCAGCTCCTCGGCTTCGGAGCGCTCGGTAGAATTCGCAGGCAAATACCGAGTATTACTTGACAGGGATCGCGACGTGAACGCTTCTACCTTGACCCCCCCAACTGTCCTATAACCATCACGCTTCCAAGAACCGAATCAGAATTCGAATCGCGCCCCCAACACCCACCCACCCTCCCCGCCGCCCCACACATACCGGTCGACATCTCCTCGAGCCCGTCGTCCGACGAGTCCGTCTGCGCCGCCTCGTGTCCGCCGGCCGCGCCGCCCGCCGACGGCTGCGGCGGGGGCGGCACGGCGGGCCGGCCGCGCGGCTTGGGCACCGGCGGTTTCCCCGACGGCGCGCCGGCGGCGGCGCCCCCCCGCGGCGGGCTTCCGTCGGGGCCCCCCGCCGCCGCCGCCGCGGCCGCCGCCGCGGCGGCCCCGGCGCGGAGCGAGGAGGAGGGCGACGAGGAGGTGGAGGACTGCGACGCGTTGCGGCTGTGCGTGGCGACGGCGGAGCGGGGCGGCGTGCCCGGAGGGGTGTCGGCTTCCGGCGCCGCCGTCGGCGCGACGACCGGCGTCGCCGCGCCGCCGCCGCCCAGCTCCGACACGCCGGACAGCGTGCTCTGCACCAGCGAGACCGGCGCCTTCGGCGGAGGGGGGGCCGGCTTCTTGGCTGGGGGGGGGGATGGGTGGGGGAGAGAGGGATGGGGGGGAGGGGTGGAGGCGGAGGCAGGTCAGCGACGGACGAGGTTCAAGTGAAGTACCCCCCCCCACAACTCGTGTCTCTCTCTCTGTGTAATGACAGGATTGTCACCGGTGTCCGCACCGTGTAAGCGAGTCTGTCTCTCGCCGTCCGTCTCTCTCACCGTTTCTGTCTCTCCTCTCACTGTCTCTCTCTCTCTGTCTGTCACTGCCCACTCCGTCGCGCTCTGCTCGACCTTCCATCCGGCATCTCGGTGGTTGGCACTACGCCGGGCTACAACCCCGGCGAGTTCGAATCCCGCTCGCGGCCAACGACCGGTGGCAATTTTCTGAACCGGTCCCGGCTCGATTCGGCCTCAAACGAGTACCTGGCGCAGTGCGCGAAGGTTGCCGCGCGGGCCTCCGCAGGCGCCGCTCGCTAGCGGCACTCGACCCTACAGTCTGTTAAGGCTACACGGGGGATCTTTGCCTTTGGTGCGGGTTCACCCCGCGCTCACCTTTGTAGGGGTTCACGCTGCCTGACGCCGACTTGCGCCCGAAAGTCGGAGACACCTGCGGCAGCTTCAGGGCGCTGGGGACACGGGGACGGAGGGGGAGACGGGGGACACACGGGAGACGCGGGGAGACACGGGGGGGACAGGGGAGACACGCGGGAGACACGGGGAGAGCCCCGGGTAAAAAACTCTGGCACCGTATCGTACGAGCGGCGGGGAGCGCTAGTGACTGGCGCGGCGACACTCGCGTGCCACTCGCTGGGCGTCGCTCACAAACAGATAAAGATCCCCCGTGTAGCCTGGACAGACTGTAGGGTCGAGTGCCTACGGCTCACACACCGGGACACTCGCGCACAAAGACAAAGGATCCCCCGTATGGCCTTAACAGACTGTTGGGGCAAGTGCCGTTAGCGGGCACCTATGAAGGTCGACACGGCACACGAGGGGGTGGGTGACCAGAACCGCGCCCGACCGCCTTTGTCTCCCTAGTGGCAATGTTTACATACCGCACTAGGTACTCGTTTGAGGCTGAGTCGACCTCGGGGAAGAGGCCCTGGACCGGTTCACGAAAATCGTCACTGGTGTTGGTGGCCATGAGCGGGATTCGAACTCTGGTCACCAGGTTTGTAGCCCAGCCCGCTAACCACTGAGCCACCGCTCCCCACTGACATACACAAAGACAACGATCCCCCGTATAGCCTTATCAGACTGTTGGGGCAAGTGCCGTTAGCGAGCAGCCGCCTACGAAGGCCGCACCACGCAACAACAACAACCACCATTCGCCATTTAAATGGCGGTGACGTCCGCACGCCGCCTGTGCCAGGCCATGTACGCCTCGAGGCCGCGCGTCACGCACGCGCGCGCGCGCCCTCACCTCTTGTCCTCGCCCGCCGCTGCGTCTGCGGGCGACGCGAGGGATGGGGTGTTGGGGCAGGACTGGGCGCCCCCCGCCGCCTGGTTCTGCATCTTAACAATGGTGGCGGCACGGAAGAAGCTGCCCGGCTCCTTGATGCCGGCGTGCGGCCTGCAGCGCCCGCCGCGGGGGTCAAATCACGGGGTTCAAATCGGGGTTCAAATCGGTGGTTCAAATCAGGGGTTCAAATCAGGGAGGTTGCCCGGGTAAATGATTTGGCCAGGGTAGCGCCGGCAAGGGTGGATCGGTTTTGATTGGTCCGGCGGGTTCGATTGTAAGCGGAGCGGTTGCGGCGGCGGTAGCGCGTGTTGGTGGCGATGATGGTGGTGTTGGTGATGTGGTCATGATCCGATGCCGGGGGCGGTACGAGCGACCGTTGAATCGAGGGGGCAAATCGGAGCGTGCGATCGTCCGACGACAAAACACATTCCAGCACCGATCCCCGTCCATTCGGCGATTCCGCGATTCCCCACGCCAGATCGTTGACAGAAAAATCATCGGGCGGGCGGGCGGGCGGCGCGACCCCCCCGCGAGCGAACCCAGCGATTGGCGACGGAGAATCCCGGCGATTGCGGAGGCACCGCGCGGGCGAGACCGCGAGGCGACACCGTGGAGGCGACGATGGCGGAGGAGGAGGAGGTGCGAGAGCGCGCGATCGTTCGAGAATCGCCGCAAGCGGAACGGGCGACGGTTAATCGGACGGGCATGCGGAGAGACAGGCGGCGAGACAGGCGGGGGCGGGGAGACAGGCGGGGAGACGCAGGCGGGGGAGACAGGCGGAGACACAGGCCAGACACAACCGCACCACCGTTAACGGCAGAAGCAAAAACAACGACAACAAAACGGACGCGTCTACCATGCACCTCCGACATTGCTCGCGCGGGAGACGGGACACT
Organism: Geotria australis; assembly: GCA_036362915.1. Taxonomy (NCBI): domain Eukaryota; kingdom Metazoa; phylum Chordata; class Hyperoartia; order Petromyzontiformes; family Geotriidae; genus Geotria; species Geotria australis. The sequence goes on along the minus strand of JAZEWU010000031.1, from coordinate 2,850,553 downwards.
GGCAGGCGTGGTGACGGAGCTCCTCGTTTGGTCTCTGTGTCTCCCCGTGTCTCGCCGTGTCTCCCCGTGTCTGTCTCGCTGTGAGTGAGCGCTCCCTGTGTCTGCCCGTGTCTCTCGAGGACCGCCCGTGTCTCCCTGCGTCTCCCAGTGTCTCCCTGCGTCTCCCAGTGTCTCCCTGTGTCTCCCTGCCAAGTGGCGTGCAGAGGTTAGGGTTGGGGGCCGAGGTGGGAGACGCGGTTGGGGGGTGGGAGGGAGCGGTTACCTTTGTATTTTCCGAAAGCTGGGTCGCGCGCGCGGCACGGGAAACACAGACAGGAGCCGTTAACCCCGCGCTGACCCTCGCCGCGTGCCCCCCCACGCCGGCCGCTCGGTTAGTGCAGTTAGTGCGGTTAGACCGGCGCCGCTCCGAGCTGGGGGCCTTCGCCTGTGCGCGGCGCGCGTGCGGCGCGCGCGGCGGGTGTGGCGCGTGTGGCGCGCGTGCGGTACCCGTCCTTCTTGTGGAGCTCCCGCGCCAGGTCGTTGTCGGTGGCGACGCTGAGCGGTCGGGCGCGGCTTCCCTCGGCCACGACCGACCCTCGCTTCTCCCCGTTGACGCCGGGCCCCGGCGCCGGCGCGGCCCCCGCGGCCCCCGCCGGGCCTTCCGCCAGCGCCGCCGCCGCCGCGAATATTCCCGTCTGGTCGAACTCGACCTCTGGCGGCGAGAAAATGACGACCATCTTAAGGGACGCTCTTAAGATTGCCAGTTTCACGAGCTTTTGGTCTCAAATAAATTATTAAGCAGCCTTAATAATTTATATTTTGTTGCTTTGGTTTTTACTGGTTGTTTTTTCTTTCGTTGTTGACATGCCGATCTCTTCACGGCCCTTGTGCAGCCCTTTTTGACCCTCGGGTGAAAGGCGCTATATAAAATGCTATTATTATTATAACTCGGGTCGCCGGCGCAGGGTTCGGAGGGCTGACTACTGCGCTGCACTGCTGCTTCATACTCAAAACTTTTAAAAATTCACAACAAACCGACTGAGCCAGGCTCCGCGTCTCCAAATCAACGGGCGCCATGCGCCCGTAGAAAATGCGCACGTTACAAATATACTGTTATTATTACTCACACGTACACTGACACTCTACACACACTCCCCACACACAGATACATTCTACACACACACACACTCACTCCCCACACACTCACACCCCCCCACTCCCCACACTCCCCACACACTCACTCCCCACACGCACACCCGCTCACACTGACCGTCAGGGAAGAACCAGTCTGTGTACTGCAGCATCATCTCCACGATGCCGACCACCTGGATGGAGACGCTAGACATCGCGTCCGGATTGCTGCCAACGCGGAGACACGGGGAGAGACACGGGGGGAGACAAGGGAGGTGATGAGTGCCAAGAGTGGGGGTCGACGCGCAACAAAATCGTGCGCGCGGAGCGGTTTCGATGAGCCTCACGATGCCATAATACATAGGAAGCAGTGCGTGGCAATATGGCGCCGGCAACACCGCCTGGCTGCCTCCTCTGCGCTTTCCTCGCTACGCCTCCGAGTCGTTCTCTCGTCGAATGAGTACCTTCGACGGTGAATGAATATGTGCCACGCAGCGTTATAAATCTTCTTTCTTTGCGATTCTTCGAAGCACGATGGCTAGCTTCTGGACGTCGTTGTCTTTCAGCGTTATAAATGTAAAATTATTATTATTATTATTATTGGGAGGTGAAACGCCGCGTAAGAGGAACGCTCAGCGACATCTCGAGAGCGATTCTCATCACGCGTCGAGCCGCCGTGACGACCCCGCACTCCGGAACAACTCGGGGACATCTCCCGGCAGAGATTCATCCATCCATTTTCAGAAACCGCTTAATCCCGTACAGGGTCGCAGTGAGCCGGAGCCTATCCCGGTACACACAGGGCGCAAAGCAGTGGTATACCGAGGATGGGGCGCCAGTCCATCGCAGGGCACCTGGGGCAATTTTACTCAGTAGGCCAATTAACCTGGCAGCGTGTCTTTGGACGGTGGGAGGAAACCGGCGTGCCCGGCGAAAACCCACGCGGACACGGGGAGAACATAATAATAATAGTAATAATAATAGCATTTATAGAGCGCATTTCACCCGAGGGTCACAAAGCGCTGCACAAGGCTGTGGCGAGAACGGCACGTCAACAACATCAAGACAGATTAACTGAGAGTCAAACAATAGCGATAAATTATAGGACACAGGACATAAAAACAGCAGAAAAAAATAATAATAATTCTACAACAAGCAAGGAGGGAACAGATGTTCCCAAGCAGATGCAGATCGGAAGAGACAGAGAGCGCCAACAACGTGCAAACTCTACACAGAAAGGCCCCCCGAGCCGGGATTCGAACCCGGGGCCTTCTTGCCGTGAGGCGGCAGCGCCACCCACTACGCTACCGTGCCGCCCCCCCCGGCAGAGACGGAACTTGGTATCGAAGCGGTCACCTGGCGTTGGGTGGCGCCCACAGGAGGTTGGGTCCCAGCACGATGGCGATGTTGCTCGGAGTCATCTTGTTCACCTCCTGCTGCTCGGCCAGACGCGCCAGGAACTTCATGAGGTACCTGGCAGCGGGGCCACGCGGGGGAAAGGTCAGATTCGCGACTCCGCGCGCGATCGCGACTTTACGCCGAGGCGGCACGGCGTCTAAGCGGCGGCGACATCCGCGCCGCACGGAGAGAAGGTCCTGCCCGAGGTGTCAATCGAACCGCCACGGGCACTTTTCACTGCGGAGTTGTGTGCGTTCTCTCCCCCTGTTCTGCGTGGGTTTCCTCCGGGTTCTCCAGCGAGGTCACGGAGGTCGCGTCCTCACCGGAAGTTGTCCTTGTTCTCCTTGGGAAGTTGGTCGCACACGGACCACAGCGCCTGCAGCCTCTCCTGCTGGTCACTCATGCTGCGGAGACACGGTGACACGGTGACACAGAGATACGGAGACACGGAGATACAGGGACACAGAGACACATGGGGAGACACGGTGGCCGAAGTGGAAGAGTAGGCCAAAACACCTTCTAGAGAGAGCTCTTGAGAGTGTGAGGTGAGTGTACAGGTGTGAGGTGAGTGTATCGTGTCGCCTGCACCTGTATGCCCGGCTCCAGTCTGTGAACAGGTCGAAGGTCATCAGAGGTTCAGGCAGCTCCCGGATGTACGACTTTAGGGCCCCTGCATGAATAGAGAGATACATTACTTATTATTACAGCGGAAAATACCCAGCGAGCTTGCAAGCTCGTCGCGGGTTTCCTGAGTTGACAAAACAAAGACACGAATCGATAAAAGTAAATGAAAAAGTGTGTGGAGTGACGGCGTAGTGACCGGCGATGGCGTGAGGCTCGGGGGAGAAGTCCGACTCGACGATGCAGCAGTCGAGCGACGCTTTCAGCTTCTTCAGCTTCGAGTTGGCGGCCGCGATGCGGAACAGACCCTGCACGCAGACACGGGTTCCCCCCGGGTTAGCCTCGGCGCGCCGTCGGGTCACGTGCCCGTTAGCGAGCGGCACCTGCGAAGGCCGGCACGGCACACGCGCGCTCACAACTAAGCGTCGATCTCGCTCGCCCTCCCTCCCCCCCACCGTGTCACCATCACTCCCCGCGTGACCCGGGGGCCCCTCACCTCCTCCTGAAGGCCCGTGTCCATTAGAGCAACGACGCACGCCTCGATGGGGAACGCGATGTCGCGTTGGTTAATCTGCAGGTGCTCGGCCAGCGGCTGGCCGTAGCAGGGACGCACGCAGTGCTCTGGGTGACACACACACACACACAGTCACGGTGACACACACAGAAACAGACAGTGACATGCACACACAGTGACACACACACAGACAGACACAGTGACACCAACGCATACACAGTGACAAAGACAAAGACAAAGATCCCCTATATAGCCTTAACAGACTGTAGGGACAAGTGCTGTTAGCGAGCACCTATGAAGGTCAACACGGCACACGAGGGGGTGGGTGACCAGAACCACGCCCGGCCGCCTTTGTCTCCCTAGTGGCGATGTTTACACACCGCACTATGTACTCATTTGAGTACCTAGCGGGGTGTCGACCATTGGGAGGCCCAGGACCGGTTCAGAAAATCGTCACTGGTGTTGGCCGTAAGCGGGATTCGAACACACACAGTGACAGACACAGTGACACAGACACAGTGACACACACACACACACAAGGTAATATAGGAGCTCTTAGGAGGGAGGGAGGGAAGGACATGTAGCGACAGGGAGGGACAGTGGGATACACGGAGAGAGGGGGTGCGAACGGACAGGGAGAGAGTTTGAGAGGTGCTGGTGGGGAGAGGATGCGGGGAGGAGGAGGGAGCACCTCGCTCGGCCTTGATCTTGGGAAGGATGGCCTCGATGACGGACAAAGACTTCTTGTGGAAATCGGCCTGAGTCTCCAGGAGCTGCACACACCAGTCACACACCACACACAAGTCACACACACACACACACAAGTCACACACCATGCACAAACGTCACGCACGCACCACACACACACAAAGACAAAGACAAAGATCCCCTATATAGCCTTAACAGACTGTAGGGACAAGTGCTGTTAGCGAGCACCTATGAAGGTCGACACGGCACACGAGGGGGTGGGTGACCAGCACCACGCCCGGCCGCCTTTGTCTCCCTAGTGGCGATGTTTACACACCGCACTAGGTACTCATTTGAGGCTGAGTCGACCTAGGGGAGGCCCAGGACCGGTTTCAGAAAATCGTCACTGGTGTTGGCCGTGAGCGGGATTCGAACTCGGGTCGCCAGATTCGTAGCCCAGTGCGCTAACCACTGGGCTACCACACACACACACACACGTCAACACCATACACACACCCCACACCACTGCCGCTATGTGCATGCTTGTATGCGTGCTTGTATGCGTGTGTGTCTGTATGTGTGTATGTATGTGTGCGTGCGTATGTTTATGTGAGTATGTGTGCGTATGTCTATGTATGTGTGTGCGTGTGCGGCTCACCGTAATGAAGTAGTCCGCGTACCCCTTCTCCTTGGCGATGAACTGGTAGAGCTCCGTCGCGTACTGGTCCTGGCGTTCAACACGGAGCGACGCACGCGCTCAATCTCCACGGTAACACCGATCACCGCGGTAACACCGATCACCGCGGTTACACCAATCTCCGCAGTTACACCACACTACCCGCTCACCCATTCACTACTCATTCACATTGGCAGCAGAGTGGCGCAGCGGTAACATCTGCGCCTCACGGTAAGAAGGTCCTGCCCGATAGATAGATGTGTATTATTACAGCAGAAAACTACCCAGTGAGCTTGCAAGCTCTTTGCCCGAGGCGGTTTGATTCCCGCCTCGGGCGCCTTTCTGTGTGGGGTTTGTGTGTTTTCTCTCCCTGTTCTATGTGGGTTTCCTCCGGGTTGTATTCGGAGCAGCCTTAATCATTTAATATTTTGTTGCTGTGGTTTTTGTTAGTTATTTTTTTTTCTGTCGTTGTGCAGCGCTTTGTTACCCTCGCGTAAAAGGCGCTCTATAAAATGCTATTATTATTATTATTATTTCCCACTCACCTACTCACCCACTCACTACTCACTCGCCTAACGACCTACCCACTCAGGCACCTACTCGCCCCGGAGCCATCCTCTCAGAGGAAACCACACGGCGCGGGCGAGGGGGTCAAAGTTCACCCGGCGGTAAATACCACCCTCCCCCCGATCCACCAGACTTTGTACCGGGAAGGGCTGGCATCACCCCCGCCACACCCACCCTCACCACCGCTGGCACCACCTCACCATCACCACCAAAACCACCACCTCCGTCGTCAGACAATCTGATCCCCACCAAGGGCGGTGACGTGGGGGTGACGGCACTGCCCGGCGTGCAGGTGGTAGCGGTGATGGCGGGGAGCGGTGGCGCAGCGGTTAGCGCGCCACTGTGCGTGTGGGGAGCGGTGGCGCAGCGGTTAGCGCGCTGGGCTACAACACGAGTTCGATTCCCAACGGGCCTCAAGCGAGTACCTGGTGCGCGGAGCGGCACCTTCGCATTTTTGTCGTGTCAATGCAGAAGTCCCATAAAGAGCTTGTGAGCTCACTGGAATTTTTTCTGCTGTAATAATAAACATCTATTTATAGTGTAGCTTTTTTTATGAGTTTAGGTCACGTGAAAAGAAAGGTATGCAAGTGTCGATATGGTGGAAAAAACGACTGGACACGCAGCACTTCCCTTTAAAGATGGTACCGACGTTTCGCTGAGACTCGCACTCAGCTTCATCAGGGCTTGGAAAGGATAAAGCTGAGTGCGAGTCTCAGCGAAACGTCGGTGCCATCTTTGAAGGTGAGTGCTGTGTGTTGCTCGCTCGTTTTCTCCAACATATCGACGGGTGCACTACACTTACACACTTTTTTTTCCCATGACCTAAACTCACAAACAGAGCTTGACTGTGGATAACATTGGTCACGAAAGCCTTCGCGTTAATATCACCTTCATCATCTCCACTTTGCTCTCCTCCTCCTCCATCTCCTCGCGCAGAGCCTCCAGCTTGCTCGGTGTCATGGCGCCCGTCGAACTCTGTAACGCCTTGGCGGCCTGCAGGTACCTGGGAGGGAGGGGCAGGGAGGGGGGCGGGGAGGGGGGCGGGGACGTCAGTTATGCACGCCCACAACAACAGCCGCCGCTCCTCCGCCCTCTGTTGTTGTTGCTGGAGGGCGACCGCCTCCAACTGCCCGGTAGCGTCCTTCACGAACCTCCTCCGCGTAGGTCGATTTTGACACCGCCGGTACCGGTCATTAATTATTTGGCCGATAACATCGTAATATATAGGAAGCGGTGTGTGGCAATATGGCGCCGGCAAAACCGCTTGGCTGCCTCCTCTGCCTCTCTGCGCTAATTAATGAGTGTTTTTTTTCATTAATGCCCCCCCCCGTATAGCCTTAACAGACCGTCGCGACTAGGAGGCCGGCACGGCGCACGAGGGGGCGGGTGGCCAGCAGGCCCACACCCGGCCGCCTTTGTCTCCCTCGTGTCGCGTGACCGGGGGCCCTCACCTTGACTTGGCGCCCTCCATGTCCAGCACCATCTTGGTCAGGTGTTTCCTCTGCTTCTGGATGTTGGGGATGTGCTCCTGACAGACGAGGGTCAGGGGTCACAGGAGGAGAGAGAAGGTTGCGGGGGTCACAGACGCAGAGCCGGTGAGCGCGAGAGCCGGGTTCCGGTCCGGGTTTCGGCCCCAAACCCTCCTCTCGCCGGGGGTCTCAGAGACTCGCACCGCAAGGCTCGTAGACTCACATAGAGAACCATCCATCTATTTTCTGAAACCGCTTAATCCCGTAAACTCTTAAAGGGTCGCGTTGAGTCGGAGCCTATCCCGGCAGACACAGGTGCGCGAGGCAGGGGGATACCGAGGATGGGACGCCAGTCCATCGCAGGGCACCTGGGGCAATTTTACTCAGTAGGCCAATTAACCTGGCAGCATGTCTGTGGGGGGTCCGCGAGGGGGGTCTCCGTCACCTCTGCGAGGAGGTTGATGGGCTCCAGGACGCTGGTCTCCACCTCGGACTCCAAGTTGCACACCTGCAGCGCCAGGTTCAGCTGCGTCTCCCCGCACTGCTGCAGCACCTTGCTGCCGGGCGCGCCGCGGCGGCGCACGCGGCGTCACACGCGGCGTCACACGCGGCACCGTTAGTCACGCGGCGGCGGCAGCGGCAGCACACGCGGCACGAGCAACATTAGTCATAACACTATTGGACGCTTTTTGCCGTCGTTACAAATAAAGTATAAAATACAAAGTTTTGACCCTTACCGGCAATAAGAACACAGTGTTAAGATGTTTAAAACACCAGGTGAACACCTGTTTACAAAGGTTCCAACGTCCAGGTAGCCACACATACTGTGTTCTTATTGGCGGTAAGGGTACAAACTTTGTATTTTATACTTTATTGGTCATACAGTGCCATCAGCAGAAGCCAATAACCTTTGGTTCAGACACATACAAGTCTAAGGGTCTCTGTGTGTGGGTCTATAACAATAAGAGCATTTATAGAACGCCTTTCACCCGAGGGTCACGAAGCGCTGCACAGTCAACAACATTAAGACAGGCATGTCAACAACATTAAGACAGATTAACGGAGAGTCAAGCAATAGCGATACATTATAGG
>JAZEWU010000031.1:2805706-2819958 GCA_036362915.1 Geotria australis | reverse complement strand
CCACCGCCCCCCCCCCATCCCCTCCCCTTACACAAAGACAAAGGCCCCCCGTATAGCTCCGACATACCGCAGGGTCAAGTGCCGCTAGCGAGCGGCACCTACAAAGGTCGACACGACGCACGAGGGCTGGAGGGTGTGCCCGGCACCGCGCCCGGCCGCCTTTGTCTCCCTAGTGACGATGATATGCCGTTCTCTCCGCAGCTCGGATTATAGAAATAAATAAACCCCCCAAAAAAATGTGTTGCTGATTTTCCGTTCTCTGTCGTTGTCGACATGTCGTTCTGTCCGCAGCCCTGTGCAGCGCGTTGTAACCCTCGGGTGAAAAGCGCTCTATAAGTACTATTATAATTATTATGATCACACACTGCATCGGGTACTCATTTGAGGCTGAGTCGACCTAGGGGAGGCCCGGGACCAGGTGCACTTCGAGGCCACAGTGAAGTGTCGAAGGCTCGCTGGCTGGAATGTCACGGGGCTGACTGGCTGAGACGACTGGCTGAGGCGCCACCTTTGCTCTGTACTGTGCCGAGTGGCACACTCTAACTGTTTGCACAAGACACGTAAAAGACAACGACCTCCCCGTACAACCTCGACAGTGAATGAATAATGTGCCGCGCAGCGTTATAAATGTAAAATTATTACACAGTGGCAAACACACGGTGGCGCTATGCGGGCACTTGCCCCAACAGTCTACCAAGGCTATACGGGGGATCTTTGTCTTTGTACAGAACTATCCTGACGTATTGTACACGTGTCTTGTGTGTGGACGCCGGGCGGAGAAAACACAGCGCGTTGGCACGGTGGGGAGCACAGCTGGTGCCCCTGCTTTGTGACCCTCGGGTGAAAGGCGCTATGTGAAATGCTATTATTATCTCAGTCAGGCACCCGGGTCCGTCCCGTGACCTCCCGTCACCGTGCCTTCGACACTCTGCGTGATAGCCTCAAGGTGCACCTGGCCTGGCACAGGCGCCGTGGTGACGTCACCGCCACTTAGTGGCGAACGGCGGTTGTTGTGGTTGCTGGGTGTGTGTGTGTGACTCATGGGAGTGTGTGTGTGTGACGTGGGGGTTGTGGGTGTTTGTGGGGTGTGTGTGTGTGACCTCCTCCTCCACCTAGCCTGGCATAGCAGTCCACCCATTACACCTGGGTCCGTCCCGTGACCTGCTCAGCAACGAGAAACCCTCCACGCCTTCAGCTGTTGGTTCTCAACGCGCACCTAGCCTGGCACGGGCGCCGCGCTGACGCGCTGCCTACACGGCGCGCGAGTCCGGGCTGGCGGCTAAATCTGGTACTAATCTGTGGGTTGTGAGTGAGACACGTCTCGGCGCGCCCCGTAACACGAGGAGATTCCGAACCGCGCCTCAGCCCACTGACAAAGGTCCCCCGGGGAGCCTTCACAGCTGACTCCTGGGGCAAGTGCTGTTAGCGAGTTAGCTCCTGCGAAGGCCGGCAACAACGCCCGGCCGCCTTTGTCTCTCCCCCCGGCGGCGATGTTTACAAGCGCCGCAGCAGCTACTCGTTTTGAGGCTGAGTCGACCTAGCGGGAGGCCCAGCACAGCCGTGTGCGGTGCTGTTGTGCTGAATAGGTTTCACTCGCTAAGGGGGGTCAGGGTAGAAGCGTTCACGTCGCGATCCCTGTCAGGTAATACTTGGTATTGCCTGCGAATTCTACCAAACACTTCGAGGCCGAGCTGAAAGACAACAATGTCCAGAGGCTGACCATCGTGCTGCTTCGAAGAATCGCTAAGAAGAAGACTCGCCAAGAGCACTTGCCCCATAAGTCTGTGTGGGCTACACGGGGGAGCTTTGTCTCTATGTGGGGGTTTCTCTGTTCCCATTGAGTCACTCCCATTGTCTCGCTGCCAGTCTACTCTCCCTCTCTCTCTGCCTCTCCCCCGGTCTCTATGGCTCCCTGTGACTCTACCTCTCTCTACCTGTCTCTCTACCTGTCTCTCTCCGGGAGCAGATAAGGCACTAGCATTCGGTCTGCGCCTCATCAGTTACGGATAAAAGGATTCTTGAATCCATCCGTGGGGAGTTGAGTATCGTCCGCCTCACCCCCTTGTCCCATTGGTGGAATAGAGACGCGCAGACTCACGTAGAGACCCATAGATTCACATAGAAACCCATACTCACATAGAGACCCATAGACTCAAGTAGAGACCCATAGACTCAAGTAGAGACCTATTGACCCACATAGAGACCCAAAGACTCGCATAGCGACCCATAGACTCACATAGAGACCCGTAGACTCACGTAGAGACCCACAGACTCACATAGAGACCCATAGACTCACATAGAGACCCGCAGTCTCACATAGAGACCCACAGACTCGCACGTAGACATTCATAGACTAACATAGAGACCCCGTAGACTCATAGAGACCCCGTAGAGACCCCGTAGACCCCATAGACCCGCAGTCTTACAGAGACCCATAAACCCACATCTACAGCGGTCCCTCGCTTTAGGTTAATTAATCCATTCCAGAACACGTATCGTAATGTTAAACCATCGTATTTTGAGACCCATAATATGGTAATTCGTTCCAGGACCATGGAAGTTTCTGATGCAAACATTAAAAAGCGCTGCTATTGGCTGAGAGCCTACCCGTGCGGCGTGCGTGTGCATGGCCGATTGGCTGCCGCGCCACCCAAGCTCAAGCGCAGCCATATCGTGACACGTGTCGGAACCTGAAATGTGATCGTAATGTGACACTAATGTTTTTACAGAGCGTGTATCGTAAAGCCATTTCATCGTATTGTGAGGCCGTCGTGAGGTGAGCGACCACGGTATACCACAAACCTGCACTCGCATAGATACCCACAGACTCGCATAGAGATGCATAGACACAGAGACCCACAGACTCACACAGAGACCCACAGACTCACACAGAGACCCATAAGCTCAGAGACCCACTAGCTCACACAGAGACCCATAGACGCAGACAGACACCCAGAGTCTCGCACAGAGACCCACAGACTCACACAGAGACCTACAAGCTCAGAGAGAGACCTACAGGCAGCCTTTGTGAGTCTGTGGCCCCGGACAAAATTCAATGACCACTCCCTCACCTCACCCACACTGATTACAAATCATTGAATCCTCCCAAGATGAGTGTTGAAATGATGGACCTTTAATTTGAATCTTAGATTTAACAGATTTATGTTAACAGAGATTCCAAGCGGTAAACCAAGCATTCTTGTACACGTGACTAATCAATAGTGAAATGACTGTGAAATTGTCTGTAGGCCAACGGGCCCCCCAAACAACTGTGCCCCCCCTCTCCCTCCCCCGTAATTGGCTGGGTTGCCCCCATGGTTAAAAACCACGAGTGTTGAGACTTGAAGAACATTTGTCAAATTAACTCGTAGACTTTCACGACCAATGGTTATCCATAGTGAAGATTAGTGTCACATTACGATCAAACGTCACGACGTTACGATGCGTGTCACGACACGGCCGCGCGGGAGCGTGAGCGTGGGTGGCGCGGCGGCCAATCGGGCGACGCAAGCGCGCGCGCCGCTTGGGTAGCTTCTCGGCCAATAGCGTCGCTTGTTCGTGTTTACATCTCCGATTTAACTTTGTTTGAAACACGTGTGTGCTGCTCTTACTGTACTAAGGTGTTATCGGTCTTAATTTACGACACGTGTTCGGAACGGATTCGCGTCGTAAAGCGACGTGACTCACTGAACTCAGGCGAACCCCCAACAGCTGCCCGCGCTGTGCCCCACCCTCACGGACTCCCAGCGGCGGAGGCGGCCTTCCCTCGAAGGGAAACCTTCTTGCTGCCGGCCTTCTGCGGACTCCTCCTGAGTAAGCTCCTCAGCCTGTCCATGAGTCCTCCCGGCCTGGCCGCACCACCACCACCACCACCTCCTCCTCCTCCTCCTCCTCCGTTTACCTGCGACGTCGTCTCCTCGTCGTCGCCGCGGCCGGAGCCGCGCAGGTCGAGCGCCGAGCGCGCGAACGCCGGCAGCGAGGCCCGCGGGCCGTCGCGCGCCCCGGCGCCGGCCGCGCTCACGGCCTGCGACGGCGGCGGCCGGGGCCCGCCGCTCTCGCCGGCCGGAGCGTCCGATTCGGCGGTGGCCTTGTCGGCCTCGAACGAGACGCAGGCCTCCACCTTGTGCCGCTCGACGCAGTCGGGGAGGCCCAGGTGATCGGTCGCTGCGCCGCCGCCGTCGCCGCCGTTCACCTGCGGCACCTTCTGATGATGATGATGCTGCTGCTGGTAGTGTGCATTCTGCTGATGCTGCTGCTGATGATGTTGATGTTGATGATGTTGATGTTGCTGCTGGTCACGCCGAGCGTCCTTCTTCTGCTCGAGCAGACGCTTCCCGGGCGAATCTTTTCCGTCGGCGGCCGGGCCCGCACCCCCGCCGGCAGCGGCGGCCGCGGCCGCGGCCTCCCGCGTGGCCACCCCGGCCTTGACGAGCGCGTAGAGCGGGCTGGCCGCCGAGCGGAGCGGCAGGTTGATGGCCTTGGGCGCGATGGCCGGGTACGAGGGCCGGCGGGGCGCGCCGGCCGCGCCGCGGGCCGCCGCCGCCGCCGCCGCCGAGGAGGGCCGCGGGTCGGAGCCGAAGACGGGCCGCGACTGAGCGTACAGGGTGCGGAACTCGGTGTCGAAGGCCTCCACGGCTTGGCCCCACAGCACGGTGAGCAGGTGCCGGTCCAGGTGAGATCCGGACCAGGTGTAGCTGCGCGGGAGGCAGCCAGGGGCGGGGCGCGGAGGTCTCTAACGCTGCATAGGTGACGATGATGATGTAATTGTGATGATGATAATGATGATATGAGTGATGGTGGGTGAGTGTGTGAGTGTGTTGGTATTTGGGTGAGTGTGTGGGTGTCTTGGTGAGTGTATAGGTGTCTGTGTGAGTGTGTCTGTCTGTGCGGATGTGTGAGTGTCTGTGTGAGCGTCGCGTCGCCACCTGTACGATCCGGTGGCCGCCCGGTCTCCGTCCACCAGCAGGATACGCTGGGCCATGCGTCCCGTGAGCCGGGCCCCTGAGCGCGAGCAGAACTCCAGGCCTCCCAGCGAGCGCAAGCGCACGTTCTGACGCGGGAGGGGGGTGGGCACGGTCAGTTGGGGTGGAGTGGAATCGTGTTTCTGTAAAAGTGCGGGTGTCGCAACACCCGCGGGTGCAACGCGCCTGCCCCGCCCTTTACCCTTATGGCGTCGAGTTCGACTCCGAGTTCCTGGCAGGCGTGCAGGAGCGGACCCACGCCACCCGCGTCCAGGAGGAGGTAGACGGGGACCCCGCGGCGCGACGCCGACACCAGGTCGCCCAGAACGTCGCCGTCCGTCAGGTCGTCGGTGGCCAGAGCTACGAGCTGGAGGAGCATAGGGGGGGGGAGCAGCAGCAACAACCGCCGCCATTCGCCGCGAAGTGGAGTTGACGTCACCACGGCGCCTGTGCCAGGCCGCGGAGCTCACTCCGCGGCAGCGCAGCCGCGGGGTCGCCCGCTCGCTCGCTACTCATTAACCGACTCGTACACCCGCCTACCCACTCACCCACTCAACCACGCAGACATTCACCCGCTCACTGACCCACTCACTCACCCACTCATACACCCGCCTACCCACCCACGCGACAGACACAGGTGTGTGTAGCTAGCGACCGCACGCACGCACGCGCAGGCGCCCGCGCCGGCTTGCGCACCTGCCTGGCGCCTTGCAACATCTCCCTCACGGTGTCCTTGGGTGTCGCGGCGCCGTCGTCGGAGCCCGGGTGCGACGCCACGGTGGCCCGCGTGGGGCCGCGGTACGAGCCGGGCCCGACGCTCGGCCAGCCCAGGTCCAGGTCGGGCGCGTCGCGCTCCGACCTGTCCGGCCAGTAGGTCATGGACCCCGTCGAAGCGCCGTCGTTCGCTCCGCCGACCCCGTTGCTCGCGACCCCGGGCGCCGGCGCGGGCCTCTTCCGGAGTCCCGGGTCGGCGTGCCTGGCCGACCGCAGCAGGGCCAGCACCTCGGCCCGCGACAGGAAGGGCCGCAGCTTCTCGCCGCCGGCCAGCTCGCCGTAGGCCCGCTCGCCGCCGCTCAGCAGCGCCTCCAGGGCCAGGCGCTGCGGCTCCGTGAGGCGCGAGCGGCCGCGGCGGCGCGACGGGCCCGGCGAGCCGAACGCGGCGCCGAACGGGCCTCCCCCGACGTCCCCGTCCAGACACTCGATCTGCGAGGCCGCCATGCCGCCGCCGGCGGCACCCGCCCAGCCAGCAGCCTGCGCGCAGCGGCGGATAATAATGACGATAACAATAGCATTTTATGTAGCGCTTTTCACCGCGAGGGTCACCAAAGCGCTGCAACGAGGGTCCGCGGAAAGAACGGCCTGTCAACAATGAAAGAAAAAACAACCAATAAAAAACAAAGCAACAAAAGATTAAATGATTAAGGGCTGCTACGAATAGACTGAAAGGTCGTGAAACTGGCAATCTTAAGAGCGGCAAACAATCTGCCAGCGTCCCCTAAGATGGCCGTCGCTTCCTAGATCTTAATGTGAAAACGAGCGCTCGTGGGCTTGCTCAAGCAGGTTCGATCCCCGCCTCGGGCGCCTTTCTGTGTGGAGTTTGTGTGTTCTCCCCCTTGTTCTGCGCAGTGTGTGGCAATATGGCGCCGGCAAAACCGCCTGGCTGCCTCCTCCGCCTCTCTGCGCTTTCCTCGCTACGCCTCCGAGTCGGTCTCTCGTCGAGTGAGTACCTTCGACAGTGAATGAATATGTGCCACGCGTTATAAATGTATCCATCCATTCATTTTCTAAATCGCTTGTCCTGGTAAGGGTCGCGGTGGCAGCAGTCCAAGGAGAGTGGACCAGACGTCTCTTTCCTCAGCAACAGATTCCAGCTCTTCCTGAGGGGGGATTCCCAGGCGTTCCAAGGCGTTCTAAATGTAAAAATTGTATTATTATTATTAGAAAAGGGGACCAAGGCGGGAATCGGACCGCCTCGGGCAGCATGTTCTTTTGTGTGAGGCGCGGATGTCACAACTGTACCACCACCCTGCCACCCACAAGACCTCTGACATTTCAGAGTTAACTTCATCACGTGCCGGTCAGACCGGTAAATTCTTAAAGCTGAACTTTAAACAAAATCTCCCTGTCGCTCACCCTCCCTCCCTGTCTCCCTCCGTGTTTGTCTTTGAGGAAGTGACGACCATCTTAGGGGACGCTGGCAGATTTTTGCCGCTCTTAAGATTGACAGTTTCACGACCTTTCAGTATATTCGAAGCAGCCTTAATAATTTATATTTTGTTGCTTTGGTTTTTATTGGTTGTTGATTTCTTTCGTTGTTGACATGCCGTTCTCTTCGCGGCCCTTGTGCAGCGCTTTGTGACCCTCGGGTGAAAGGCGCTATATAAAATGCCGTTATTATTATTATTAATCTCAGTCGTTGGTGACCAAGCTGAGACGATCAGCTTAAAGCCAGTCTGACCACAACGCCGCTACGTCTGAGTCTGTGGGTCTCGATGCGACTGGGTCAATAATAATAATGTTACATTTGTAACGCGTGGCACATATTAATTCACTGTCGAAGGTACTCATTCGACGAGAGAACGACTCAGAGGCGTAAGCGAGGAGAGGCGGAGGAGGCAGTCAGGCGGTTTTTGCCGGCGCCATATTGCTACACACTGCTTACTATATATTATGACGTTATCGGCCAAATAATTAATGGGTCTCTGAGTGAGTCTATGGGTCTCTATGTGAGTCTGGGTGTCTCTGTGTGAGTCTATGGGTCTCTATGTGAGTCTGGGTGTCTCTGTGTGAGTCTGGGGGTCTCTGTGTGAGTCTATGGGTCTCTATGTGAGTCTGGGTGTCTCTGTGTGAGTCTGGGGGTCTCTGTGTGACTCTTTGGGTCTCTCTGTGTGTATATGCAATCTCTACACGAGTCTATGGGTCTCTATGTGAGTCAACGGGTGTCTGTGTGAGGTCCATAGGGTCTCCCCAAAAAATTGCTGGATCCCGGAACAAAACGGAACAAGGTGGGAACCTCATCGTAAATCCGCGTCTCAGACACACTGAGTCAGTGGCAGGGACAAAGGTCACGTGATTCACCTGGTGGGGTGGGGGTAGGGGGGTGCTAGGGGGGGTGCAAGAGGGGATTATCGACTGACGCAACTCACGACCGAATTTGAATTTCCACGTAAAATGTAACCTGGGGGAAAAAGTATTTTAATCAACAACAACAGCTGCCATATGTAGTCATGAGGATATCGGCTTCATGGACAGCTCAGAAACAGGAAAAGCCCTTTGAAACGGGGGGTCAACAGGACATGTGCAATACAGGGGCAATACATGGGCAGTAAATGTCTACAGACGCTGCCTTCTCAGACAGCGCTGAGAGAAGGGCGAGTGTCTGGACTCTGAGCGACCGGACATTTTTTATGAGTGTGTGTGTGTGATGTCAAACGTATCGGATCCGTGACCTTTCCGGGAATCGTGTGTATCTGTACGTATCTGTACGTGGTACTAATGTTATTATAGAGCGTGTATCGTAAAGTGATTTAATCGTATTGTGAGTACAGTACGTGCACCGCACCTGTACTATACCTGTACAGGGTTGCTATGGAGACGGTATTACTGTAACAACACGCCCCGGTCTCTCCACATTCAACAATATTGTTTTTTTTACACATCAGCAATATTGCTTCAAGACAAGCAAACCGGTTTCGCTCCCCGCAGGTTAAACACGCGCCGGTTCACAATCATCCAGCAGTGGATAGCGCACGGCTGGTGATAAGGATACCCAGTGTAAAGACAAAGATCTCTCCCCCGCCCCGTGTAGCCTCAACAGGCTGTAGGGTCAAGTGCTGTTCGCGAGTAGCACCCGTAAAGGTCTACACGGCACACGAGGGGGTGGGCGGCCAACACCACGCCCGGCCGCCTTTGTCTCCCTCTTGTCAATATTTAAACACCGCACCGGGTACTTATTTGAGGCCGAGTCGACCTAGGGGAGGAGGCCCAGGACCGGTTCACGAAAATCGTCACTGGGTGTTGGTGGCCGTGAGCGGGATTCGAACTCGGGTCATAGCCGGGTTTGTAGCCCAGCATAGCGCTAACCACTGAGCCACCGCTCCCCCACACACACACACAGTGCGCTAATCACTGCGCCACCGCTCTCCCCCACACTCACCCACCGATTAGTGGGCATGAGAAAAGTAGCCTCAGTGAGCAAACAAGCCTGCTACCTTCCCTCTGTAAACACTGACAAATTCTTAAACACTCACATTGCACATTTACACACTCACCCCCCACACACACTTACACCTGCTCACACACTTTCCCCACGCGCTTACAAGTCCTTACACACTCAAGGTAGAGGCGTTCACGTCGCGATCCCTGTCAAGTAATACTCGGTATTTACCTGCAAATCCTACCAAACACTTCGAAGCCGAGGAGCTGAAAGACAACGATGTCCGGAAGCTCAACAGATGCCAGAAGCCCCCTCAGTCTTGAGCAGGAAGAGAGGCCAATGCCCGCCCGCCTTTAAGGCCAGCCACTGACTATTACGTCTCTAAATGTTGAAGGGCTGTCTGCGACTAAAGAAGAACGTGTTGCAATGGGAAAAAACTGCCATGTGGCCATCACACGTACACATGTTTACAGAGCCACAAAACGTACAGCCACGTCACCCCCACCACAACATCCTGTGCCAGGCCAGGTGCACCTTGAGGCTATCACGCAATGTCGAAGGCTCGCTGACAGGCGGTCACGGGACAGACCCAGGTGCCACGGGCTGAATGACTTAGGCACCGGATTGCTGCGTTTTATCCGCCCGGCGCTCGGCTCGCTGTTGTGAGCGTCGCTCCTCTGCCCTCCGTTGTTGTTGCTGGAGGGCGACTGCCTCCAACTTGCCCGGTAGCGTCCTTCACGAACCTCCTCCACAGAGGTCGATCATGACACCGCCGGTGCTAGTTTTCAGCAAGTCCACCCAGCTCCAGATCCTCCTGTGCCGCATCGGTCCATCTCTCCTCCAGCCCGTGCTGTGCCCGTTTCGCTCCCTCCTCTATCCGACCAAACAGAAGTTGCTCTGCCATGCGGTGGCTGGGCATGCGGCCTACATGACACAGCCAACGCAGCCTCCCACTCACTCACTCACCCACCCACCCACTCACCCACCAACCTACTCACTCGGGTACCCACCCACAAACCCACTCACTCACCCACTCACTGGCCCAATCACCCACCCAACACGTAGTCTCAAATCATATGAGACTACCTGTAGCGACACCCGCACTTTCCCAGAAACACGATTCCATCCCCAACCACTTTTTCACTGTAACACCCGCGGTCGCGACGCGCCTGCCTTCCAACCTCCTCCTCCACCACCACCAACTTACCTATCGAGGTGTCTCAGACGCAGGGTGTCCAGTGAGCTGCTCCGAGGAAGGAACCCAGGTTCCCCCAGGTCCCCCCCCTTCGACACTCGCGGTACAGAGAGCGAGAGAGGTTAAGCGCCTCTCTGCTCACCTCCTCCTCCTACGATCGGTAACCCCGCTTCTCTGTCCGCCTCGTTTGCATGGGAGGGAGCTACGAGAGGGAGGTATGGAAGAATGGGAGGGGCTGTAAGGTCCTAAGTTTCAACCGTCACGATAGTGGGGGGAGGCGGGAAGAGAGTTAGGTGCCGTCTCGAGCCGGTGGTTGACATTCCACATTCCTATGCCCGGGGCTGTGCGTGACGTGGAGAGATGCAACGGCTGAGTTGTCGCGAAGGTGGCTCACGCCGGCTCTGGTGACGCGGCGTGTGGGGAGCGGTAGCTGAGTGGTTAGGGCTGCGCTTGGCTACAAACCTGGCTATGACACGAGTTCGAATCCCGCTCACGGCCACCAACACCCACCAAGTGACGATTTTCGTGAACCGGTTCCCGGGCCTCCCCCGAGGTCGACTCGGCCTCAAATTAGCAACCCGGTGCGGTGTGTAAAAACATTGACACTAGGGAGACAAAGGCGGCCGGGCGTGGTGCTGGTCACCCACCCCCTCTTTGTGTGCCGTGTCGACCTTCATAGGTGCTCGCTAACGGCACTTGCCCCTACAGTCTGTTAGGCTACACGGGGATCTTTGTCTTGTGAGTACCTAGTGCGGTGTGTAAACATTGCTACTAGGGAGACAAAGGCGGCCGGGCGTGGTGCTGGTCACCCACCTCCTCGTGTGCCGTTTCGACCTTCATAGGTGCTCGCTAACGGCACTTGCCCCTACAGTCTGTTAAGGCTATACGGGGGATCTTTGTCTTTGTGTGGGGGGAGCGGTGGCGCAGTGGTTAGCGCGCTTCGCTCCGAACCCGGCTCTGACGCGAGTTCCATTCCCGCTCAACCGGTTCTGCGCCTCCCCTAGATCGATTCAGCCTCAAATTAGTACCTGGTGCGGTGTGCGAACATCGCCACTAGGGAGACAAAGGCGGCCGGGCGTGGTGCTGGCCACCCACCCCCTCGTGTGCCGTGCCGGCCTTGAGGCACTCGACCCTAAAGTCTGTGTTACGACTCCGAATACCTTTGTGAGCGTAAAGTGGGGAGACAAAGGCGGCCGGGTGCCATTGTCGCCAAACCACCCGCATCCTCGTGCGCTGATCCGGCCTTCATAGGTGCTCTCCACGGAGAACAACCGTCCCGTCCCCGGCCATAGTAACGTGGAATGAGCGGCGTGGCCGTGCCTTGTTTACGGCAGCTAGAAAGCGAGAGACAGGTGGGTGGTGGTGGTGGGGAGCAGATGACGTGGCAGCTTATGACTCTAGGCTTTTATTAAGAAGTCACTCACGCACACCACTCACACGCCCACACAAAGACAAAGCGTCCCGTCTCTACGCGGTATAGCCTTCTGCACACACTTGGGCCAACAATACGCTGGCAAAACGCCCGGCCGCCTTTGTCTCCCCCCCCCCCAGTGGGGCTCGTAAGGCGTCGTCTACCGGGTACTCGTTTGCGGCTGAGTTGACCCAGGGGAGCGCCCACACGCGGACCCCTGGGGGCAGGCTTCGTGTGGTTTAAGAAGGGGCGGTTTGTGTTGTTGTCATTTAGGCGACTGTCTGCGAGCACGAACACAGGCGGGTACGTACGTACAGACAGTACACAGTCAGCACGGACAGATAGAGATCTGTAGAAGTCTATAGAGCTCTATAGAGGTCTATATAGATGTTATAATAACAATCATTTTACATTTCACTGTCGATGGTACTCATTCGACGAGAGAACGACTCAGAGGCGTAACGAGGAAAGCCCAGAGAGGCGGATGAGGAGGCAGCCAGGCGGTTTTGCGGGCGCCATATTGCTTCCTATATATTATGATGTTATCAGCCAAACAATTAATGAGTTTTTTTTACACTTGTGGGAGGAAACCGGAGAACCCGGAGGAAACCCACGCAGAACAGGGGGGGAGAATAACACACAAACTCCACACAGAAAGGCGCCACCCGAGCCGAGATTCGAACCCGGGGGGCCTTCTTGCTGTGAGATATCAATGCTACCCACTGCGCCACCGGATACACGGACCGATCTAGACAATTATACGAAAGCTGTCACGATTGCTTCCTTAAGTCGTGTGTAGAAGCGTGCTGCTTTAACCGCTTGGGTAGTCTGTCAAAATAAATCCTTCCATCCACCCATTGTCAGAAACAGCTTAAGCCTGTGAGCACCTTTTTTTTCGCCAGTGTACAGATATTGTTAAAAAATATAAACGAGGTTTTAGCTTTTGTGGCAACGAGACAAGTGTTACGATCTTAAAAAAAACACCGAATAGACACATTTTTGGAAAAGGTGCCAGTTTGCAAAGAAAGCCACAAATGCTTCCGCAAGGCAACGGATATCCCCTATGATGGGACGCCAGTCACCAGGCCAATTTACCTATGCAGCAGCAGCATGCCTTTGGACTGTGGGAGGAAACCGGAGCGCCCCGTGGCGGAGAAAACCCCACGCGGACACGGGGAGAGAACAACACGCAAACTCCACGCAGAAAGGCGGCACCCGAGCCGAGATTCGAACACGGGAGCTTCGTGCTGTGAGGCGGCAGCGCTGCCCACTACGCCGGACCACAGTGCCGCCCACCCCGCGTGTCTTGTGCGTGGCAATTCACACAGCCGACGCGCTTGTAACGACCCCTGGGTCTGTTGACACAGGCTGCCTGTATTTACACGGTGTACCACGGGCGGGTGTACACAGCGCGTGCGAGCGGTTGTACACATACCAACACACACACACACAGAGAGAGACCAGCAACACACCACACCGTGGGCCGGGAGCGAACCTTGGACCCTGGTTTCTAATGGCGGCCGCCCTGGTAAATACGACGAGAGACGGACGGTATGTGTTGGTGATGGCTCGATTTAGCCGCTCACTCAGTCACCGACTTACCCAACAACAACAACCGCCATTGGCCACTAAGTGGCGGTGACGTCACCACGGCGCCCGTGTCAGGCCATATGCACCCTGAGGCTACGACGTGAAGTGTCGAAGGCTCGCCGACAGGAGGTCACGGGACAGACCGGGGATCAAGGTAGAAGCGTTCACGTTGCGATCCCTGTCAAGTAATACTTGGTATTACCTGCAAATTCTACCAAACACTGCGAAGCCGAGGAGCTGAAAGACAACGATGTCCAGAAGCTCAACAGATGCCAGAAAGCCCCTCAGTCTGGAGCAAGAAGAGAGGCCAATGCCCCGTCGCCTTTAATATAATAGCCAGCACTGACTATTATATCTCTAAATGTTGAAGGGCTGTCTACAAAGAAAGAAGAACTTGTTGCAATGGGAAACAACTGTCATATAACCATCACGCTTCGAAGAATCGAATCGAATTCGAACAGGACAGACCCAGGTGTCACGGGCTACCGAGATGACTGACAGATGCACCACCTGAGCTCCCTACCGTGCCAACTTGCTGTGCTTTGGCCGCTCGGCTCGCTGTTGTGAGCGTCGCTCCTCCGCCGTCCGTTGTTGCTGGAGGGCGACTGCCTCCGACTGCCCGGTAGCGTCCTTCAAACAACCCCCGACTTACCCACTCACTCACCGACTTACCCACTCACTCACCCACTCACCAACCTACCCACTCAATCACTACTAAACCTGGTGCGGTGTGTAAACATCGCTACTAGGGAAGACAAAGGCGGCCGGGCGTGGTGCTGGCCACCCACCCCGTTCATGTGCCGTGTCGACCTTCGTAGGTGCTACTCGCTGACGGCACTTGATCCTACGTGCCGTTAAAGCTACGCGGGGGACCTTTGTCTTTGGTCGACGGATAATCATGACGCCTGGGCGATGCCGCCGCCTGGCGGCCACATTAAG